>ML776714.1:337896-382672 GCA_009831015.1 Picea engelmannii | reverse complement strand
ATCTATACATTTTTCCAACAATGCATCATATACCAATGAAACCACATCGATCCATCTTCATCATGTATCAATGAAAACTCATTGATCCATCTTCATATATGCATTCTCATCAAGGACAATACATATTATATTACATCAATCAACAATCAATCAATACTTTGACATCAATCAATCACTTGAAATCAATCAATCAAACCATTGGCATCAATGAAAACATGATCCAACACTTTCGCCAAGGATCTATGGCTAAAGCTAGAGGAGACATATCAAATCAAGGAAGAGAAAGAAGAAATTGAAGACCACTCCATAAAGATCATCAAAGGTAAAGAATCATCAAAAACTCTTGAATGCATTATTTCTAAATGTGATTTTGAAAAACTTTCAAGTGAAGATAAAGAATCAAGTGATGATAGCACAAAGGAAGATATTGAAGATGAAGGCAAAGAATTATGTGTTGATGTTGGCAAAAAGGAAGAAAGTGAAGATACTTCAAATGAAGGTAAAGAACCCTCTAAAGCCCTTGATTTCAATAATGATGATGATGAATTTTTCTCTACAAGTGAAGAAGAAGATGTAGAAACAGTTTGTGTAAAGTTTGATGGTATTTATCCCATGAAAATAATAGAAGGAAATCTATTAAAACTTCAAAAGGAAATTGAAGAGAGTTTATATAGATATAGAAGTGATCATTATTATATAGACTATAACTATCTTTCGGATAACACTAAGAAGTTTCTTAGGAGAAGTATAAGGCACATATTGAAGTTAAAGGAAATGATCAAGGAACAATAAGAGAGCAATAAGACTCAATTAGAAGAAAATGAAGAAGAGATCACAAGACTAAAATATGGAAAAGAAGATATGAATGTAGAATATGAGATTAGCAAAAGTTTTGAAACTATTGTTCATCTCAAGACCCAAATTGAAGAAGACAAAAGAATAGAGGAACTATTGAAGAATCAAATAAATGAAAAAGAAGAGTCATGTTGTAAGTTAGAAGCTGAAATTGTTGACCTTAGAAAGAAGGTGGAAAAATCAAACAAATTCTTGAATAGCTCACGAATCTTGGATGAGATCTTGGAATGTCAAAGACCATCATGTGATAAATCGGGTCTTGGATACAAAGGAGAAAATACACATGTTGAAGAAAGCACCTCAAAGAAGCATGAGGTAAGTCCATCAAAGAAGGAATACAATGTTGCAAAACAACCATCTACACAAGGAAAAGAAAATTTCAAAAGAACAAAGATGGGAAGACATCAAGAAGCCATTCTTGGGACACCAAAGCAAAGGTATAAAAGTTTTTTTCATGGGTATTGTTATTCATGTAATGGATATGGTCACAAATCTTTTGAGTGTAGATCTTATGAAAGAAAATATAATGGAAGAATCTATAACACCATGAGGTGTTGGAGATGTGATCAAGTAGGACACATTGTTGTTCACTGTAACTCCATGAGATGCTACAACTGTAGTGGATTTGGACACAAATCCCAGGAGTGATGGAACACAAGAAGAAATTCCATGATGAGGACTTCACATAGCATGGCTAGAAGAAGGAATGAAGTAAGAAAGGGAGGCATATTTGAAAAGATGGATACTCAAAGCTCAAGTTATGAAGAGAAGGGTCATTTACATAAGTGGGTGAAGAAGACAGATCGGAATGAAAGACTGAAGGGAAGTACAAAAGTGTCATCTACTGAGGCATGCACAGGTTACAGTGGTGATAGTCACATGGATACATGTGTTTACCTTGAATAGGTAGCATACACATGCGCTCTGTTGTACAGAAGGCCATGTATATGTTGTAAAGCCTTGGGAAAAAGGCAATGCACATGGATTGGAGTTTGATGTGATGGCATAACTCTGTATTGTAGGGTATGAAATTGTTTATTGCAGGTTCTGACACTATTTGTTGCAGGTTTTCATGGTGAGATCACACAATGGTATAATAAAAATAAATATTGGGTGAATGGCACTAACCCAAGAGCATGGATTGATGTTGATCTGCTAGGGTTAATCATTTTGTGATGTTGATGGTGGTGTACATGGCTGGTATATCTTATGATGTTTTATTGGAAGCATATGGTATTTTTGGATGTCATGGTGCATGCATTTTGCATGTGGATGGGCTACACATTGAGACATATAGTTGTTTGATGCATGAATAAGTCCAAGGATTGTCATATGGTAGCATATTGTTCATATTGTAGAGAAGATAAGGGGAGCCATACCCTTAGGGGGAGTCATTATTCTTCCCATGATTCTAGGAGGATATATTTATCAGATGCATACCTAGAAAATAGACCTATATTTGAAGAAAGAGCACAAAGGTATAATTCCAGGAGGATCGATGGTCACATGGGGAGTATGTTCGATGTATTTAAGCATTACATCAGATTGATATCCCTTGTTCAAAAGGGGAGAGATTATTCAGAGGAAACAAGACAGGGGGAGCATCCCGAAGAGGAGAATGGCCCTTTGCCATTGATGTCAAAGGGGGAGAGATAATCACATTGATGTGATTGATGTCTATTGATGTGAGAGATTGATGTGGAGAGACTGTCACATTGACTATTGATGAAGAGAATGCCTTATCTACATGTTGAAATCAATAATTGGTAATTGGAGTTGACATCAATGTTGGTATTGCCATCAATGCAAAAGGGGGAGATTGTTGATTCATGTTGTCATTGATGCCAATGGTTTGATTATTTGGGAGATTGTTGGATCATATGTCATTGATGTAAATGGTTTGATTGATTGATGTCAAGTAATTGATTGATTGATGATTTTCCTTAGTGAGAATGATAGATGTCAAAGTGGAAACCAATTGATAAATATGGATCATTGATATGATGCATAGATGAAGATCGATCAATGAGTTTTCATTGATACATGATGCATAGTTGATATATATGATGCAGTGGTGATGCAAAGATGAATCATTATTTTCTTATCATGGTTGATAAGGTGCACAAATGTATGAACTCGAAAGTGGTCCCCTTATGGTGAAAGCCCTCACGAGAAGATGCTTTACGGATTGAGTTATCCTAGAAGAACGATTGGATGACCCATGCTTGCATGTGGATTAATGAGATGAAGATAAATGAAGTTGTTGGTGAAACTATCCTATATGGATAGTGCTTAGCATGCCATTTCCGGTGGTATGTGGAGTGTCACATAACTCCTCACGGTTTGAGAGTTATGGCTCTACGAAGTTGAAGGACCCCCATATGATGGCTTGAAGCCCCAAAAGGTCAAAGAAGTCAAAGTACTTGAAAAAGAAGAAATAATTATTTAAATGATAAAGTAAAGTGACAAAATCAAGAAAGATTATTTAAATGATAAAATGAAGTGACAAAATCAAGAAGGAATATTTAAATGATAAAGTATTGGAGAACTTTCTATACATGGAAAGTGATTAACCCTAAAATAAGGAAAATAGGTTAAGTGACCTAGAAATGGGTTAAGTAACCTAAAAATGGGTTATGTGACCTAGAAAATGAAAGTATAAATAAGAAGCTAGGATCTCTTGTAAAATGTACATTCAGTGTGAATCCTTTTTGTGGATCAATGGAGAGCTTCTTGTGAATAACTTTTTGGAGTATTGATGGAGAGATTCTTGTGAGAGCATCTTATTGATGTGGATCTCTTGAGAATGATTGAAGATCTATTATAAGTAAGAGAGAGATAGGAGTATCTCATGGATGCATCAAAGTTTCGAGATTGAGACTGATGCATCTGACTATGTTGTAGGTGAAATTCTCACTCAACACGGCCATCTGATGGCATACCATAGTGAGACACTCTCAGATACTGTCCGTAAATACCCCACCTATGACAAGGAAATGCATTCCATTGTACAAGCCTATCGTCAATGGAAACATTATATTCTAGGAAAGGAGACGATCATCCACACTGATCACAAGCCTCTTCAGTTCATACAGACACAGGGGAAATCGAAGAACGAACACCATCAGAAGTGGTCCACCTAACTACAATAGTTCCATATCAACATCAAGTATAATATAATGATCTCAAATCATGTCGTTGACTGCCTCAATCGACCTCACGTGGTTTCACTCACTATTGTGCTCCATTCCTGTAGACATGAGGCATCTATGTGGCCCCAACTTTATAATCAAGATCCAGAATTTGCCACCACCTATCAACTCTTGGGTACATGCACAACTGTCACCGATTTTCACATTTAGGATGGACTATTATGCCATCTGGTCCATCTCTTTGTTCCTACAAGCAAGCATGCAAAACTGATTTGGGAATCCCACTACAGACGGATGGCATGACATTTTGGCGTGGAGAAAACTATGGCCTTTCTTCAAAAACATTTTTATTTCCCAAAACATCAATAGGATGCCAAAAATTATATCAGATCTTGCACTACCTGTGCCATTGCCAATCCAACCATCAAGAAGAAAGGCTTATACACCCCTCTTCCTACTCCCTAGAAGCCTTAGGAATCCATCTCAATGGATTACATGTCTAGCCTTCCATCCACCAAGCAAGGAAATGACTTTGTATTTGTGGTCATTGATCGGTTTTTGAAGATGGCCATCCTCATAGTCTGTAAGAAGAATATCACAATGGAATATAGTGCCAAGCTCTTCTTCGAACGAGTGTGGGTCCATTTTGGGATACCACAAACCATCATCTCCGACTGTGACAACAGGTTTTGTTTGGTTGAGTCTTTGGTCACTATTGGACACCAAGCTCACTAAATACACTGCTTTCCACCCCTAAAAAAACAACCAAATAGACGTCCTCAATCAGATGATTGTGCACATCCTATGCATGTACAACTCTAAGAATCCATGTATATGGTATGAGAGTCTCCCTTATGTTCAACACAATTAAAACAAGGATCTCCATAGCTCCACCAGCCATAGCCCATTTCAGGTGGGGATGGTATTCCAACCCTTAGGTCCCATTGATGTTGCACTACCTATTTCCACCACACAGGAAGAATCTTCCCATGTTCAGTCTGAGACCAAAAAAGCCACTAGATTCGTTGAGCAGATTCAACACATCCACCAACATGTCCAGGAGATTTTGCAAAAATCCAATGCTAAGTAAAAGTAGTGTCATGATCAACATAGGGTACCACACCAATTTTAGGTTGGATATGAAGTCTGGTTACATTTGCAGAAGGAACGTCTCACAGGGCCCCATCAGAAGCTCCTCCCACTCTGCTATGGACCTTACACTATCACCAAGGCTGTGGGTAGAAATTCTTTTGAGCTCACCACTCCACCCTTCCTTGGCCTGCACCCAGTGTTCAACGTGGACCTCCTTCAGCCATATTTTACACCATTGTTGGACACCTTAGAGATCACATAACAGCTGACACAACAGAGCTCAATCTTGACTGCATGGAACAAGCATCCAATGATCAGATAATGGACACAAAGTTCAAGGGCACTCGCCCATAGAGGATCCAACTATATCAGTTTGTCAAGGCAGGGAATCTCCTACACAAAGGCAAGTGGCTCACCCGAGGCCAAATCTAGGAGAAGTTTCATCACTTGATGGGGGAACTCAACGCAATGGATACCATTGCTTCCTAAGGGGGAAGGATTGATCAAGGTGGATATTGGTGGCCACCCACCTATTAGTCCCTAAAGTTTCACTTGACTGTGAGAGGGAAATCTAGGGCATCATCAAGTTATTTCAATGGTTTTATGGACAAAGATTTAAACTGTTTTTTTAACTAGTCTGAAGGATGGGAAATGATAATGCATTATATCAATTCACAAAGGCAAAAACAAATCCATATCTCACCGACTTAGTAAATGATAGTCAATTCAATAATTAGATGGAAAAAGAGTATGAACGATAAAGAAGTATGTAAGCTTTCAATTTTTCCACTCACATATGAAACTCTTTAATCCCAAATATCATTCAAGAGAAAAGAGACAAGTACTTGAAAACAAATCTTATTATGAACAAGAAAACAACAGAATTTCCACTGACTTACTTACAAACAAAAAATAATCAATTGCTTAGCACAAGATCAAACATGCATTCAAGTAAGAAAAATATTGAAATATAGACAAGAATAGAAATCTGACCATCAAAAAGCCTTTTCCATTTAGTGTCAAGACGAAATATTTCTTTGCTTTACAGTGTATTCTCAAAACTAGCTAATGGTTCCCAACCAATCAAAGTTTTTTCCTGTCTATTAGATCTCCTTTTAAACATTACAATCAGTTTCAAGATATCCTACTTTAAATATTACAGTTAAGATAGGATCCTATTTTCTAACTGATATTTAGGAGATGCATCCTTTGATACATATAATTCGAGCTCCTTAATCTTATCCTTTAGATAATGACACAAAAAATAGACTAATTCCTAAAGTAGTGAGATAATCAAATCTCATATAATATAAAGTGGATCTAAAGCTGAGCTATTCCTCCCAGATGGCCTGAAGAATAGGGCTCTAGTTATGTTGAACAACTCTTTACATATTCGAAAGTTTTTTGTCACTTATGCAGATCATAACAACCTGTTTAAAAAACTTAGTATAGGTAACTTTGAATCAACAATATGTAAAAACTATAGGATATTTGGAGTGGGAAACATTCACTATATGATAACAACTGAACCTGTGGTCTTAATTTGTTTCAGTTTAGTCTTCAAAACCACATTATGCCAATACAATCTGATATTTTCTTCTCTTGCCTTTTTGAGAAAAACTTATTGATATTTCTTCTTCTTTTTAACCTTCTTCAACTTTTCTTGTTGTTTAACATTCCATTGTTTTAACATGTATTTTTCTTGCTTCAGGTGCCTGATAGTAGCCTTTAATTATTTTACGCTGTCATATTCATCTTTTATCTCCATTCTGAATTCAGGATATTCTTTAACTGGTGCAGGCTGGTTTAAGTCGATAGATAACCTAGGATTTTCAACCTTGGACTCATGTTTATAATCCTTATAAGATGAACTACCAACAACCTCCCCCGCTTTAGCATTACCTAACACTTTAGTCCCTTGTAAATCTTGCAACTCTGTCTCTAAGAAATAATCAAATTATGATTTGGTCTCAGCCTCAAATGGATCATCTTCAAAATCTATTGAATAACCTTCTTTTAGAGATGATTTGGGTAAGGTTTTGGTCTTTATCCCTATATTTTTTGTGGCTCTGTTCAAATGTTTCATAGATAATATGCTACCCATTTTCCCTTCCCATCCCTTTGATGTTCTTCCAAAGTATCATATTCATCTCTAGGCTCTATTTTGATCTTTTTTTCCTTTGTATAAAGAAATGGTAGGTGATTATCCCTTTTCCTCCCATGCACTTTTTGTTGTGTTATCCTCTATAAAAATTACATCTTCATCTTTAAGAGAAGGATTAAAGAGATCTTTTGAATTCAACCTGAATTTATTTGTTACCCTAGTCTTAGACCTACTAGGGAAATTCACCACAGTTTTACCTTTTCTTGCTCTATTCACCTGCTTAGCTTTATCACCTACAACTGGTTCTTTTTGTTTCTCCTTTGATTGTCTGAGTTATTTCTTATTAGACCCTCTGAGCTGGATTCTTTTACTATCTTTAGGTTCTTCTTTTGGAATGAGAAAATGATTGTCCAAATCTACCTCTGTTTTTTGCTTCTTTTATGTGATTTGGTTGTTTTGACTTCAGTGAAAGACTTAGTTAAGGCCTCTGTCTCTTGCTACAATTGTAGTTTTCTCTTACTAGATCAAGTGACTCTAACCATAGGAGAAATTTCCTTCTCTATAACAACAGGGGTTTTAGAAATTCCCTTTTCCTTTGTTGATTTCTGTTTTGGAAACAATTTGGGTTTGGGTTCCTGTTCTTTCAGTTCAAGGGATTCTAGTAACCAATCCCAGGAACGATTCACTTCATCCAATGCATACAAAACTAATAATATTATCAATCTCTGATGAAAAATAATCTTAATGGAAGTTGCAGGGTGAGATTGTATTCTTTTAGAGATCTTTGTCAGACTTTTCAATAAAAAGAATGGTAAACATAAAGGAATGTTACCATTTAAGTGCATTAACAATCTAATGTGATAAAGATGTACAAATGAAAAACTTCCTTCACATGTAATATACCTACGAATCACCATTAGGGTAGTTTTCCACTCCTTCTTCAACCAATTTTGTGGGATACCTTGACTCCAGTTTAGATCTTGGTGTCATGGGAGAAAAACTTGGTTAACAAATTTCATTGGCATATATTCTTTCTTCCACCACCTATCTCCATACATAGATAACATGCATCTTGTCCCTATTGAATGATCATTTACATGAATTAAAACCTTTCGCACGAAAGTTGCAAATCCATCAAAGTTCTGAGCAAACATTAAAGAAACTTTTTCATGACAACCCTGTAACGTTGAGAAAAAATTAAACCATCCTTATCTTTTGAACCTCTCTGAAATCTTTGGGTAAGATTAAAAAACATTAACACCCTTTGGTTCTACTTTGGAAATTTTCCCTCTCTTCTTAAGCACCATAATGCAGATTACAGACTTTCAGAGTCTGTCTAGGGTTTCTATCAGCAAAAAATAGAAATCTTCTGAAAATGTTATGGATGAATGTTGGCAACCTGCAAAGTTATGATGAAATATTTCAGGTGCAATATGTCAGCAATCAAAACATGAAACTAGCAACCCTGTGATATGATTTCAGGATGGATGAGTACAATCCCGATCTCTTCGAGTGAATATAATACTAAGGACATGATTCAATTTTTAATCATCAATCATGTTGGCATTTAGGATAATATCTTGGGTGTCTTGTGACATGATTTCTTGAAGTGGAACATGAAAAATGATGATTTTTCTTAGAGCTACAAGAATAAAGTTATTCTTGTAGTGCCATTTTCCATAATCCATAATTCAAATTTAAAAAGGGAAAAGGACTTGTAATTTGATGGAGAGATTCTAAACCATCTAATTCTACTTTAATCAAACTAAAACATGGTAACTAACACACAAAACACACAAAGCAATCTCAATTTAACACTTTAGAAGCATAGAAAGAAAAGTGAAAAATAATGCTAGAAATAGACATAGTATGGAAGAGAATAACTCAACAGTCATTAGCAAAGTTAGATACTAACACCACCTATTCCAACTGGCTCCTCTTGTCCGTTTTCAGTTCAACACGTTCTTCTGTACTTATTTGTAATTGTGGGTTCTACACTTCTGGGTCTGCCTGCCTCCTTACACATCTTCCAGGTGGATATTGGTGGCCTCTCACCTAATCCAACTGGCTTAATTTGTATGTTTTCATGTCAACACATCTTGGTGTACTTCGAGGGCAATTTTGGATCCATAAACAATGTTTTTTTGGCTCACCACATACAAACTGTAGACAAAGTTAGATTTTGACAGCGTAATGTGTATTTCTATGAAATACCTTTCCAACGGGATATCACGTTCCTAAAACGGAGGTCGTACGAAAAAGTTATGACCCTAGGAAGTTGAGGTACCAACTTACCCATAGGGGCACACATGGATTTTGGCGTTTCACCTCCTAGGGTTAGGTTTTTGGATGTCTAGGGTTTTGGAATTCATGAGTAATATCAAAAAGGCCTCTGGAGACTCATTGTAATCATTCTTCTCAAACAGATGCGTGTAGCAGCCACATATCTTCTCAGAGATAGCTACAACCATTCGAGCAAGTGTTTCAGTTTTGCAGTTTTACAGTTTCAACCTATTTCATTTATTCAATAGAAGATATTGTTCATTGGATATCTGTGTTGTTCTTCATATCTCTATGTTTATTGTATTCAGTTTTTTAATCAGTTCGTTCTGCTCCTAAATCCGGATCAACCACCTTTGTATATTTTGCATTACAGGATATAGTTTTTATCCTAAGTGTTTTTCTAGATCCTACTTTTCCTCCTCCTATCTTATCCCTTGATGAGGACGTATCGATGTGAGAGAAATTGAGGTAATTTCATTCATGTATTATATATTTTTATAATTGAAATGAATACAATGAGAATATGTGAGATGGATTGAGGCCTTTTTCACCAATTTCTTGTCTACCTTTTGTTCTATTTCTTATCA
Source organism: Picea engelmannii (assembly GCA_009831015.1). Taxonomy (NCBI): domain Eukaryota; kingdom Viridiplantae; phylum Streptophyta; class Pinopsida; order Pinales; family Pinaceae; genus Picea; species Picea engelmannii. Next base: position 372,599 of record ML776714.1, on the reverse strand, counting down.
TGGTTTTAGAGCTCATTTATTCTTAAGGTCTTGATAATTTCATGATATTTTTTCATGGAGGATTTTCAATTTGAATTTAATGTTTGAGAGGGTCAATAGTGCTAAGTTGAACGTGAATCCATGGCAGTGATCCACGAATGATTTGTAATCTATTTTTATGGATGATGGCTACTCTTGACATGTCAAAGAAAATATAGCTTCTCAAGTGTGATTCGATAATTTTGAGTTGAATTTTTTAGAATTTGCACAAGTTGATTGTCATTGGTACTTTCACCATTTGGATTTGCATCCAGATCAATAAAAAAAATGGTGATCTATCAAATTTGATGTCGAGCTATTATATATAAAGGGTGATTATGTAGGTCACTAGTAGCTTGTTTTTATACATATTTTTGACAGTTTTGGATAATGTGTATTGAGCCTATTCGATGCACCTAAGCCACTGTAGAAGAGGATCATTCCCCACCAATCGATAAAGGAAATTGGATTGAATGACTCGATTGAGTGATGCAATCAACAATGTTGAACTTATCCTAGCAACCAATCAGATTGAGAGATGAAATTATCATGATGATAGGGTTTCGTCCATGACTTTGGTCAGACACTTGTGCATAAAATATAGGGGTTTCATGCAAATATGGTAGAAACCACCATGTGGTTAAAAGAAAATAGTAGATTACACAGATAAAGGTATCAAAAAAAAAAAAAAAAGTGCACACATTTAGATCTGGCATGTATACGATTCGAACTACAACCAACAATCTTCACCCAACAATTTCCTCAACGATCTACAACCAACAATCTAAATCCAATGATCTTCCTCAATGATCTATCAATGATGCACTGATTCAATGATCTCCACTAGCGATTGGTGATCAATGAGCTATCAATGTTTCTCAGTATCTTTCCCTGATCGATACCCTCAACAACATAGTGAAGATGAAGATTGACTATGCCTTTAGATGTATGTCGTGAGGTTTCAATGAAGTGAAGCCCCTCTTTTTATCTTCACCAAAAAAATAGGATCCCATCAATCCTCAACAATCTTAAGCAATTCAATGATCTAACGAAATCCAAATCTTGTCGTCCTACCATCGTGCACATGTCGAGCAAAGAGGAGAAACCCACATGCCATTGACATATGGAATAATCTCTCCAATGTTCAAGGAAATAGCTTAATCCCACATGCTGATTTATGTTGAATTTACTCACTTTATATAAAAAGTTGTGATAAATGCAATATTAAGTAGAGTGAGAAATATGTGGTTGGGTTATACTCACATCTAAAATCATGTTGAAGTGAAGTTTTGAGCATCAGTGATATTTGGAAATATATATAATATAAGAGGAATATATACCTCATTTTAGATATCTATTTTAAAAAGCATAAATGTTTTTAAGAAGGATGTTGATGGCTTATGAGAGGTGTTTCACCTTAATAAATATTGCCTCATCAAAACTCATGAATTGTATAGTGATTTGCCTTTTCAAATTATTGTGAAGGTGAATTTTTATCAAAGTTGCCAAAGTTTTTTGTAAATCCCTGGATGGTCATGGCTAAAATGAGTATTTTGAATTATCGTTGGCAAAAAGAATTGTCTTTATCACTCTTCAGTGTTGAAGAGTTAGTTGTAACAATGTTAATAAAATTACTTCATTTTTTTGTGGTGGACTTATCCTAAACCCATCTTGAAATTTGAAAAATTTTAAGGACGATTGTGCTCATGCAAGATGATGATTATTGGTTTGCATGCTAATTTTGTGTCTATTTTTGACATAATCATGCTTGTAATTAATCATTTATCACAACACATGCAGAGTATAAGGCAATTTATTGCAATTAAGTACATGTGATCAAACTCTTGCAAAGTTCCTTCAAACCTTCAAGTTGTTAATCATATCAATATTCATCGATAAATAAACATCAACATTACTTCAAATTCATGATTAACATCAATTTTGAATAGCGTAACTTGCAAATAGTCTTTTATTGTAATTTTATTTGTAATCAAGTTCAATTGTACCCTGCAAATAGTCTTTGTCTAAGTTTACTTGTAATCAAGTTCAATTGTAACTTGCAACAATTATTTTTGTAAGTGTCAAAGTCAAATTGAATTGCACTGTAATTTTTGGGTGCATTTTGAGTTGAACTCGAAACCCAAAAAATGATTGATTCATTGTATTTTTTAGTCCAAATTGAAATAGTTGAATCAAATTTGACAAGGTTGAGTAGTTTAAACTAAAACCATTGTAAAAATCACATGTTGGATGCATTTTTAGTAGTATCTAACACCCTAATATTGTTAAAAAAAATATTAAGCGAGCGTGAAGTGCAAGTGAGTGAGTTCAAATGGAGCGAAGACTTGAATTACTAGAGTTATTGAATACTCTACTAATTACTGGTGAATACGACACGATTTCAATCAACAAAAATGATCTCAAAATAGTTCTAACTTGTTTGCAAGTGACACAAACTAAAGTTAGACTAATTCAAACTCAAACTCAGCTTCCTCAAAATGAACTTCAATGGAACAATCTTCATTTTTTTTGAACTAGTATTTTTTTAGAACAACCATATCTGTTATGATGACGATTCTAATAAATGGTCCACTTATGAGCCACTTAGAGAAACAACTTCAATTACAAATGAAGATGAAGTTGTGCATGATCAAGTTCATATTTCTCTTTCCAAGCCAATCATCAGACCTTGGGAAGAAAACAAGAATAATAATCATAGAACATGTATCTGATATGATAAGGAAGTAATTTTTGTACTCTAGATTATTCAAAACCAATCCACTTCCAAAGTGATGGATTACTTCAATAAGTTTTAATTCACTTGTTCGATTTCAAAATAATAAAGTGAAATACTAACATTGAAAATGAATTGGTCATATGGAAGATCAATGTTTTCATATCCATCCTTGTCAACATTGTGGCAAGAAGAATTATTCAACAGACAAATTCTCCAAAAGAAAAAAACTTGCAATATTAAAGATGCATTTTGGGTGGATCAATCCTTGGAAATGGTCATCAATATCCAAGCGATTATTTCAATATTATCGAAGAATTCAATATCGAGTAAAGACACATATTGAAGTGGAAGGTCTTCACTCTCTTTCACCTTAAGAGGGGGAGTGCACAAATCCAATGAATATGGTTCATAGTCAACCAAAAACCACTTGTGGTATCTCCTTCCGGCTGACAAAGGGGGGAAATCAATGATGGTTTTTAGACTTAAAGTTTCAACAACACAAGAAAATGTCCATATGGGAAAAAAAACAAATCACCAGATGGGAAAAAAAACAAAATTTCCATATGGGAAAACAAATCTCCATATTGGAAACAAAACAAATCGCCAAATGGGAAACAAACAAAAAAATTCCAAATGGAAAACGAAATCACCATATGGGCAACAAATAAATTTCCAGATGGGAAACAATAGTCTGTAGATGGATGAATTCAACAAACAAATCACCAGATGGGCATCAACAGTTTATAGATGGCATACTTTGACATAATTATGGTTCAATGTCTTGCAGTTGAATCATACATGGGATACAAGATTGGGATGTTGATTTTGAGAGAAATATTGTGGACATTTTTGTTCACTTGAATGGTCATTCGACCTAGCAAATGACAATTGTATCCTTCTGCATTGAATATTTTCATTTGATTTAGTTGTTAGTAATTTCCAAGGATTTGTTAAACTTGTACTTGATTCACTTCTCTTGGTTCACTCTCATCATATTGGATTTCACATCACTGAACAAATTTGGTAGTTTTTTATGAAGTTCTTCATTGAGACTTATATTAGGACTTTCAGTATGAATACTTGGAGATGTACTAGTATATTCACCTATATTTATAGTATTATTGTTGGAACTTATTATTGAGGGGGGGAGATGTTATCTTGTGACTCTTATACAGCCATAAAGTCCTAGTACATCATCTGTGTACATTTCACATTATAAAATGTAGTTTTTATCCTAAGTGTGTTTCTAGATCCTACTTTTCATCCTCTTATCTTATCTCTTAATTAGGTGTTGATGTGAGATAATTTGAGGTGGTTTCATTCATGTATTAAATATTTGTATCATTGAAATGAATACCATGAGAATAGGTGAGATGGATTGAGGCCTTTTTTGCAAATTTCTTTCCATTCCTTTTGTTTTATTTCTTATCACCTTCCCTATCAAATCCTTCCCTTATCTATGCATGGTGTCGAATAATTGTGACCCTGAGTAGTCATGCTAGTAATGAGGTCATCTGCATCCCCAACAAGCAGTGTGGGGAAGAATCTTCTTGTTGTTTTGTGGACACCTCTAAGATGAGTTCCTTCCCCACTTGTTTCAGAACCTTAGTATAGGTAACTTTGAATCAGAAATAGGTAAAAATTGTAGGATATCTGGAGTGTGAAGCCTTCACTATATGATAAAAGTTGAACCTGTGGTCTTAATTTGTTTCAGTTTAGTATTCAAAACCACATTATACCAATACAATCTGATATTTTCTTCTCTTACCTCTTTGAGAAAAAATTATTGATCTTTCTTCTTCTTTTTAACCTTCTGCAACTTTTCTTGTTGTTTAACATTCCACTGTTCTAACATGTATTTTTCTTGCTTCAGGTGCCTGATAGTATCCTTTAATTCTTTTACCCTATCATATTCATCTTTTATCTCCATTATGAATTCAGGATGTTCTTTAATTGGTGCAGGTTGGTTTAAGTCGATAGAGAACCTAGGTTTTTCAGCCTTGGACTCATGTTTATAATCCTTATAATATGAACTTCCAACAACCTTCCCCACTTCAACATTATCTAACACTTTAGTCCCTTGTAAATATTGCAACTCTATCTTGAAGAAATAATCAAATTCTGATTTGGTCTCGACCTCAAATGGATCATCTTCAAAATCTATTGAACAACCTTCTTTTAGAGATGATTTGGGTAAGGTTTTGGTCTTTATCCCTAGATTTTTAGTGGCTCTGTTCAAATGTTTCATAGGATAATCTATTACATGTTTTCCCTTCCCAACCCTTTGATGTTCTTCCAAAGTATCATATTCATCTCTAGGCTCTATTTTGATCTTTTTTTCCTTTGTATAAATAAATGGTAGGCGATTATCCCTTTTCCTCCCCTGCACTTTTTGTTGTGTTATACTCTATAAAAATTACATCTTCATCTTTAAGAGAAGTATTAAAGAGATATTTTGACATCAACCTGAATTTATTTGTTACCCTAGTCTTAGACCTACTAGGGAAATTCACCACTCTTTTACCTTTTATTTCTATGTTCACATGCTTAGTTTTATCACCTACAACTGGTTCTTTTTGTTTCTCCTTTGATTGTCTGAGTTGTTGCTTATTAGAACCTATGAGATGGATTCTTTTACTATCTTTAGGTTCTTCTTTTGGAATGAGAAAATGACTGTCCAACTCTACCTTTGTTTTTTGCTTCTTTTTATGTGCATTGGTAGTTTTGAATTCAGGGAAAGACTTAGTTAAGGCCTCTGTCTCCTACAGAAATTGTAGTTGTCTCTTACTAGATCGAGTGAATCTAACCACATGAGAAATTTCCTTCTCTGTAGCAATAGGGGTTTTATAAATTCCCTTTTCCTTTGTTGATTTCTGTTTTGGAAACAATTTGGGTTTGGGTTCCTGTTCTTCTAGTTCAAGGGATTCTAGTAACCAATCCCAGGAACTATTGACTTCATCCAATGCATACAGAACTAAAACTCTTATCAATATCTGACATATGGAATAATCTCTCCAATGTTCAAGGAAATAGCTTAATCTCACATGCTGATTTATGTTGAATTTACTCACTTTATATAAAAAGTTGTGATAAATGCAATATTACGTAGAGTGAGAAATATGTGGTTGGGTTATACTCACCTCTAAAATCATGTTGAAGTGAAGTTTTGAGCATCAGTGATATTGGGAAATATATATAATATAGGAGGCATATATACCTCTTTTTAGATATCTATTTTAAAAATCATAAATGTTTTTAAGAAGGATGTTGATGGCTTATGAGAGGTGTTTCACCTTAATAAATATTGCCTCATCAAAACTCATGAATTGTATAGTGTTTTGCCTTTTCAAATTACTGTGAAGGTGAATTTTTGTCAAAGTTGCCAAAGTTTTTTGTAAATCCATGGATGGTCATGGCTAAAATGAGTATTTTGAATTATTGTTGGCAAAAAGAATTGTTTTTTGCACTCTTTGGTGTTGAAGAGTTAGTTGTAACAATGTTAATAAAATTACTTCATTTTTTTGTGGTGGACTTCTCCTGAACCCTTCTTGAAATTTGAATAAGGGGGTTTAAGGACGATTGTGCTCATGCCAGATGATGATTATTGGTTTGCCTTCTAATTTTGTGCCTATTTTTGACATAATCATGCTTGCAATTCATCATTTATCACAACGCATGCAGAGCATTAGGAAATTTAATGCAATTAAGTACATGTGATCAAACTCTTGCAACGTTCCTTCAAACCTTCAAGTTGTTAATCATATCAATATTCAATGATAAATAAACATCAACATTAGTTCAAATTCATGATTAACATCAATTTTGAATAGTGTAACTTGCAAATAGTCTTTTATTGTAATTTTACTTGTAATCAAGTTCAATTGTAACTTTCAAATAGTCTTTTTCTAAGTTTACTTATAATCAAGTTCAACTATAACTTGCAACAATTATTTTTGTAAGTGTCAAAGTCAAATTGAATTGCACTATAATTTTTGGGTGCATTCTGAGTTGAACTCGAAACCCAAAAATTGATTGATTCATTGTATTTATGAGTCCAAATTGAAATAGTTGAATCAAATTTGACAAGGTTGAGTAGTTTAAACTGAAACCATTGTAAAAATCACATGTTGGATGCATTTTTAGTAGTATCTAACACTCTAATATTGTTAAAAATAAAAAATAAGCGAGCGTGAAGTGCAAGTGAGCGAGTTCAAATGGAGCGAAGTCTTGAATTACTAGAGTTATTGAATACTCTACTAATTACTGGTGAATACGACACAGTTTCAATCAACAAAAATGATCTCAAAATAGTGCTAACTTGTTTGCAAGTGACACAAACTAAAGTTAGACTAATTCAAACTCAAACTTGGCTTCCTCAAAATGAACTTCAATGGAACAATCTTCATTTTTTTTGAACTAGTGTTTGTTTAGAACAACCATATCTGCGATGATGACGATTCTAATAAATGGTCCACTCATGAGCCACTTAGAGAAACAACTTCAATTGCAAATGAAGATGAATTTGTGCATGATCAAGTTCATATTTCTCTTTCCAAGCCAATCATTAGACCTTGGGAAGAAAACAAGAATAATAATCATAGAAAATGTATCAGATATGATAAGGAAGTAATTTTTGTACTCTAGATTATTCAAAACCAATCCACTTCCAAAGTGTTGGATTACTTCAATAAGTTTTAATTCACTTGTTCGAGTTCAAAATCATAAAGTGAAATACTAACATTGAAAACAAATTGGTCATATGGAAGATCAATGTTTTCATATCCATCCTTGTCAACATTGTGGCAAGAAGAATTATTCAACAGACAAATTCTCCAAAAGAAACAAACTTGCAATATTAAAGATGCATTTTGGGTGCATCAATCCTTGGAAATGGTCATCAATATCCAAGCGATTATTTCAATATTATCGAAGAATTCAATCTCGATTAAAGACACATATTGAAGTGGAAGGTCTTCACTCTCTTTCACCTTAAGAGGGGGAGTGCACAAATCCAATGAAGATGGTTCATGGTCAACCAAAAACCACTTGTGGTATCTCCTTCCTGCTGACAAAGGGGGGAATCAATGATGGTTTTTAGACTTAAAGTTTCAACAACACAAAAAAATGTCCATATGAAAAAAAAACAAAATTTCCAAATGTGAAAACAAATCTCCATATTGGAAACAAAACAAATCGCCAAATGGGAAACAAACAAAAAAAATCCAAATGGAAAAAGAAATCACCATATGGGCAACAAATAAATTTCCAGATGGGAAACAATAGTCTATAGATGGAAGAATTCAACAAACAAATCACCAGATGGGCATCAACAGTCTATAGATGGCATACTTTGACAGAATTATGGTTCAATGTATTGCATTTGAATCATACATGGGATACAATATTGGAATGTTGATTTTGAGAGAAATATTGTGGACATTTTTGTTCACCCGAATGGTCATTCAAACTAACAAATGACAATTGGATCCTTCTGCATTGCATCTTTTCATTTGATTTAGTTGTTAGTAATTTTCAAGGATTTTTTAAACTTGTATTTGATTCACTTCTCTTGGTTCACTCTCATCATATTGGATTTCACATCACTGAACAAATTACAGGCATTCTGGGTCACATGTTTTCATAGTGGGGTTTTCCAAATTCTATGAGTTTTCAACATCCAAATTTGGTAGTTTTTTATGAAGTTCTTCATTGAGGCTTAGCTTAGGACTTTCAGTATGAATACTTGGAGATGTACTAGCATATTCACCTATATTTATAGTATTATTGTTGGACCTTATTATTGAGTGGGGGTGATGTTATCTTGTGACTCTTATATAGTCATAAAGTCCTAGTACATCACCTGTGTACATTTCACATTATAAAATGTAGTTTGTATCCTAAGTGTGTTTCTAGATCCTACTTTTCATCCTCTTATCATATCTCCTAATTATGTTTTGATGTGAGAGAATTTGAGGTGGTTTCATTCATGTATTAAATATTTGTATGATTGAAATGAATACCATGAGAATAGGTGAGATGGATTGAGGCCTTTTTTGCAAATTTCTTTCCATTCCTTTTGTTTTATTTCTTATCACCTTCCCCATCAAATCCTTCCCTTATCTATGCATGGTGTCGAATAATTGTGACCCTGGGTAGTCATGCTAGTAATGAGGTCATCTGCATCCCCAACAAGCAGTGTGGGGAAGAATCTGCTTGTTGTTCTGTGGACATCTCTAAGATGAGTTCCTTCCCCACTCGTTTCAGAACCTTAGTATAGGTAACTTTGAATCAACAATAGGTAAAAAAATGTCGGATATCTAGAGTGTGAATCCTTCACTATATGATAACAGTTCAACCTGTGGTCTTAATTTGTTTTAGTTTAGTATTCAAAACCACATTATGGAAATACAATCTGATATTTTATTCTCTTACCTCTTTGAGAAAAAATTATTGATCTTTCTTCTTCTTTTTAACCTTCTACAAATTTTCTTGTTGTTTAACATTCCACTGTTCTAACATGTATTTTTATTGCTTCGGTTGCCTGATAGTATCCTTTAATTCTTTTACCCTGTCATATTCATCTTTTATCTCCATTCTGAATTCAGGATGTTCTTTAATTGGTGCAAGTTGGTTTAAGTTGATAGAGAACCTAGGTTTTTCAGCCTTGGACTCATGTTTATAATCCTTATAAGATGAACTTCCAACAACCTTCCCCACTTCAACATTATCTGACACTTTAGTCCCTTGTAACTATTGCAACTCTATCTTGAAGAAATAATCAAATTCTGATTTGGTCTCGACCTCAAATGGATCATCTTCAAAATCTATTGAATAACCTTCTTTTGGAGATGATTTGGGTAAGGTTTTGGTCTTTATCCCTAGATTTTTAGTGGCTCTGTTCAAATGTTTCATAGGATAATCTATTACATGTTTTCCCTTCCCATCCCTTTGATGTTCTTCCAAAGTATCATTTTCATCTCTAGGCTCTATTTTGATCTTTTTTTCCTTTGTATAAATAAATGGTAGGTGATTATCCCTTTTCCTCCCTTGCACTTTTTGTTGTGTTATCCTCTATAAAAATTACATCTTCATCTTTAAGAGAAGGATTAAATACATATTTTGACATCAACCTGAATTTATTTGTTACCCTAGTCTTAGACCTACTAGGGAAATTCACCACACTTTTACCTTTTATTTTTATGTTCACCTGCTTAGTTTTATCACCTACAACTGGTTCTTTTTGTTTCTCCTTTGATTATCTGAGTTGTTGCTTATTAGAACCTATGAGCTAGATTATTTTACTATCTTTAGGTTCTTCTTTTGGAATGAGAAAATGACTATCCAACTCTACCTTTGTTTTTTGCTTCTTTTTATGTGCTTTGGTAGTTTTGACTTCAGGGAAAGACTTAGTTAAGGCCTCTGTCTCCTGCAGAAATTGTAGTTTTCTCTTACTAGATCGAGTGACTCTTACCACATAAGAAATTTCCTTCTCTGTAGCAATAGGGGTTTTAGAAATTCCCTTTTCCTTTGTTGATTTATGTTTTGGAAACAATTTGGGTTTGGGTTCCTATTCTTCCAATTCAAGGGATTCTAGTAACCAATCCCAGGAACTATTCACTTCATCGAATGCATACAGAACTAAGACTCTTATCAATCTCTGACATATGGAATAATCTATCCAATGTTCAAGGCAATAGCTTATTCTCACATGCTGATTTATGTTGAATTTACTCACTTTATATAAAAATTTGTGATAAATGCAATATTAAGTAGAGTGAGAAATATGTGGTTGGATTATAATCACCTCTAAAATCATGTTGAAGTGAAGTTTTGAGCATCAGTGATATTGGGAAATATATATAATATAAGAGGCATATATACCTCTTTTTAGATATCTATTTTAAAAAGCATAAATGTTTTTAATAAGGATGTTGATGGATTATGAGAGGTGTTTCACCTTAATAAATATTGCCTCATCAAAACTCATGAATTGTATAGTGTTTTGCCTTTTCGAATTATTGTGAAGGTGATTTTTTGTCAAAGTTGCCAAAGTTTTTTGTAAATCCCTGGATGGTCATGGCTAAAATGAGTCTTTTGAATTATCGTTGGCAAAAAGAATTTTTTTTGCACTCTTCAGTGTTGAAGAGTTAGTTGTAACAATGTTAATAAAATTACTTCATTTTTTTTTGGTGGACTTGTCCTGAACCCATCTTGAAATTTGAATAAGGGGGTTTAAGGATGATTGTGCTCGTGCCAGATGATGATTATTGGTTTGCATGTTAATTTTGTGTCTATTTTTGACATAATAATGCTTGCAATTCATCATTTATCACAACACATGCAGAGTATAAGGCAATTTAATGCAATTAAGTACATGTGATCAAACTCTTGCAAAGTTCCTTCAAACCTTCAAGTTTTTAATCATATAAATATTCGTCGATAAATAAACATCAACATTAGTTCAAATTCATGATTAACATCAATTTTGAATAGCGTAACTTGCAAATAGTCTTTTATTGTAATTTTACTTGTAATCAAGTTCAATTGTAACTTGCAAATAGTCTTTTTCTAAGTTTACTTGTAATCAAGTTCAACTGTAACTTGCAACAATTATTTTTGTAAGTTTCATAGTCAGATTGAATTGCACTGTAATTTTTGGGTGCATTCTGAGTTGAACTTGAAACCCAAAAATTGATTGATTCATTGTATTTTTTAGTCCAAATTGAAATAGTTGAATCAAATTTGACAAGGTTGAGTATTTTAAACTGAAACCATTGTAAAAATCACATGTTGGGTGCATTTTTAGTAGTATCTAACACCCTAATATTGTTAAAAAAAAAAATTAAGCGAGCGTGAAGTGAAAGTGAGCGAGTTCAAATGGAGTGAAGTCTTGAATTACTAGAGTTATTGAATACTCTACTAATTACTGGTGAATACGACACAGTTTCAATCAACAAAAATGATTTCAAAATAGTGCTAACTTGTTTGCAAGTGACACAAACTAAAGTTAGACTAATTCAAACTCAAACTCAGCTTCCTCAAAATGAACGTCAATGCAACAATCTTCATTTTTTTTGAACTAGTATTTGTTTAGAACAACCATATCTATGATGATGACGATTCTAATAAATGGTCCACTCATGAGCCACTTAGAGAAACAACTTCAATTGCAAATGAAGATGAAGTTGTGCATGATCAAGTTCATATCTCTCTTTCCAAGACAATCATCAGACCTTGGTAAGAAAAAAAGAATAATAAGCATAGAACATGTATCTGATATGATAAGGAAGTAATTTTTGTACTCTAGATTATTCAAAACCAATCCACTTCCAAAGTGATGGATTACTTCAATAAGTTTTAATTCACTTGTTCGAGTTCAAAATCATAAAGTGAAAAAATAACATTGAAAACGAATTGTTCATATGGAAGATCAATGTTTTCATATCCATCCTTGTCAACATTGTGGCAAGAAGAATTATTCAACAGAAAAATTCTCCAAAAGACACAAACTTGCAATATTAAAGATGCATTTTGGGTGGATCAATCCTTGGCAATGGTCATCAATATCCAAGCGGTTATTTCAATATTATAGAATAATTCAATCTCGAGTAAAGACACATATTGAAGTGGAAGGTATTCACTCTCTTTCACCTTAAGAGGGGGAGTACACAAATCCAATGAAGATGGTTCATGGTCAACCAAAAACCACTTGTGGTATGTCCTTCCAACTGACAAAGGGGGGAATCAATGATGGTTTTTAGACTTAAAGTTTCAACAACAAAAAATAATGTCCATATGGGAAAAAAAACAAATCACCAGATGGGAAAACAAATCTCCATATTGGAAACAAAACAAATCGCCAAATGGGAAACAAAAAAAAAATTCCAAATGGAAAAAGAAATCACCATATGGGCAACAAATAAATTTCCAGATGGGAAACAATAGTCTGTAGATCGAAGAATTCAACAAACAAATCATCAGATGGGCATCAACAGTCTATAGATGGCATACTTTGACAGAATTATGGTTCAATGTCTTGCAGTTGAATCATACATGGGATACAAGATTGGGATGTTGATTTTGAGAGAAATATTGTGGACATTTTTGTTCACCCGAATGGTCATTCGACCTAGCAAATGACAATTGGATCCTTCTGCATTGCATCTTTTCATTTGATTTAGTTGTTAGTAATTTTCAAGGATTTGTTAAACTTGCAGTTGATTCATTTCTCTTGGTTCACTCTCATCATATTGGATTTCACATCACTGAACAAATTACAGACATTCTTTCTCACATGTTTTCATAGTGGGGTTTTCCAAATTCTATGAGTTTTCAACATCCAAATTTGGTAGTTTTTTATGAATTTTTTCATTGAGGCTGAGCTTAGGAATTTCAATATGAATACTTGGATATGTACTATCATATTCACCTATATTTATAGTATTATTGTTGGAACTTATTATTGAGGGGGGGTGATGTTATCTTGTGACTCTTATATAGTCATAAAGTCCTAGTACATCACCTGTGTACATTTCACATTATAAAATGTAGTTTTTATCCTAAGTGTGTTTCTAGATCCTACTTTTCATCCTCTTATCTTATCTCCTAATTAGGTGTTGATGTGAGAGAATTTGAGGTGGTTACATTCATGTATTAAATATTTGTATGATTGAAATGAATACCATGAGAATAGGTGAGATGGATTGAGGCCTTTTTTGCAAATTTCTTGCCATTCCTTTTGTTTTATTTCTTATCACCTTCCCCATAAAATCCTTCCCTTATCTATGCATGGTGTCGAATAATTGTGACCCTGGGTAGTCATGCTAGTAATGAGGTCATCTGCATCCCCAACGAGCAGTGTGGGGAATAATCTGCTTTTTGTTCTATGGACACCTCTAAGATGAGTTCCTTCCCCACTTGTTTCAGAACCTTAGTATAGGTAACTTTGAATCAACAATAGGTAAAAATTGTAGGATATCTGGAGTGTGAATCCTTCACTATATGATAACAGTTGAACCTGTGGTCTTAATTTGTTTCAGTTTTGTATTCAAAACCACATTATGTCAATACAATCTGATATTTTCTTCTCTTCCCTCTTTGAGAAAAAATTATTGATCTTTCTTCTTCTTTTTAACCTTCTACAACTTTTCTTGTTGTTTAACATTACACTATTCTAACATGTATTTTTATTGCTTCATGTGCCTGATAGTATCCTTTAATTCTTTTACGCTATCATATTCATCTTTTATCTCCATTCTAAATTCAGGATGTTCTTTAATTGGTGTAGGTTGGTTTAAGTCAATAAAGAACCTAGGTTTTTCAACCTTGGACTCATGTTTATAATCCTTATAAGATGAAATTCCAACAACCTTCCCCACTTCAACATTATCTAACACTTTAGTCCCTTGTAAATATTGCAACTCTATCTTGAAGAAATAATCAAATTTTGATTTGGTCTCGACCTCAAATGGATCATCTTCAAAATCTATTGAATAACCTTCTTTTAGAGATGATTTGGGTAAGGTTTTGGTCTTTATCCCTAGATTTTTAGTGGATTTTTTCAAATGTTTCATAGGATAATCTATTACCTGTTTTCCCTTCCCATCCCTTTGATGTTCTTCCAAAGTATCATATTCATCTCTAGGCTCTATTTTGATCTTTTTTTTTCCTTTGTACAAATAAATGGTAGGCGATTATCCCTTTTCCTCCCATGCACTTTTTGTTGTGTTATCCTCTATAAAAATTACATCTTCATCTTTAAGAGAAGGATTAAAAAGATCTTTTTACATCAACCTGAATTTATTTGTTACCCTAGTCTTAGACCTACTAGGGAAATTCACCACACTTTTACCTTTTATTGCTATGTTCACCTGCTTAGTTTTATCACCTACAACTGGTTTTTTTGTTTCTCCTTTGATTGTCTGAGTTGTTTCTTATTAGAATCTATGAGATGGATTCTTTTACTATCTTTAGGTTCTTCTTTTGGAATGAGAAAATGACTGTCCAACTCTACCTCTGTTGTTTGCTTCTTTTTATGTGTTTTGGTAGTTTTGACTTCAGGGAAAGACTTAGTTAAGGCCTCTGTCTCCTGTAGAAGTTGTAGTTTTCTCTTACTAGATAGAGTGACTCTAACCACATGAGAAATTTCCTTCTCTATAGAAATAGGGGTTTTAGAAATTCCCTTTTCCTTTGTTGATTTTTGTTTTGGAAACAATTTGGGTTTGGGTTCCTTTTCTTCCAGTTCAAGGGATTCTAGTAACCAATCCCTGGAACTATTCACTTCATCCAATGCATACAGAACTAAGACTCTTATCAATATCTGATGAAAACGACTCTTAATGGAAGTTGCAAGGTGAGATTGTATTCTTTTAGACATCTTTGTCAGACTTTTCAATAAAAAGAATGGTAAACATAAAGGACGGTTACCATTTAAGTGCATTAACAATATGATGTGATAAAGATGTACAAATGAAAAACTTCCTTCACATGTAGTATACCTATGAATCGCCATTAGGGAAGTTTTCCACTCCTTCAACTAGTTCTATGGGATACCTTGACTCCAATTTGGATCTTGGTGTCCTGGGAGCAAAACCTGGTTAACAAATTGCATTGGCATCTCTTCTTTATTCCACCACCTTTTTCCATACACAGATAGCCTGCATGCTATCCCTATTGAATTCTCATTTACATGAATTAAAACCTTTCCCACGAAAGTTGAAAATCCATCAAAGTTCTGAGAAAACATTAAAGAAACTTTTTCATGACAACCCTATAACGTTGAGAAAAAATTAAACCATCCCGCTCTTTTGAACCTCTCCGAAATATCTGGGTAAGATTCAAAAAAATCAACGCCCTATGGTTATATTTGGGAAATTTTCCCTCTCTTCTTAGGCACCATAATGCATATTACAGACTTTCAAAGTCTATCTAGGGTTTTTGTTAGCTAAAAATAGAAATCTTCTAAAAATGATGTGGACGAATGTTGACGACCTGCAAAGTTATAATGAAATATTTCGAGTGTAATCTGTCAACAATAAAAACATGAAACTAACAAACTTGTGATATGATTTCAGGATGGATGAGTACAATCTCGATCTCTTCAAGTGAATATAATACTAAGGACACAATTGGGTTTTTAATCATCAATCATGCTACCATTTAGGATAAGATCTCGAGTGTCTTGTGACATGATTTCATATGGAAGATCATTGTTTTCATATCCATACTTGTCAACATTGTGGAAAGAAGAATTATTCAACAGACAAATGATCCAAAAGAAACAAACTTGCAATATTAAATATGCATTTTGGGTGGATCAATCCTTGGCAATGGTCATCAATATCCAAGTGATTATTTAAATCTTATCGAAGAATTCAATATTGAGTAAAGACACATGTTGCAGTGGAAGGTCTTCACTCTCTTGCACCTTAAGAGGGGGAGTTCAAAAATCCAATGAATATGGTTCATGGTCAACCAAAAACCACTTGTGGCATCTCCTTCCGACTGACAAAGGGGGGAATCGATGATGGTTTTTAGACTTAAAGTTTCAACAACACAAAAAAAATTCCATATGGGAAAAAAACAAATCACCAGATGGGAAACAAAACAAAATTTCTATATGGGAAAACAAATCTCCATATTGGAAACAAAACAAATCGCCAAAACAAAATTTCCAAATGGAAAAATAAATCACCATATGGGAAACAAATAAATTTCCATATGGGAAACAATAGTCTGTAGATGGAAGAATTCAACAAACAAATCACCAGATGCGCATCAACAATCTATAGATGGCATACTTTGACATAATTATGGTTCAATGTCTTGCAGTTGAATCATACATGGGATACAAGATTGGGATGTTGATTTTGAGAGAAATATTGTGGACATTTTTGTTCACCCGAATGGTCATTCGACCTAACAAATGAGAATTGGATCCTTCTGCATTGCATATTTTCATTTGATTTAGTTGTTAGTAATTTTCAAGTATTTGTTAAACTTGCATTTGATTCACTTCTCTTGGTTCACTCTCGTCATATTGGATTTCACATCATTGAAAAAATTACAGGCATTTTGTCTCACATGTTTTCATAGTGGGGTTTTCCAAATTCTATGAGTTTTCAACATCCAAATTTGGCAGTTTTTTAGGAAGTTCTTCATTGAGGCTTAGCTTAGGAATTTCAGTATGAATACTTAGAGATGTACGAGCATATTCACCTATGTTTTTAGTATTATTGTTGGAACTTATTATTGAGGGGGGGCGATGTTAGCTTGTGACTCTTATACAGTCATAAAGTCCTAGTACATCACCTTTATACATTTCACATTATAAAATGTAGTTTTTATCCTAAGTGTGTTTCTAGATCCTACTTTTCCTCCTCTTATCTTATCTCCTAATTAGGTGTTGATGTGAGAGAATTTGAGGTGGTATTATTCATGTTTTAAATATTTGTATCATTGAAATGAATACCATGAGAATAGGTGAGATGGATTGAGGCCTTTTTTGCAAATTTCTTTCCATTCCTTTTGTTTTATTTCTTATCACCTTCCCCATCAAATCATTCCCTTATCTATGCATGGTGTCGAATAATTGTGACCCTGGGTAGTCATGCTAGTAATGAGGTCATCTGCATCCCCAACAAGCAGTGTGGGGCATAATTTTCTTGTTGTTCTGTGGACACCTCTAAGATGAGTCCCTTCCCCTAGAGCCCCTACCCATGCTTACAGGTCCCCATAAATTCCTTTAGCTCTCTTTATTCCATGAGGATTTCTAGGTTGCTACACTCATTTCCATTGAAACACTTTCCACAACAACTCTGGGTGTAGTTATGTTTTCATAAGGAGGTGACCTAGAAATTCCTCCCCTGGAGAAGGTCTGAGGGGAATTCCCCAAAAATCCCAACTGCTATGGAACATCAAATATTATTCTCCCTCTTTGATCCATTTTGATATCCAAAATTTCTTCCACATAATAGGCATTCTCAACTAATTTAACAACTGAATGTGGTTTCCACAATTTCACAAGGTCCCTTATCTTATGATTCAACCTATACACAAAGTGATCTGTCAAATGGGTAATCAGTGTCCATTTATGAGACATACTTTACCAACTCCATGAATCTTATCTCATATTCCTCCAATGTTCAACCTTCCTAAACTAATACATGAAAGGATCCTACATGTTTCTCATCATAGAATTTAGGTGGGTACTTTCTTCAAAACCTCTCTTCAAATAATTCCCTAAAATTCATGGGAACCACCATTTAATTAATACACCATGGAAACCAATGAATCAAGTCAAGGAGGACATTTAATGCTACTATATATTTACCTTTGCAATATAATTTTCCATAATTATTCAACCATTAATTAACTAGTTAATAACCCAGTTCAATAACCAATACATGAAGTAGTTGTACTAGCATACATGCACAATGTATGTATTCGTAGCTAGCATACACATAACTTGTGCATGTACTAATGATAAACAAACATTGCCTCTATTGCCTAATTATTGTATGTTCACAACCAATTATGCAATACAATAATCCAATAATGCATCATTCAGTAATATTTACTAAAATAATGACAATAATTCATCAGTCATTGATCATCACATCTAATGCATAGTTTCTATTTTTTCTCGTCCAATCCTGCAAGACAGTAATCCCTTTAAACACAATATCCAAGAATGTTACTAACTCAGTCAAAATAATCCTATATGAATTGAACATTATACCAAGTTAATCATAAATTAATCAAGCAAGTAGTTAAAACACAAAAGGGAAACAAGGAGCTAAGTTTTCATTTCTCATTCCCAACATCCTAATCCAAATCATGTTTCCTTAATAACCTACTTCCATCTTCCACATCATATCATTTCCTCTATTAGACTATGTCAGGGTATCAACTACATTGACCTAATCCAAATAGAACCCATAAGTGGAAGTGTCAACTATCTCAACCAAGCTTCCTCAATAGGAAACCCATAGTCTCCATCACACATCTAGAGGAACATGGCTTAAAATAGTGATCCCATGACTCGGATTTTTGGAGGATAAATGGTGGGAAATACCTCCACCACTCCTTATAGAACTAGGTTCAACACACCATCATTGACCATCATGTGCCACTACTGGTTTTCTTAGACTGATCCAAAATTGATCATTATATAATTTTTCATCTATATTGATACTTTCTGGGTGGAAAAATTGGAGGAATTGGCTTGCAAGGACCATTTTAATGGTAGGTCCCAGTTTGGATATTTGGGGTTCGAAACCTTCCAAATAAATTTTCAATAATCAAACAAAAAATTTTGAAAGTCAAAACTTTGCAAGCATATCTTGCAACCCCTTGAAAATGTTCTACACATTGATACCTTTCCAATGGTGCAAAAAAATCACCCCAATCAGAGCTCGTATGAAGAAGTTATGCCTCCTACAAGTTGACATATATTGTTGACCACCATGGTAGGAGTGGATGCCACATCAACCCCCATTAATCACGCGTGTGGGTCTAGCCACATGTGGACTTTCAAGAATATTCTAGAAGGTCCAAAATATTATCACTAATTGAGGCTTGAGGATATAAAAACCCTAACCCTAGATGGCTATCGGGCTATGTTAAATACCTAGCTACTGGGAGGAGAAAGGGTTCCATTCTTTAGCATTGTAATTGTTCCATAGTTGAGCAAAGAATTTAGGGGTGGTATTTTTAGAGCATAACAGAGGAGGTAGGAGATTATGTAGAAGCCATTCAAGCCAAAGTGTCAAAGGAAACTCCATAGTGTGTGCCCCTTTATTTGTACTTGCTTTTCATTACTAAAGAAGAGAGATAAAAGAATAGGCCTCACCTTCTACCTAGGCCTTCTCCCATATCAGGTTTCCCAATATACATCTTGTGTTCATTTGTGTGGATGGTGTGTTCATTTACTCATTCTTTATTTTTTGTATTTCAATTATTTTCATAAATTTGAGTAATAAGCTAGTAATAATTAATATTGGATCTAAGGAAATAATTTTCATAATCTAAGATTTTATAATATTACAAGATTTTTTGTGACAAACTATTATAGAGGAATATGCATAGCAGTTTATAGATCATATTTGTATCAGAGCAATTTTCTTTGGTGTATTTGTGGAAATTTGCATGATCCAGGAATTGGATTAAGAGGGAATTCGTAGAACCCTAGCCATGGCGGATGAGTGTGTTCATAACAATCCTCGAGATGTAATGGAGAGATATTTTTAAGGCTGGAAGATAAATTTGTGTATATCTCTCACATCAGGGCCCTCCTCATGGTGGCTCTATAAAACAAGTTCTAACCTTTTGCGGAGGTTAGTGGCTCTAACTAGAAAGTTGGATCTGATGAGAAACTAGGAGATATTGAATACCTAGAAAAGAAGTTGAGAAAGAAAAGACAAGTTCCAATGTTATCACTCCTTTACAACCTCTATTTAAAATGGAATTGAAAGTGGACATCAAACCCTATCAAGGTGAGATCGATTTTTTTGAGTTGATTCAATGGTTGTAATGGTTAGAAGTGTATAATTTCAGTGCCCATAACATATATCAAGAGAATAAAATTACATTTTCTTAATTTAAACTAGAGAGCCATGCATTGACCTAGTGGGAAAGCCACATGGAGAAACTTAGGATGGAGGGTGATCCAATGGTAATTAAGTGGGAGAATTTTAAAATCCTCATCAAGTACTAATTATATGATATTGTGTACGTAGAGGACCAATGGATACATTGGCATCACTTCAAGAAGAGGCAAGAGAAGTGTGTGTAAAAGTACACCATTGAATTTAGGAAGATGACGATCATGTTGGGTATCTCGCCTAAGAACCCATATGTACTCCTCAAGTATCTGGGGGGTCCATATAGTCATTGTGAATGAAATTGATTCTCTTCAAACTAAGGACCATTGATGAGGCATGTGTTCAAGCATAATATCTAGAGAACATAGGCCATAATAAATAAAAACCCAGTGGTTTTAAACAAAAATACCACAAAGATGCTTCCAAGGAGGGGAAGAAGAATGGAAAGGAAAAGACAAGACAAGAAGACGATAGACATTGGAAATCAGTGCAAGGATTCAAGAAACCACTCCAACCATAGCAAAATTAATGGTCACATCAAAGATAAGTGTTGGGATATACATCTAGAGATGAATCCAAAGAACCATAAGAAGGATGCCAAGAAGAAGAGATTGTTAGGAAAGGATTCATGAAACTAGGTAGAGAAAAGATTGGATGTGGATGAGAATAGTGTTTTCACTTTAGTGCAAAAGGAGGTTAACTTGAGTATCCTTCATCAAAATGAAGAGAAGGAAATAACAAAACCCTTCCATATTAATATCCAGGTCAAAAATACCAAAGTATATGCTCTATTTGATTCTAGCTCATAGGCCAACCTCATAGCATAAGATCTAGTAAAAAAGCATGGGTTGGAAGGTCACGATCATGTGAGACCATACCCATTGGAATGGGTGAATAAGGATGTATATATCAGATTCACTAAGTAGTGTAATATCATGCTTTCTATTAGTGTAGATTTTATAATGAATTTGAATTAGTTGTAATACCCCTTGATGTATGTGGTGTAGTGTTTGGAATCCCATACATGTAAATAAGGGATGTGATATTCATGCAGAGAGAAAACCAGTACTTCCTGAACAAGGATGGGAATTCTTACATCATCAATTCAAACAAAGGAAACTCAAACATCTTCTTGGTTAGTGCTAACCAAGACAAAAAAATTGATCAATTATAGTAAGAAGTATGTATATTTTTTCTTAAGAGAGAATCATCCAAGGAGGAATCTGTAAGAGTAAAGGCATCCCTAGAGGAATGTACAAAAGAGAAAAAAAAACAAATAGAAGATTTTTTGTAGGCATACATGGGAGTGTTCCAAAAGCCTAAAGGGTTTCCACCTAAGGGGTAAGTGGAGCATGAGATAAAATTGTTGTCTGACTCCCAATTACCAAATATTAGGTTGTATAGACAATCTTCTTTGGAAGCAAATGAAGTGAAGAAAAAATTGCAGTAACTTAGATTTGGCAGTAATTCAACCAAAAAATTCACCTGGTGGTTCAAATATCATCATGGTACCCAATAAGGAAGGGATTTCGAAAATGTGTATTGATTATATATCTTTAAGAAATATCACACTCAAAAATCGGTAACCTCTACCTAGGATTGAATATTTGTTAGAACAATTTTAGCATGCTAAGTACTTCACTATGTTGGATCTCAAATTAGGATACCAAAAATTACACATTAAAGAGAATTACACTTGGAATACCTCCTTCAAGACAAGGACAAGTTTGTATGAATGGTTGGTCATGCCTTTTGGTTTATGTAATTTGCTAGCTACATTTTGTTGGAAAATTGGTTTCCATTGATGTCAACCCTAGAAGAAATCCACAAACCCCTATAAGTGATGGGTTTATTTGAAGGAGAATCCAAAGTGGTCCCCTTATGGTGTAATTATAAGCATCACCCTCATGGGGATGACACTTTGAATAAGCCTACAAGAATCCAAAATTGTTACGATGTATGGTTAGGAAGCCCCAGAGGTGTGATCATGAAGCCTAGAGTTGTTTGAAGAAAACGAGTATGAAGAACATCGTTATTGCATGAAAAACCCACATATATTGATATTCCTCATCAATCCATTTCCAACGATAGGTTTCACTCCAAGTGGTTCCTCATGGTTGGAGATATGCCCTCTTAAAGATGATCATGTAAAATTTTCCCCTAAAAAGTGTTGCACACAAGAAGTTATAGGTCGACCCTAAATTTAAGTAAAGGAAGTTCTTGGAAGGGTATAAATACACATTGATAACCTCCCATTTTCATTATTCAATCTTGCAATCTCTTATAACAATATTGGCAGTGAGTTTCAGAGGGAATATGAAGTAAAGAAGGGAGAAATTCCAAGGGAAGATGAAGTCTTGTGATGATGTGTTCTAAGGTATGTTATTTAAAGGACATCTTGTAAGTTTCACTATAATATTTTTTTCTAGAATGATTCATATAGATGAACTTGGATATTATTGAGAAGACATATCAAACTACGTATGGTACAAATTTCATCTTTTGGGTTGTTTTACTTTTGGATATACGCTCTATGAAATATAGGGTTTTTCACTAGTCCTGTAACTAGTCCCAAACAAGTGTTCTGGGTAAACCAGTCATAAATTTTTCATAGATGATCTAAATTCTATGAGAAAAATTTCACTAGAAAGAGTACAATCCGTAGTATTTTTTGTGTGAGTTTCAGAATCAGATATCAAATATTGAGCACAACGCATGTTGTACAAGTTCACTCTCTAGAATTGGACAAAATTCAGGAAGGTTTGCCATTTTCATTATATCTCTTTTTCAATGACAAATCAAGGAGAAAAACTTGGAGGAATTTTAGAGAAGATATGAAATAATATTGGGTACAAGTTTCATACCTTTATTCATTACATGTATGGATTTATACTTGTTGGAAGTTATGGTTTGTGACTAATCCAAAAACTAGTCCCAAATAGGTGTTAGAAATAAATTTAAGAAGTGACATTTGGGTTTATATGTGGACCCAAGTGGACCTAGGATCTTTTTCTGGACCGAATTTTGATGTATCAATGACAGTGACATAAACAATGACAATGACATTGAAAGTCTGTATGGACCCAGTTTCTAAGTGGACCCAATTTGGTCATGATGATATATCAATGATATTGATAGAGACAATGACTTGTGAGTAGCTTGACATCAACATTTCATGCAGATTTTTGTGAGGGATTTGGAGCAGATTAGTTGAGGACCTAGAGTGATATTGGACCAGATGATATTGTGAGAATAATTTTGAAACAAGGGTGGCAGGGTGGTTTAAGGCAGGAGATCGAGGTATCATTCAGGTTGGTGCCTAAGAAACAAGGGTGGTGCACGAGAATATTGGTATCTTTAGATATCAGGTTGATGCTTGAAGGGGAGTTTCATCTTCCTTTGAGTTGGTGCTCATAAAACTAGGGGGTTGGTGCCTCCTTCCAGTCGGTGCTCGTAAATCAGGGAGTTGGAGCTTCCTTCAGGTTGGTGTCTGTAAATTAGGGGGTTGGTGCCTCCTTCATGTTGGTTTTGGTAAACATTTGAAGTTGGTGCTTCCTGCGAATGTAATATTCAATATATACATATAAGCATTATGTGGTTTTCTCTTGTTTGGGTTTCCACATAAAAATTTCTTGTGTACTATGTTTGATGTTATGCATTTTTGAATGACATTGTTGATAAGTTATTTTTTACATGTTGTGATTAAAAATGGTAAAAATTGCTCAATACTAATTCAACACCCCCCCCCTCAGTATTGGTGAATATTCCAACTATCGATATTAGATTAGGTTCCTTCAGTAATAGTCTAAGAACTGGAATTAGATCATGGATTGCATTGAAAATGAAACTCCATTGTTTGATGGTCAAAACTATGATTTATGGAGTAGAAGGATGAGATTATTTTTACAAGCACGGGAGTTTGACATTTGGATCTTAGTTGTTTTAGGATACACCGCTCCAAAGAAACCTCTGAAGATTGCATCCAAGAAGGAATTAAAAAGGAACCACAAAATAAAAATGGATTCCATCCTAGATGAATTATTTTATTCAGTAAAATTCAAAGTGGGACAATACTCATCAGCCAAAGAGATTTGGGATAAAATACATAATATCTACTCCATGGGGTCTCTTCTTTTAATCTCAGAGCCAAAGCACACTAATCAAGATAAATAAGATGTTGAGATAGAACAATAAGAAAGAGTGTTCTTCATGGAAATGGAAACTCAGAAAGGAACCCTTGAAAATAATGAACAAGATTACGAAGAAGGCGAACTGGATCTTGAGACGGAACTAATCAGTGCTTTAAGTGATCTAAAAAGAGAAAGGAAGAAAAAGAAGTCCCTTAAGGAAAAAATTATCAAGCTAAAGGAGGGTTCTCAAAACCCTAACAAAAATTCTGAAGAAGTCCAACAAATTATCATAAATCTAAAGGTTTGACTGGAAGAAGCCAGAGTGATTGAAGAAACACTGAAAAATCAATTGGAAGAAAAGAAAGAAATAATTGAGTGTTTGGAAGCTGAAATAGTATTATAGAGAAAATAACTTGAAAAGGCAAAAGAAGAAGTTGATTTCTTAAAAATCAAGGTAAAGGAAGTAGAAAAGAGAAAAGAGGTTTTGACAAGTGATCTTAAGGAAATATATGAGGACTTAAAAAATCTTGAAGCATATTTTAGTCAACAAGAAAGACGATTTGAAGAAGAAATCATCTCCTTGAAAACCCAACTTGAAGAAGCAAAGAGAACGAAAGAAGTAATGAATATCCATATGATGAAAAAAGAAGAATATAGTGAGAAGATTGAAGAATAAGTTGTCTCATTGAGGGTTGAAGTTGACAAGCTCAACAAGAACTGAAAGAGCTCTCAAGTTCTAGAAGGCATTCTCAGTTGTCAAAGGTTACCATTCGATAAAACAGGTTTTGAATACATTGGTGAGGCCTCATGCAAAGAAGATGAAAATTCCAATCCCAACAAGAGAATTGAAGAGAGAGGAACCTCCACACTGCCAATAAATAAATTTGAAGAGAATTGTTCTAGGTCGCCAGAAAAGAAGAATGAAGAGAAGTCTAAGAATTATGTAGACATTCTCAAAGGAAGGGATCATGATCAACAAGAGTCAAAGAGGAATGAATGCAGAAGAGGTGTATCTCCAAGAATACTTTCTACCTCCATGCATCAAATAAGATTCAATCATTGTGAAGGAAGCAATGAAAGAGAAGATCGTGATCAACTAAGGCGTGAATTAAAAAGAACTACATCACAAATAGGATCACTTGCTTCCAAGTATCAAAGTTTATTTCCTGGTTATTATTTTACTTATAATAATTTGGGACATAAAGTTGTAGATTGCAGAGCCTATGGAAGAAATGCTCAAGCAAGAGATGTTTATGTGGTCCCCTACAATATTGAATGTTACAAATTCCATAACTATGGACACATTGTTGGCATGTTTATAGGAAGAGCATGCTTGTCATTGATGGCAAGAACAACAACGACGATGGTATGGTTACAGGCCAGATCAGCAATGATGATGGCATGGCAAGATCATAAGCGTAACAGTAAAGAGAAATGGTGATCGTTGGATCACCCATTCTGAATTCTCGATGGTCTTCAGATCTGAATTCAGATAGGAGGAACACGCAGAAGTGGAGAACAAATCTCAAGAATTAGATCTGAGTGCGGGGATCAACCATCGTTGGATCTAGGAGAACCTTCATGATCTTTAAAGTGTAAGGTGAAGCGGGCTTAAAAATTCCCGAAAATAGGAGGATCATTCATCATCGAGCAGGACACGTGGCTAAAGTTCAACATTTCGCTGACTGTAAGTTCAAAAGAACGAGGTGTCCTAACGTCTCGAACTCATGATATGTGAAATCACGAAATAATCTTAGTCATTGGATCAAGGATGAATCTGGGCCATCGGATCCAGGAGGTATATCATGACAGACCACATCAGAAAGGACAGGTGGAAACCTACATCAGCAAGAACACGTGGTGCAATCATACAAGGACAAGTGTCAAGGTGATTCGACATTTCAAGTACGTGAATATTTCAAATCTAAGTGACATGTGGCAGTCGCTCGGGTGACGACACACCATCAAGTGACATCATTCCAGGAGTTTAGTTTTGGGAGTTTTAGCATCAACACTCCCCCAAAGTCTCGAAAGTTGAAGTTCTGGGGTGGAGGATAGTCGTCTGATAACCACAGATCGTGGATCGTTGATCTGAAGAGAGAAACGCTCAAATGGCTAGCCAGTGGTCATATCTCGTGGTCACATTGTCGAGATCTTGAGAGCAGAGCTAGAGAAACCAAGCTCCATTTTAGAGTTTGTGACATGGAGAGTCGATACGACTCAAGAGAGAATCCCCGAAGTGTGAAATCATGAAGCACCCTCGTGCTTGACCCCTGGTCACTGCTGGTGGTCACGTGAGTGGAAGGAGCTAGCATAGATAGGCTCCATTTCAGGTACCAGGAGTTGGAGGAATCAAGGGAATCACGAGAGAATCCCCGAAGTATGAAATCATGAAATAATTTTTTGAATGGGGTTGTGGTCACGGCGAGTGGTTATATTAGCGAAAGATTGGGGAAGAAGATAACAATTCTAGATTCCATTTCGGAGTTTCGCGAGTGGAGCAAGGAAACACGCAGCTCGATATCTCGGAACGTGAAATCATGAAATGATTTCTGAGTAGGCGTTTGGTCACCACCTGAGGCCACATTTGAAAGGAAAGGGCTTATCTAGAAAGGAAAAAAAACCCACTATGTATTTTTCCTTAGGAAGACAGAAGGCGCAAAACACATGAACGCCCGAAGATTTTCTCAGTAACTGCCATAAGGATGTGACTGTGATTGCTAGAGGAGTCGAAGAACCTCGAGGTAACTGTCAGTGGAATGGAGACTCATCATAGAGACAATTGATATATGGGAAAGTGTTGAAGTTTGTAGCTTAAACAGAGAGGATAAGCTCAACTGTGACAAAGAGGACAAAGAGTGTGGATTGCCAAAGAAGCTAAGGAATCTCAGCATAATGCCTATTGATGATGATAATATTCAGTAATGCCAGAGAAGACGAAGAGTCTCGACTGCCAGAGAGGCTAAGGAACCTTAGCATAATGACCATGGATGAAGAGAAGAATCAACGTAACCTCTAGAGGGGAGGAAGAGTTAGTTGTATGATATGGCAGAGGAATTGGCATTATAAATATATGCAAAACAGAGAAGTGTAGGTTTCTTCTATGGAGAGGAATTACACACGTTGAAATAACATGTTGTGGGCAAGATCTGAAACACATAGAAGAGGTGTAGCGCATAGACTGGAAAGAAGATGTAGAGCATAAAGCATAGCATATGCAAGGAACATACATGTATATCAGAGATAGTGAAAGAAATCCAAGGTGTGCATGAAGAGGGAGAGCAAAAGATCAGAAATCTCAAGGAAATGCAAGCAGAGAGACACTGATGCAGGCAGAGCAGAGTAGTGTAGCAGAACAGTGATAATACTGGTAATCAATTGATAACTATTGTATCACTGTAATAAATTCACAGAAAGAAAATATTTATATTTCAGGGTGGTAGGGAGGTGCTAGGGAGGATTTTTGTCCTCTGAGTTTAAAGTGGGTTCTTGAACAATGGGATTTGTAGCTTCCATTTGGTTGCAGCCAAACAATTCAGGGAGGTAGGGTGGTGCAAGGGAGAACAAGTGTTCTCTGTTATACCAGTTGGAGCCTGTGTGACTGGAAGTTGGTTCTTCCATCCAGTTGGTGCTAGAACACTCAGAGAGTTGGTGCTCTCGGCAAGTTGCATCTTGTAAAAAAAAGACTGTAGCCTCAAGAGGAGTTGGAGCTCCCAAGAATGATAATGTATAGAATATAAAGATTACTTATCATATAAAGAAGAAGAGGTTTTTACCCTTTATGGGTTTCCTTAGTAAATATTTGTCTCTGTGTATTTAATGTGTGTGATTGATGTTGAATGATTTAATGCTTACTTCCCTGCATTATTGTGATTTTCATTGAGTGCTCTATAAAGAGTTTAAAATAATCCTAATTGTTTAAGCACGGTACCAACTAATTCACCCCCCCCCCCTCTTAGTTGTCCAACAATTGGTATCAAATCCGGTTCCTTTTATCTAGAGGTAGAATAGTAAGCTTAAACATGTCAATCCATGAAGGAACTTCAACCAATAAGGCCCCCCTGTTCAATGGAATAAACTTTTCCTTCTGGAAATTTAGGATGAGAAATTACATAATGGATTTAGGTGTAGATGTCTGGGATGTGGTAGAGACTGGTTATGTAAAGTGAGTTGTACTAGCTAATAAGGATGACAAGCTAGATTTCATCTTCAACGCTAAGGTTATGAATTCTATTCTAAGTGGGCTTGCAGAAGTAGAATTTGTAAAAGTTATGCACTTAGAAACTGCCAAAGAAATGTGGGACAAACTCATTAGTAGTTATGAAGGTAATGAGAAGGTAAAGGACACCAAGCTTCAAACCTACAGAGTACAGTTTGAACAACTAAAGATGAAAGAAGATGAAATTGTTGGGAAGTACTTTCTGAGAGTTGAAGAACTAGTAAATGCAATGAAATCACTTGGTGAAAAAATTGAGGAACCCTCTTTAGTTCATAAAATTTTGAGATCTTTTTCAGATAGGTTCAACCTAAAGGTCTCTGCTATAGAAGAACTTAATGATCTAAAATCTTTGGATTTTGATCAACTTCTAGGAATGTTGACTGCATATGAAATGAGGATAGGTAAAGATAAACCCACCTCTAGAGAAGCATCATTTAAAGTAGATAAGGATGCAAATTCTGAGCATGATGAAATTGAAGCAAAATTTTTGAGAAGCCTAAATAAAGGATTAGGCAAGTATCAAGGCAAGTTTCCCTTCAAGTGTTTTAACTGTGGAAAGATAGGTCACTTTGCATCTAAGTGTCCACACAAGAAACATGATCAGAATTTTTAAGTTGAAAAGAAGTACAAATCCAAAAGATTTGATAAAAATAAAAGTTTATGTGTAAACAATGATGACTCTTCAGAAGACACAGATAATGACTCTTCCTGTGAAGATAAGGTAAATGACTTCATGATTATGGCCAAACAAGATTATGATAATAAAGGCACATGAAGTGATTCTAATGATGAAGAAGTTGTGGTTGATATGGAAGGTGAACTAATCAGTGCCTTAGAAGAAATTGACAGACTCAGACTCGAGAAAAGAAAACAAAAACAATTGTTGATGCAGTTTGAAAAGAATGATGAAGACTTTTCCCTGCTAAAGGTGGAGTTAGAAGAGGCAAAGAAAATAGAGGAAATTATGAAACAACAGTTATCAGATAAGAAGGCAAGATGTGAAGCCTTGTAAGAAGAGGTAGTAAAGACTAGAAAAGAGATGGAGAAGTTCAAAGCATTGTATCTCCAAAATCTTCCAAGTATTAAAGCCTCAGAAGGATTAACCACCATTCTGAATCAACAAAGGAATACAAATTTGAAAAATGGTTTGGGTTATGAAGAAGGACCAAGTTGTAGTCAGCCATGCAACAAATATTCCATCAAGTTTGTCAAATCTGCATTCATTGACAACAACAAATATGGAGAAACAAAGGAAGATAATCAGCCGCCAAGGAAGAGTGAAAGAAAAAATACCAGAACTGAAACTGTAGAACAAAGAAATCATCGGTGTGGAAGAAATGGACCTACTCAAGGAAGACAACCATTTTCCAGGTACAAAGGATTTTTCTATGGATATTGTTTTTCTATTCTAACTTTGGTCAAAAAGTTGTAAACTGTTCTTTAAGATTTGGATATGAGAAATCAAAACACTCAAGGAATAAATATTTGTCATAACAAAGAATGAGACAACAAAGTAACAAACAATCACATACTGTGAATCATGTGATGGATGGAAAAAGGACACAGATTAAGCATAACAATCGTTATGATCCTTTATTCAATGAACCAAAATGTTACACCTACCATAATTTTGGACATAAAGTTGTAGACTGACGATTAAGGAACTACGAACCAGATTTGAATCCTTCTGCTGAAAATGTCAAAGTTTGGAAGAAGAAAGAAAATGACAAGTGTGGACTAGTGCTGCCAGCTCAAATACAAAACAACCCCTGGTATATTGACACTGGATTCTCCAAACATATGATTGGAGACAAATGTAAGTTTCTATATCTAAGTGAAAGAAAATCAGGAAACATAACCTTTGTAAATGATGCTCCAGGTAAAATCAAGGGAAAAGGGATGGTAAGTTTAAGTAATGGGAAAGGAAAATCTCAGGATGTTCTGCTTGTAGATGGGATGAAACATAATTTTCTTAGTGTAAGTTAAATGTGTGATAGAGGATGTGAAGTGGTGTTCACTTCCAAGGACTACAAGATAAAGTCTGTAAACTCAGGACAAGTTGTGGCTAAAGGCATAAGGACAGATAACAATGTATATGTGATGAAAGAAGATAGAGAAGAGTGTCATCTAAGAAAACATGATGAAAGTTGGTTATGGAATAGGAGACTTGGACATCTAAACTTTGACCACTTAATCAAGCTCAAAAATCTTGAGGTAGTTAAAGATTTTCCAAGAATATCAAAGCCACGGGATTCTGTGTGTAAACCCTGTCGGGTAGGAAAACTAACCAGGACATAGTTTAAATCCAAGATCTCTACTTCAACAGAGAAACCACTCCAATTAGTTCATATGGATTTATGTGTACCATCACGATAGGAAGGCACAGGGAAGGAAAACTATTTTATGTTGATCATTGACGATTACTCCAGACTTACTTGTGTTGCTTTTCTCAAAGAAAAAGATGAAGCATTTGAGAAATTTAAAATATTTAAGGCTTTAACTGAGAATCAAACAGGTAAGAGGTTAAAGGCAGTAAGATCAGACAGAGGAGGAGAATTTATGTCAAGTGATTTCAAGGAATTCTTTGATAAACATGGGATCAAGAGAGAATACACAATCCTAGGAACTCCACAGTAAAATGGAGTAGTTGAGAGGCAAAATAGAACAATTCAGCAAATGGCCAGGTCAATGATGAATGAGAAGAACATTTGTCAAAACTATTGGGTAGAAGAAATACACACAACAGTCCTTGTTCTTAACAAAGCCCACCTCAGACCACACAGTGACAAGACACCTTATGAATTGTTGTATGGAAGACCTGCCTCAATCAAACACTTCAAGGTCTTTGGGAGTAAATGATACATAAATAATAATAATGAAAACCTTAGCAAGTATGATGACAGGGCTGATGAAGGCATATTCTTAGGATATGCTACAAATAGTAAAGGATACAGATGTTATAATAAGAGGATGAATAAATTAATCGATTGCATTGATGTAAAGTTTGATGAAGGAGTCTCAGAAAGAGAGGTGAAAAATATTGAGTCTGCTACAGAAGACACAGTTGAAGCTGAAGATGAACAGGTCCAAGAATAAGGAAAATAAGACTCTGAATCGGATGAAGACACCAACACTCAAACATACTCAAATCTACAAACAACACCAAATCCTAGGAGAAAGATAATCAAAGATAGCGAGCAATCACATATAGCACTCATATCCATGGTGGAACCCAAAAACTTCAATGAAGCCAGTGAAGATTTAAATTGGTTAAAATCAATGAACGAGTAACTGGATCAGATTGAGAAAAAAAATACTTGGGAGCTCATTCCTAGACCGACAGATAAGAATGTAATTGGCTCCAAATGGGCGTTTAAAAATAAAATGAATGAACAAGGAAAAATTGTTAGGAATAAAGCTCTATTGGTCTGTAAAGGGTATGCTCAAATAGAAGGAATGGATTTTGATAAAACATTTGCGCCTGTAGCAAGATTAGAAGCTATTAGAATGTTTCTTGCCTATGCTTGTCATAAACAGTTTAAAGTCTATCAAATGGATGTCAAGTCAGATTTTCTAAACAGAGATCTAAAATAAGAAGTCTATATGGAGCAACCAGAGGGGTTCCAACTGTCAGATAACCATGACTTTTTCTACAAGCTGAAGAAAGGCTTATATGGGTTGAAACAATCTCCTCGTGCCAGGTATCACAGACTGGATATGTATCTACAAGACAAAGGGTTCAAGAGAGGAACAATTGACAACAATCTATATATCAAAACATAGGGTAAAGATCTTCTCATTGTGTTGGTCTATGTAGATGACATCATCTTCGGTTGAAATAATGCTTCATTGGTAAAATGGTTTTCTTCTGCCATGCAGTCTGAATTTCAAATGTCTATGATAGGGGAGTTGTCATTTTTTCTTGGTCTGCAAATTTCTCAGAGGTATGAAGGGATATTTCTCTCTCAAGAGAAATATCTAAGAGAAATGTTGAAAAGATTTCAAATGGAAGATTCTAAACCTATGAGCACACCTATGGTCATGTTGGATTACTGAGAGGGGGGGATGAATCAATAATAGAGAAATTTAATCCCTTTTAACCATATAATCCAAGTGTTATATCAATGAAGCATTATTATCCAATAACTGCAGAGTAAATAAGAAATGAACAAATGAACAATCATACACATACACAATACACCAGTGTTTTACGTGGAAACCCAAATCAAGAGAAAACCACGGAATTATTTTTCTTATATGTCTTGAAGAATTACATTCATTGGAAGCACCAATTTCCTTTGTTTTCTAGCTGCAATTGGAAGGAGGCTCCAACCTCCTAGTTTCTCAGGCTACAACCTGAGGGAAGCTCCAACTCCCCAAATCTCTGGCTACAACCAGAAGGAGGCTACAACCCCCAATTTTCTCCGGCTACAACCAGAAGGTGGCTACAACCACCTGTACTTGCCCCATCCTGCCACCCTGAAGTAGAAGTAGAATGATGGAACCACTGTCACACTATCACTGTGAGATATACCGCTGTAAACCTGTACCAATAAATCTGAACCATGCATCAACCATGCATCAACTTGTACCTCAAACTGTAATCAACCTGTACCATAAACAAGTGCATCAACCATGCACCAAACTGTACCATAAACAAGTGCATCAACCATGCACCAACCTGTAATCAACCTGTACCATAAACAAGTTCATCAACCATGCACCAACATGTACCATAAACAAGTGCATCAACCATGCACCAACCTGTAATCAACTTGTACCATAAAAAAGTGCATCCAACCATGTACCAAGCATGTACCAATCATGTGTCAACTACTCATCAACTATGACTCATCAATATGTACCAACATCATCAACTATAGACCTCATGTATGTGCACCAACTCGTCAACTACTTGTCTCAACCATGTACTCAACATGTACCTCAACTAAAAGCCCTCATCAATTTCATCATCCAAATATGATTTGTAGCTCTTTAATAGACCTGGTGTATATGATCACATTCCTGCAAACCTTCCTTAACTTTTAAAAACAAAAGACTAGCATTCTCATCAAACTTGTTTTTAGTCTCACATGCCTAGTTTTGGATTAGTCAACAACCCTAACTTGAAGTAATCATAACTTTGAACCTGTAATGTATAAAGATATGAAACTGATATACAATGTTATTAAGTGTGTTTTATGCAATTCCTCCAAGTGGCACTACTTGGAACCTCTCATAAAATGAGTTATATTAAAAATGGCATACCTTGTTGAATTCTGGATTATTCTAGAGAGAGACCTTGTAAAGCGTGCCCCGCACAAAATATTTGATAAAATGATATTAAACTGTTAAAAAAAATAATAAAGATTGTAACCTAACCAACACATTTGATCTCACTGAATTTGGATCTGTTATGAATAAGTTATGACGTTTTTACCCAAAACACCTGATTTTGACTAGTTTCAGGACTGGCCACAAACCCTATTTTCCACAGAGTGTAACTCCCAAAATACAACGAGCCACAAGATGAGTTTTTAACCATAGATACTTGGATATGTTGTCTCACTTTCATAGCAATTTCAGAATCTGAATCATTATAGAAAAACAGTTATAGCAAAAATGGTGAGATGACCTGAAAATAACATACCTAAGAAAGCACCATCAAAAGAATTTATCCTTCCTTGCATTTCGGCCTTCTTTTCTTCAATTTCCTCAGAATTTTGGCTTATATATCATTTGTAAACCTCAGACACCTATAGATATTCAATATGCTCAAGTGTGATTCAAATGAGATAGCCTTGCCTCTTATTTATACTCTCCAAGTAGCTTCCTTAAAAACATATTCTAGGGCACTTGGCCCCACTTTCCTTATTTTAGGGTTGGGTCCACTTCTAATTTATCCATTAAAATTATTATTGAAATAATTTATTTTGTATTCACTTTGAATTATAATACACTCATCACTTCACTTTATTATTTACCTTTTAAAATCT
>ML776714.1:317349-331213 GCA_009831015.1 Picea engelmannii | reverse complement strand
TATCCATATAGAATAGTATTATCTGAAAATATATCATAACTCATACCGTTACCCATCAAACAAACTTGGGTCCATTACCCAAACCTGGGGTCTCCAACTTCTCATGGCCATAACTCTTTAACCGTGAGGAATTATGTGACGTTACACATACCACCGGAAATGACATGAAAAGAAATATCCATCTAGGATATTTTCCTTGACAAATTCACTTTCCTTCATCTCATTATTCCATAATTAAGCATGGGTTCTCTTACTCCACAAAGCATCTTCCCGTGAGGGCTTTCACCATAAGGGGACCACTTTGGAGTTCATCCATATTTACTTCTTATCAACTATGAAAAAACAATAATGAGTCATATTTACATCAAACACTATTGGGTCCATTACCCAAAACTTTGTGCTACGGGTCTTTCTTCAAGGGTTGACATCAATGACAACCAACCTTAATCAACAGGTCACTGGATGTAAGTTAATCAAGGATGATGAATCACCCGATGTTAATCAAAGTTCATGCAGGTCTATAATAGGAAGCCTATTGTACATCACAACATCCCGTCCAGACATAATGCATGATTTTGGAATGGTAGGAAGGTATCAGTCTGCACCTAAACAAAGTCATTTGTTAGCTGTCAAAAGAATATTCAGATACTTGAAAGGAACAATGGAATATTCCCTATGGTATCCTAGGAATTAGAATTTTCAACTATCAGTATATTCAAATGCTGATTGGGATAACTGCGTAGATGAAAGGAAAATCATGAGTGGAGGTGCATTCTTCTTAGGAGATTCCCTTGTATCATGGTTGAGCAAGAAGAAAGGTTCCATTTCCTTATCAACTACAGAAGCTGAATACATTACAGCTGCCACTTGTTGTACCCAAGTGTTGTGAATGATTCAGACACTTGCAGACTTGGAGGTAAATTATGCTTCACCGATACCAATCCATTGTGATAATACCAGTGCAATTAGTGTGTCAAAGAATCATGTCTTTCACTCCAAGACCAAGCAGATACCCATCAAGTATCACTTCTTGAGGGAACAGGTAACCAACTTTGTGGTTTCTTTGCATTACATCCCATCCAAAGATCAATTTGTTGACATTTTCACTAAACCGCTTGCACAAGATTAGTTTGAGTATCTACTCCAGAAGTTGGGCGTAACCCTGTTTTCAAGTTAAGAGAGTCTATCCTTTTAGGGGGAGTTTATGTTGGTTGAATATATAATACCTCTGTAAAATACTGCAACAGCTCAGGGGGAGCATGTTTTCTTTGACATTGATGTCAAAGGGGGAGAAAATGAGTGGTCCAGATCAGATTCTATAGTTGGAGGTCCAAACAGATTAGCGTAGTCGTTCATGGTTGCCATCAATGCCAAAGGGGGAGATTATTGGCATGTTTACAGGCAGAGTGTGCTTGTCATTGATGGAAATAACAACAACAACGATGGTATGGTTACAGGATAGATCAACAACGATGAATATGGCATGGAAATATCAGAAGTGTAACAGTAAAGAGAAATGGTGATCGTTGGATCACCTATTCTGAATTCCCAATGGTTGTCAGATCTGAATTCAGACAGGAGGAACGTGTAGAAGTGGTTAACAGATCTCGAGCATGGGGATCAATTGTCATTGGATCCAGGATAACCTGCATTATCTTTAAAGTGTAAGGTGAAGTAGGCTTACAAAGTCTTGAAAGAAGGAGGACCGTCCATCATTAGGTAGGACACGTGGCTAAAGTTCATCATTTCGCTGACCGAAAGGTCAAAAGAATGAGGTGTCCTAACCTCTCAAACTCTTAATATGAAAAATCATGAAATACTCTTAGTCGTTGGATCAAGGAAGAATTTGGTCCATCGGATCCAGGAGGTAGATCATGACAGACCACGTTAGAAAGGAAAGGTGGTAGCCTACTTCAACAAGGACACATGGAAAGTGTCAAGGCGATTCAAAGTTTCAAGTACGTGAATATTTCAAATCTAAGTGACACATGGAAGCCATTCAGGTGATGACATGTCATCGATTAAAGTCATTTCGAAAGTTTATTTTCAGGAGTTTTAGCATCAACACTCCCCCAAAGTCCCGAAATCTGAAGTTCTGGGGCGGAGGATATCCGTCTGATCACCACGGATCGTGGACCGTTGATCTGAAGAGCGAAGCGCTCAAATGACTAACTAGTGGTCATATCTCATGGTCACATCGTCGAGAGCTTGAGAGCAGAGCTAGAGAAACCAATCTCCATTTCGGAGTTCGTGACATGGAGAGTCGAGAGGACTCAAGGGAGAATCCCCGAAGTGATAAATCGCAAAGCACCCTCGTTCTTGACACCTAGTCATCGTCGATGATCACGTGAGTGGAAGGAGTTAGCATAGCTAAGCTCCATTTCTGATACCGGGAGTTGCAGGAATCAAGGGACTCATGGGAGAATCCCCAAAGCACAAAATCATGAAATGATTTTTCGAATGGGGTTGTGATCATAGCGAGTGGTTATATTAGCGAAATATTGGGGAGGGAGCTAGCAACGCTAGATTCCATTTCAAAGTTTCATGAGTGGAGTGAGGCAACTCGCAACTAGATATCACAGAATGAGAAATCGTGAAATGATTTTTGAATAGGTGTTTGGTCACCGCCTAAGGCCACATGTGAAAGGAAAGGGCTTAGCCAGAAAGGATAAAATGCCCACTGTGTATTTTTCATTAGGAAAATAGAAGGCGCAAAACGCATGAACGCTCAAAGATTTTCTCAGTAACTGCCAGAAGGATGTGACTGTGATTGCTAGAGGAGACGAAGAACCTTGATGTAACTATCAGTGGAATAAAGACTCATCATAGAGACAATTGAAATATGGGAAAGTGTTGAAGTCTATAACTGAAACAGAGAGGATAATCTCAACTCTGACAGAGAGGATAAAGAGTATCGATTGCCAGAGAAGCTAAGGAATTTCAGCATAACGCCAACTGATGATGATAATATTTGGTAACACCAGAGAAGGCGAAGAGTATCGAATGCCAGAGAGGCTAAGGAACCTCATCATAACGACCATGGATGAAGAGCAGACTCAGCGTAACCGCCATAGGGGAAGAAGAGTTAGATGTATGATCTAGCAGAGGAATTGGCATTATAAATATACGCAGAACAAAGAAGTGCAGGTTGCTTCTGTGGAGTGGAATTACATATGGGGAAATAACATGTTGTGGGCAGGAGCTAAAACACACAGAAGAGGTGTAGCACATAGACTGGAAAGAAGATGCAGACAATAAAGCGCAACAGATGCAGAAACATACATGTATATTAGAGACAGTGAAACAAAGCCAAGGTGTGCATGAAGAGAAGGAGAAAAATATTAGAAAGCTCAAGGATATGTGAGCAGAGAGACACTGATGCAGGAAGAGAAGAGCAGTATAGTAGAACAATGATAAGACTGGTAATCCATTGATAACTATTGTATCACTATAATAAATTCACAGAAAGCAAAGATTTATATTTCATGGTGGTAGGGAGGTGCTAGGGAGGATTGTTGTCCTCTAAGTTTCAAGTGGGTTCTTGAACACTGGGAGTTGTAGTTTCCATTTGGTTGCAGCCAGAAAATTCAGAGAGGTAGGGTGGTGCAAGGGAGAACAAGTGTTCTTTTTTATACAAGTTGGAGCCTATGTAACTGGAAGTTGGTGCTGGAACACTCAGAGAGTTTTTTATCTCGGCAAGTTGCAGCTTGCAAAACAGAGGTTGTAGCCTCAAGAGGAGTTGGATCTCCCAAGAATGATAATGTACAGAATATAAATATTACTTATCATATAAAGAAGAAGAGGTTTTTACCCTTTATGGGTTTCCTCGGGAAATATCTGTCTCTGTGTATTTAATGTGTGTGATTGATGTTGAATAATTTAATTCTTACTTCACTGCATTATTGTGATTCTCATTGAGTGCTCTGTAAAGAGTTTAAAATAATCTTAATTGTTTAAGCACGGTAACAACTAATTCACCCCCCCCCCCTCTCATTTTTCCAACACACATAGCTCGTGATTGTACAAGCATGATGGAGTCTTCTTTTAGAGAAAACATTGATATCAGATACAAGAAGGTTTGGAGAAGAAAACAAAAACAAGAAGAAAAAGTGAATGAAGAACTCTCAGAGACCATACTCACATGAATTATAGAGTTGTGAAATCATGATGAATCTACATGAAAAGAGGAAAATGTCAAGATTCAAAAGGATGATCCCGCAACAAAGAAGTTTTATATATTCCTCTAAGAAATATAGCTTGGAGACTCCCAATAATGTGAATATTGAAGAGGGGGAGTCCAAGCATCAACTATTTCAGATTGGAGAACTGTCTTTCGAGTAGTCTGAAGTGTTTCCATATTTTGGGAAGGGAAATTATAAATGGTCCTATGGAAAATGTACAAAATGTCTCATGATAGATTGGTTGATTAAGGAGCAGTTTTCGAAGGACATCCCCATGCAAGTATGAAGAGGTCAGCTGGAAGTTGCAAGGAATATCATTGGCACACTTTTGAGGTAGAGATTCATTATCGTATAGAGTATTTCAAGCATGTATTTAAGTAGGGATATATTCATTACATATTCAAGAATGTGTTCTTGTAGCAAACTTGTAGAGTTTGATTTGAAGATAGAGTCGACTAGTGGACACATTTGATTCACCTTGAGAAACAGGAATATATTGTGATCAGTTACAACAGATTTGGAGAATTCTTTAGAACGGTAAAGTGATAGATGGGTTAGCATTGTTTGCAGTTGAGTAGTATATTCATGGACATTTTTTGTGACATATGGACATCGATGAATTCATGAGATATTTGGCAGGTCTAGAAGATAATAATTGACATGAACCAGAGAATATATATGGTAGTGGATGAAAACATGAGCTCAAGAGGAATTGCAGAAAGAATTGTTGTCATTTCCATCAAGATGAATGTTCAATAAAGCATATGAATCATAAAATAAGCATATTGATAGGTGGAACCAGTTAGTCACAGGAAGGAAAGTCATGAGAGGCACATCGAGACAGGGGGAGAGAAATTGTCATGAGGATATTGTTGAATGGTGTTTTCATTGATGTCAAATTTATTCATTGGTGATTATGTCATCGATGTAAAATAAGTGAAGAAGACAAGACATGAAGAACACATCCTCCTTGGAAGTAGTGTAGAAGAGATGATCAGTCACCTGGATCTCAATTAAGACATGACAAGCCATAAAGACTTGAAGTCAAGTGATGAAGGAACCTTGACATGATTTCTTTTAATATACATAAATGGATTACAATAACATGAAGTACCAATGCATAAGAAGACTCAAAAGAGAGGAAAAGAAGCATATACAAGAAGCCTGGCATTGATCCACACGACATTTTGCAAAGAAGACAGGGGGAGAAAAATCATCATGGGGAGAAATATCATTAGGGGAAGTTACCCTTTGCCATGGATGTAAAATGGGGAGAGAAATATCAAAAGTATGAAGACAAGGGGATAAATGATCACAAGAGGAGTATGAGTGTTTCCATCAATTCCAAAGGGGGAGATTGTTGGAAAATTGGTTGTCATTGATGTCAACCCTAGAATAAGTCCAAAATCCCCTAGAAGTGATGGGTTTATTTGAAGGAGTATCCAAAGTGGTCCCCTTTATGTCATATCTATAATCATGGCCCTCATAGGAAGATGCTTTGAAGAATCCTACAAGAATCCCTAATTATTACAATGTATGCTTAGGAAGCCCCATAGGTGTGATAATGAAGCCCGGAGTTGTTTGAAAAAAACGAGTATGAAGGACATCATAATTGAATGAAAAAACATCATAGATTGATATTCCTCTTCAAGTAATTTCCAACAGTAGGTGGCACAATTTCCAACAGTAGGTGGCACATCACATGGTTCCTCACATTTGAGGAGATATGCCCCCTTAAAGATGATCATGTAAAATTTACCCCTAAAAAGTGTTGCAAACAAGAAGTTATAGGTCAGCCCTAAAGTTAAGTAAAGGAAGCGCTTGGAAGGGTATAAATACACATTAAGAACCTCTCTTTCATTATTCAATCTTGTGATCTCTTATCACATTCTTGGCAATGAATTTTAGAGGGAAGATGAAGTGAAGAAGGGAGAAATTCCAAGGGAAGATGAAGTCTTGTGATGATGTGTTCTAAAGTATGTTATTTAAAGGTCATCTTGGAATTGTCGCTATAAATTTTTTTCTAGAATGATTCAGATAGTGAAACTTGGACGATGTTGAGAAGACATATCAAGGTACATGTGGTAAGAATTTCATCTTCTGGGTCGTTTTACTTTTTTATATACACTCTGTGTAAGACAAGATTTTTTACTATTCCTATAACAAGTCTCAAACAAAAATTCCAGGTAAAACAATCATAACTTATTCATAGAGGATCCAAATTGTGTGAGACCAGTTTCATTGGAAATAGTACATTCAATAGTATTTTTTGTGTGAGTTTCAAAATTAGATAACAAATATTGAGCACGTGTAATGTTGTACAAGTTCGCTCTCCTGAATAGGACAAAATTCAGGAAGGTCTGCCATTTTCATTATATACCTTTTTCATTGACGAATCAAGGAGAAAAAATTGGAGGAACTTTAGAATAGATATAAAAGAATATTGGGTACAATTTTCATACTTTGATTCATTACAAGTATGGATTTATACTTGTTGGAAGTTATGGTTTGTGACTAATCTAGAAACTAGTCCCAAACACGTGTTCGAAATAAATTTAAGAAGTGATGTTGGGGTTTATATGTGGACCCAAGTGGACCTAGGGTATTTATGTGGACCCAGTTTCTATGTGGATCCATTTTTTTATGTATCAATGATATTGAGAGAATCATTGACAATGATAGTCTATCTGGACCTAGTTTCTATGTGGACCCAGTTTGATGATGATGATGTATCAATGATAGTGACAGAGATAGTGAAAAAAATAATCTTGAGTGAAAATGACTTGTGATCAGCTTGGCATCATCATTTGGTGCAAATTTGTGTGATGGATTTGGAGCATATTAGTCGAGGCCCTAGAGTCGATATTAGACTAGACCATATTGTGAGAATAATTTTGAAACAAGGGTGGCAGGGTGGTGCAAGGCAGAAGAATGAGGTATCCTTCATGTTGATGCTTGAGAAACAAGGGTGGAAGGGTGGTGCAAGGAAGGAGAATGAGGTATCCTTCAGGTTGGTTCTTGAGAAACAAGGTTGGTTGGGTGGTTCATGGGAATATTGGTGTCTTCATATAGTAGGTTGATGCTTGCAGGGGATTTGCAGCTTCCTTTGAGTTGGTGCTCATAAAACTAGGGGGTTGGTGCCTCCTTCAAGTCGATGTTGGTAAATCAGGGAGTTGGAGCTTCCTTCAGGTTGGTGCTTGTAAATTATGGGGTTTGTGCCTCCTTCCAGTTGATGCTGGTAAATATTTGAATTTTGTGCTTCTTGTGAATGTAATCTTCAAGATATATATATATATATATATATATATATATATATTAAAAGTGTTATGTTTTTTTCTCTTGTTTGGGTTTCCACATAAAAATATCTTGTGTATTGTGTTTGATGTCATTCATTTTTGAATGGAATTGTTGATAAGTTAATGTTTACGTGTTGTGATAAAAAATGGTAACAAGTTCTCAATACTGATTCACCCCCCTCTCAGTATTGGTGAATATTCCAACACATTTATGTGATTGATGAATGATGTATTGTGTCCCCATTTAGATTAATTTGTAATAGTTTATTTGGATGACATAATGGTTTATAAATTTACCTAGGAAGAGCACATCTCACATCTCATGCAAGTGTTAGAAATTTAAAAAAATCATTTTCTACTAGCTAACACAAGAAAT
Source organism: Picea engelmannii (assembly GCA_009831015.1). Lineage (NCBI taxonomy): Eukaryota > Viridiplantae > Streptophyta > Pinopsida > Pinales > Pinaceae > Picea > Picea engelmannii. Next base: position 323,360 of record ML776714.1, on the reverse strand, counting down.
GTGAGTTTTCTCAACAATAATTATTGTATTTAGGGTACATGATGGTGGAGGGGAACTCAAGATAGATCCCATGAATATGGAGACCATAATAAAGTGGCTAAATCCTACTAATGCCACTAAAGTTAGGATATGTTTTGTGAAAACATAGTACTTATGGATGTTCATAACATCTTTTTCAGTGGTAGCTATACGATTCCATGCCATAATAGTTAATGGTAATAATTTCCAATGGAGAAAGAACTGGCAAAAATATTTTGACGAGTTGAAATGAAATTTCAGTCAGGCACCAATTCTTACATTGCATAACTTGCAAAATCCTTTTGAAAAAGATATAGTGCAAGTTGGTATGCTATGGGAATAGTTTTGATGCAAGGATGTAAGTCAATATGCTATTATTATGAGATGTTTCATGGGGGAGTTTTGAAATACCATACATATGATAAGGAAATATATGCCCTAGTTCAAGTTGTTAAGAAGTGGAAGCACTTTCTGATGGACAAGTAAACCAGTATCCACATTGATGACCATCCATTGTTGTATTTGCAGGCCTGTTATCGGAATAATCGGTAGGTGCGAACACTAACAGATCTCCCTAGATCCACCTAGATCTAGAACAAAATAGGACAGAACATGACTCGTTCCCTAAGTTTTGACCATTGAATTAACTAGTAGGAAGGAACAAGTAACATACATTTATATCGCTTCCTAGGGTCTCTGTTGCTCCCGCTTCGCTCCGGTGCTCTCCTGAGGTCAAGACCAAGACAGCACAAACCAACCAAAGTGAAGATAGCACAATGTATTCAACAGTCAACTTATGTGTATGATCAAGGAATTACACAATAAAGTGAGAATATCTTTATGGGAAAGGGACATGCCACTATATCATATTAATTGAAAGTAAAGATTACAACCTGATCGCCTTGATGTCGCAAGATTCCTTTCGGTGGCTCTTGGATCCAACACACACATTTGCTCAATCCTTGTATGAAGGAGATCAAATTCTCTTGATATACTTGCTAGAGTCTCCAAGCTCTTGTCTAGGCCAGGTCCTTCACACAATTCCTTCACCAATTCTCTAATGAATCTTGCTTCTTAACCTTTTCCATGAGAATTCTCTCAATATATAGGAGGGAATAAGATAGTTACTTAGATAAGAATGATCCCAAAATATCAGGGAATCCAGCACAAGGATAACCATTCGAATGCCAATCCATCCTTCTAGAAACATCAAGAATTCATCTTTTTCCATCCTTGACATCAAGTTCGCACCCTAGCTATTCAGCAGAGTGGGAGGAGTTCGCACCCTGGCTTAAAGAAACCTGCGAGAATGGGTCATTCTCGCACCCTGGTACACTGGCAGCCTGCGAACCTCCTTCAAAAATGAGTTTTTTGGGAAGAGATGAAAGTAACTTTTCTTAGGATAAAGTTCTTATGGAGAGCCTAAGTACACCATCATTACTACACCAACATGATGACCAAAATCATGGGTAACAGATTGCCCCCCAAAGTCAAAGGTTGGAATTAGTGACCGCCGAAAGACTTTGTAAGCTACATGTGTGTGTCGGAAGCCATGAGCACACCTAATCGAAAACCTGCGAACAACCAAGCATCTGCAGAATATCATATATACCAATTCTGAGGTAGGCATTCCCATACTCATATCATAGACTAATGACAATTGTAGACTTGGATCATGGCCACCAATCATACACTGTGGATCCATGCTGTCAAAATATAGCATAGCCACCAGGAATACACTGTGGATCTATGCGAAAATATTCAAATTGAGGTGACATAGCCACGAGACATACACAGTGGATCTATGTGTCGCAGATCATATACATCCCATCGCAACCTGGACAAAGAGATGATATACAAGGTCTTCAATCCTGCCTCCCAAAAGTACAAATCTAACCATGTGATTACATGTGTTGAAGTCAAACATGGTAGAAACCACTTGATTACCGGTCATTGATGAAACCGTTAACAAGTGCAAGGGAAATCACCATTGATGTCAATGACTCCCAAGGTACACTAGTACAATCCATCAAGTGTGAATGAATGAGTTGAAGTCGAACATCCGATGGAATCTTTCGATCAGGGGTCAATGATTTAAACCCACTGTCGAAAGCGAGGAAACCTGCCATTGAGGCATGCAAGTTCCAAGGTACCAAAGAATTTCTAAGTCTTGTGTCCGGATAATGAGCTGGAGTCGACGGAACAAAACTCATCACAGGAGGGCCTTGATGTATCCCCCATCAATGACACAAAATGAGTAACATATTTTGAAGGTGAAACAGAGTATGATGTAAGTTGAACTGGACACGGGGAAGGTCGAAATGGAGAGAATGGACAACTGCAGATGGTCGACTCAATTGAGGTTTCTGAAGGACTTCTCTTGAACATATGAATGACATGACCAATGATTCGACAACATTGACTCAAAGACGACACAGGAAATGACCTTGTAGCAAATCGAATGAGAGACAAATGGATTTCCCAAACCGGCTTCAAATATAATGAACAGGGGGTGTCATGTTCAATAGCGACACTTACTTCCAATTAATATGAAGATGAAAACATATCCCTTTCCCAAATTTTCCCCCACCATTTCTGGCGAGTACCTCTTTACTTTTACGCAAGCTTGAGGAGGATAACATATGCTTGTTGATATAAGCTCATCCTTCGGACGAGTCCCTCGAAGTATGTTTAACGAACCCTAGGAAGGAGTGGTTCGGTCCCATTACGGGTCTGTCAATGTTTGTTTAACGAGTCCAAAGATAGAAAACTCGAAGGTTTTTCATGATTATAGAGTTTGGAAAAACACTTAAAGAGGACTCTCTCAGTTCCTTTTTCGTAAAGTAGTCTGATGAGACTGAAAAAGAGATAAACTATCGCTCAACTGACGTTTTCTTCAAATACTTTAACGAGCGTGAAAAGAACAAGGTCACTCAGCAATCTTTTCATGTTTAGAGAGTCTGAAAAGAGCTTAAAGGGAACTCCAGAGGGTTCCTTTTTCGTATAACCTTTACGAGTCTGAAAAAGTGATAAAAGTATACTCGGTTACATTCTCATGATTTACGAGCACGAGAAAGAACAAAGACTAAGATCAGTAACTTATTCTCATGTATTAACGAGCATGAGAAAGAACAAAGACTAAGCTCGGGATTGTTTTTATTTTTACGTAATCTTTAAAACAAAACAAAACTATGCTTGGGATAGATTTTAATTTTTACACAAGCTTAAAAACTAAACAAAACTATGCTTGGACCTCTGTTTCATTTTTACACAATCTTGAACTAGAGGAAACTATGCTTGAGGTAGCTGGTTTCATTTTTACACAAGCATGAACCATAGAAAACTATGTTTGCAACTTCCTAATGCATGGTTGGTACTTAGCCCCCATCTTAAGAAACTAGCGGCTTAACTTCAGCATGAAGTCCAAAAGCTGAGGCAAATGCCCCCCAAGCTTTGTTTCATCCAATTGCAAAGGAGAATGAAATGAAGCTTCAAATACTAGACAAAGGACTTGACTCAAACAGTGAGGGGGAAAACTATTTCATTTTTTTAATGATCTTGACATAGAAACAAGAACTATGCTCATAACCTCTATTTCATTTTTTAACGAGGTTTCCACAGAGATGAAAAAACTATCCTGAAGTGGTTTCATTTTTTAATGAGCTTGAAATTAGAAAACTATGCTCAAGTCTGGTTTCATTTTTTAATGAGCTTGAAATCAGAAAATCATGCTCAAATACCTCTGTTTCATTTTTTAACGAGGTTGCCTCAGAGACGCAAAAACTATCCTCGGAAGTCTCTCTTCTTGATCATGGATTCCAAGAGGACAATGCTCTAGAATGACACCATGACAAGGGACAAAACTCGGACATGGATTCCAAGAGGTCTTCACTGGAAGGAAGAAATACACTCTGGAAGGACACCATGGTGAGGGTCGCGACAGGAGTAAAGAGATCAAGCTCTAAAAACCCTATCGAAGAGATCACCATGTCAACTACTGGATCTAAGTCATCAGAAGTTGAAGCCATGGGCGACAACGCCACATAATTGACCTGTGGCGGGGGAGATACCGTCTGCATATGAGAACCATTTAGGGAGGCAATCCAGTCAGGGTCAATGAATGAAAGTTGATCAACAGTCACAACTCGTCCATCGTGAGGGAAATATATCACACGAAAAAGAGTAGACACAATAGCTTTCATGGCATAGACATAATCTCGTCCAAGGAGTAAAGAAAAATCCAAGGGGTCTTGGACTACCATGACATCGATAAAGACAGTTTTCCCTCCCAAAGTTATAGGAAAATGAGGAAGGGTCCCTAAAGGTTGACTGGTTCTTCTGTTAAAAGCTAATAGATTCTGCGTAACCGACACAAGTGGAGGACAACCCAAATCTTGCCAAGCAATAGAGAAAAAAATACTAACTGACGAACCTTCATCTATCAACGTTTGGGGAACATCCCGAGAAAAAACCTATACTGTAATCTGGAATGGAATGCAAGAAGGAAGACGAGGTCCAGTTAGCACACCCCAATCAAAACGGATGGCCTCATTACTTGGAGGGAGTTTCAACGGAGAAGGAGGAATACCCCATGACACGGCAGAGTCTGTATCAATGAGATAAACATGGGCAATATCGGTTTTACTCTCTAGTAGGAGAGTAGGATCGACCGGTGGAGAGATCGAATCGACCACGTGGGTTTCATTCTCCAGGGGGAGAATGGGGTTGACGGGTGGAAACAAATCGACCGCTTGGGTTGCACTCTCTGAAGGGAGAGCGGGATTGACCGAGGATGGTATCGGATCAACCACTTTGTCAACTGGTTCAACTAAGGACGTGACCATATTGACGACATGATCAACCGGATTGACCGGTGAAGGGACCGGAGTGATCATTCCATCAACTACAGGTGGGTTGAGATAAAGCTTGCGATAAGCAGTTGGAAGTTGAGGCTGTGAAACAGTCATGTCTTCCATTAATTTTGAGGCTTCGTCCATACAAGGGAAAAGGTGAGTGAGATGAATCCCTTTGCATAACATACACGAGAACTTGACTCTACTTTTCTTCTTCCCAACAGTATCTTGACTAGTTGACGGGGGTCATCAACATGTTGTTCAGAGGCTGACGATATGGGTTGGCGAGGATGTGTAGACCATGCTTCTATAACCTTGGATAGACCAAGGCATTCCTTAAGAAGATGGCTACCCTTACAAAGCCTGCAAGGGTACTTGGGCTTACGGGTTGTTTGGGTGATCTTGAAATCATCAACACTCCCAGCACGATTAACAGTAACTGGTTGTTTTCCAACATGTTTGACAGTGGTTGGAGATTTCGACCCTTTTTTATCTTTCTTATTCTTAATCTTTCTTTTCTTCTTCTTCTTATTCACCGAGTTACTAGCTTCAGAATTTTCACTCGACGAAGAAGATGAAACGGAAGGCGACCTTGCAAGCGAAGAAGGCGAAGAAGACCTTACAGGTGAAGAAGGTGAAGGATCAACATGAGGTTGATGCTCTTGGGGGGAAGTGCTTGTGACTGAAGCACTAACTGCATTCGATATTACCTGAGTGGAAAACAACCATACCTGTAATCCAATAGTGAGACCGGGAAGGTTCAAAGTAGCGATGTGAGGAGGACTAATGTTTCCATAAGAAGGAAAAACAAAAGGTTCCCCTGGAGCAGGGGTTCCTTCATTGGTCATTCTGGGAACTGACGCCATTAAATAAAAATCCAATCTAGAGTCCACTAGGGAAAACAAACAGCACATGCTAAAAATCTAGAAAGCAAGCAAGCAAACAAAACCTTCTCACAATGAACGCACTAGTTGGTGATGAAATCCAACATCGCAGTAACAAAGTAAGAAGGGGCTGAGATAGAGTGGGTGGAAAAGTTACGTTGACGACCTGCTTAACGGACTTACACCCTGGTGCAAGCTCCCACACATAATCGTGGGTATACCCTCCAAGGAGCCCGAGTGAGTTTGGCCAACGTCG
>ML776714.1:239995-317299 GCA_009831015.1 Picea engelmannii | reverse complement strand
GGACTTACACCCTGGTGCAAGCTCCCACACATAATCGTGGGTATACCCTCCAAGGAGCCCGAGTGAGTTTGGCCAACGTCGATTCCAGGTACCGTGAAGACTTTCCCCTTCACAGTCACCTTGTGTAAGAACCTAGAAAGATAGGCCACTAAGGTTACCACCAACAACAATAAAGCATGGGGGAACAGTCGACATCCTGATCCACACGCAAGGGCAGGGTATCTAGACCTAAATCAGCTCAAAAGGCTTCCACTCATCATTGTGGGTATACCTCTCAAGCGACCCCCATAATACGCGCAACCTCTACACCAAGACCAACAAAGTAGGGTGAGTAACTCTGTCAGTCTCAATGCGACCTCGTGATTGACCCTTGTGTGAGAAGGGATTCCCAGGACAAAATGTAATAAGTGGATTTAACCTCTCCCTAACTCAAGATTCTATGTTTGTTTGCGACTTTGGAAAGTTATCTTTCACACCTATTCCAAATCCCTACAACTAATCTAATGTAGGTTTGCTACCAGAAAAGATAAAAATTTCTAATCAATTTTTATAAGCTCTTTATTTTATGGCTGTTGTTACTCAAAAGGAAAATGGCGTGTACAATATGGTGTTTTGACCGACTCGAAAATTATGCAAAGATATGAAGATGCAATCTTTTCATTTCGATGAAAGCTATGCTACGAGAAGGAGAAAACATTTATCATTCCCATATGCACAATGTCCCAAAATATATTAAATTCATCAATATCAATATCCTCAAGAAATGAGAAAAAGGTATTGTACACCAATGCACGATTCATGCCCCCCCCCCGGCCATGAGGGGGAAAATTTTTCATAATTTAAGATCAAAAAATGCCAAGAATCATGCAATTTCTCTACTTCAAATGCAAGGATGCCCCCAATCCAATATAAATAAAGAAACTAACCCAAACCAATCTTTCAAAGAATAAGCAAATGATAAAGACAAAGAAACTCAACTTTCAACCGATCTCTGGTCCTTAACCAATCAAGCACACTCAGATGTCGAAATCAGAGAGTATAGCTTTTGCCAAGAAAAGTCAAGAACAAGTGACAGGAAGAGCCTTTGAAATCCTAAGACTATTAGTGCACAAAAAACGAAGACAAGAAGAACATCAATCAATGGTCCAAGAAACTCTTATGAGGCATCTAGACTGATCTGGGCAGTTGAAGATGCCAAAACTCAAATCCAAAATTTTGAAAAAATGGGTTCATATGCTGGCAGTGTTACACAGTGCGAGAATTAGTGATTCTCGCAGGTGGCCCTTGAGCAGAGTGCAAGAACCTCGCACTGAACCTAAAGGCAGGATGCAAACTTTATAGATTCTCACAGGTTACAGTGAAGTGTAGTGCGAGAACCTATGAAACTAGTCAAATTTTTGGGAAATGAAGCAAAATTTGAAAATGCCTCTAGACCCAAAGGGTCTATCCGGGTATTCTGAAGACTCAGAGATTGATATGAATGGAGAAAGGTAAGGCAAGAGAAAATGGCCAAGGAAAAACACCAAAAACCACAAATAAAATGGGTTATCCCCAGTGGAGTTGCCAATTTTGTTATCGGACTAATCGGTAGGTGCGGACACTAACAGATATCCCTAGATCCACCTGGATCTAGAATGAAACAGGACAGAACATGACTCTTTCCCTAATTTTTGACCATTGAATTAACTAGTAGGAAGGAAAAAGTAACATACCTTTATATCACTTCCTAGGGTCTCTGTTGCTCCCGCTTCGCTCCGGTGCTCTCTTGAGGTCAAGACCAAGACAACACAAACCAACCAAAGTGAACATAGCACAATGTATTCAACAGTCAACTTATGTGTATGATCAAGGAATTACATAATAAAGTGAGAATAGCTTTATGGGAAAGGGACATGCCACTGTATCATATTAATTGAAAGTAAAGATTACAACCTGATCGCCTTGATGTCGCAAGCTTTCTTTCGGTGGCTCTTGGCTCCAACACACACATTTTCTCAATCCTTGTATGAAGGAGATCAAATTCTCTTGATAGACTTGCTAGAGTCTCCAAGATCTTGTCTAGTCCAGGTCCTTCACACAATTCCTTCACCAATTCTCCAATGAATCTTGCTTCTTAACCTTTTCCATGAGAATTATCTCAATATATAGGAGGGAATAAGGTAGTTACTTAGATAATAATGATCCCAAAATATCAGGGAATCCAACACAAGGATAACCATTCGAATGCTAATCCATCCTTCTAGAAGATTCCCTTCTAGAAACATCGAGAATTCATCTTTTTCCATGCTTGACATCAAGTTTGCACCCTAGCTATTCAGCAGAGTGTGAGGAGTTCACACCCTGGCTTAAAGTAGCCTGCGAGAATGGGTCATTCTCGCACCCTTGTACACTAGCAGCCTGCGAACCTCCTTCAAAAATGAGTTTTCTGGGAAGAGATGAAAGTAACTTTTCTCAGGATAAATTTCTTATGGAGAGCCTGAGTACACCATCATTACTACACCATCATGATGACCAAAATCATGGGTAACAAGGCCCAAATAAATCTTCAACAAACTAGACATTACAAGTGGATGGGGTTTTTGAAATAATTTAATCTAGTCATCAAATATAACAAGGACAAAATTAATAAGTTGGAAAATATTCTTTCAAGGCCACCCACATCCAATATTACAACTGTGGGAAATCTTTTGCACATGGATCCTTTTACCCATGATGCATAAATGGAGACATACATAAAATATTAGGAATTTAAAGAGGTGTTTCAGTAGCTATAGGGCCAAATTTGTATAGAATAAGATGACGATAAGGCTAACTATCATCTCCAGAATGGGTTGTTCTATGAGGTAGACAAGCTCTGTGTTCTTACAAGTGAAATAGTGTAGCTTATTAGAGAGGCTCATACCTCCAAGGTTGCAAAACATTTTGGTGTTGGGAAGAAAATTTCCAACTTACAAAGGTATGTGTATTGGCCCATAATGTAAGAATATGTATCTTAGTATATTAGAGGATTCATTCTTTTTTGTACCAACAAGCCCAATAATAGGAAGCAAGGTTTATACCATCCCTTACCTGTACCCACTCAGCCTTGGGAAATAATTTCCATGGATTTGGGTAGTTTTTCAACAACCAGGAAGGGACATGACTATATGTTTGTGGTACTTGATAGGTTCATCAAGATGTTCATTCTTATGCCTTGTAAAAATAACATCAAATGAAAATAATCCACAAACATGTTCTTTGAATAGGTTTGGGTGCACTTTGGGATACCAAGGAGCATCATCTCAAACAAGGATACCAGATTTATCATTGCCTTTTTTACTACACTTCAGAAGAATATGGACACAAATTTGAAGAGATCTCCATCATTCCATCCATAGACATATGGGTGGACATAAGTAGTGGTCTTTGGTAAAAAAAATTAGGGGTCACAATACAAAGCATCTAAAGACCTAGGACAAAACTTTAATCTACATTCAACACTCTTATAATAGAGTAGTCCATACTTTTATTGGTAAGTCCCCTTTTGAAACTTGCTTTGGGTATTTTCCACATTCACCCATGGTTGTTGTCTATGGAAAACAAGGAGAAGTGAGGGAAGACATCATAGGAGAATAATTGAAAGCATATAAGTTTGTTGAAAATATTAGGTGTATCCATTTGCAAGTACATGAGATGTTGAATAATTCACAAGAAAGGTACAAGTCTTAACACGATCAATGCATAACAAATAAATCATTCAAAGTGGAAGATAGATTTTGGTTACAATTAAACAAGGAAAGACTGCAGGGTCTTTGTAAGAATGTCAAGGCTCTGCAGTAAATCTCTTTTGAAGTATTGGAGAAGGTGGGTGATAATGCCTATAGACTTAGTTTACCCCCATATATGTGCATTTACTCAGTAGTGAATGTGGAGAATCAAAAACTCTATGAACCTTACATGTTGGACAAGGAAGCTAAGGAGTAGGTCCTACCTACAATAGAGGACTTAGCACTGAAATCTCATGTAGAGTTGGTAGAAGATACAATTTTGTAGAAGAACTATAGAACTAATAGATAGAGGGAGGATGACCTTTGGAAAATTGGGTTGAAAGGACAACTTCCAAGCAAGGAAAAATGATACTCTAGGGAGAAGGTAGAGGAAAACTTTTCCTCACTTCATTCAATAAAACATTTTAAAGACAAAAATCCTCCCTAAATGGGGAGGCATGATCCAAAATGGATCATTATATAATTTGTCATCTATCTTGGTACTTTCTAGGTGGAGGAATTGGCTTGCAGGGCCCATTTTAGTGGCAGGTCCCAATTTGGAGATTTGAGGTCCAGAACCTTCAAAATACATTTTGAGGCATCAAACGACATTTTTTGGAGTAAAAAATTTTTCAAGCATAGTTTGCATCCCCTTAACATTGTTCTAAACACCGAGACATTTCCAATAGTGTAAAAATCACCTCAATAGGAACTCGTATGAAGAAGTTGTGCCTCCCACAATTTGACCTACCTTGTTGACCACCATGGTATAGGTGGATGCCACATAAACCCCCATTACTCACACATGTGAGGTAGCCACATGTGGAATTTCAAGAATATTCTAGAAGGTACAAAACCGTATCTCTAATTGAGGGTTGAGGATGCAAAAACCCTGACCCTATATGGTTATTGGGTCATGTTAAATACTGGGTCATTAAGAGGAGAAAGGGTTCCATTATTTAGCATTGTAATTGTTCCATAGTTGAGTAGATAATCTAGGAGTGGTATTTTTAGAGCATAATAGAGGAGGTAAGAGATTATGTAGTGGTCATTCAAGCCACAGTGTCAAAGGAAACTCCATAGTGAATGTCCCTTTCTTTGTACTTGTGTTTCATAATTGAAGAAAAGATAACACAACATAGGCCTCACCTTGTAGTTAGGTTTTCTCCCATATTGTGTTTCATAGGATACATATTGTGTTCATTTGTGTGGATGGTGTGTTCATTTATTTGTTATTTTTTTCCATATTTCAGTTATTTTCGTAAATTTGAGCCATAATCTAGTAATAATTAATCCAGGATATAAGGAAATAATTTGCATAATCTAATATTTTAGAATATTACAATATATGTTGTGACAAACTGTTCCTGTGGAATATCCATGGCAATTTATATAGACTTTGTCATCGAATAATTAGTTTGGGATGTTATGCTTCCTGTAAAACCTACACTTGATCAAATATCATAGCATACTAATCCATTAATTAAACAAAAAATAAATACTTCATAGCATACCATTTCTCTTTTAATATCCATGAAATCTAAATCACTTTAGTATCACATATATGTCGTTATCACTTAGCCCATTCAACCTATAGGTGTAAGGTCTCTGTCCCCACAGAGCCTTATAAAACACACGCTAAAATAAAGAATAAAGAAAAATGTATGTTGTACAATTTCATCATTAACTTATAATCATTGATTATTTAGCATAAATTAAATTTATGAACAACATGAAAGTAAATTTAATTAACAACCACATAACATAGAAAATTCATGAAATTACATACCTTTGTTTGATGTTATTTCTCCAAAATTTGTCTGTCCTCGCTGCTGCTCTGCCCAGACTCTGCACAAACCCTGCCCAAAACCGAATCTTCCTCCCTGCCAGCTAGGAACAGAGCTTGTCTGGTTCCCTAGCTCCAGGATTCCATGAGGATTCTTGGCCCCCGAGCCCAAAACTCCTAGCAACCTGGTGCACCCCTGTAATAGTCCACCCAAACTCTAGACCAAACCAGAAAATACAGTCATTCTCTCAAAATAATGCTTCCTCTCCCCAAAATTTCATAATCCTCTCCCGAAGGCCTCTGCCCCCTCATATCCTCCTCCCATTCACCGCCTCCTACCTTCCTTTAATGCCACCCACCTTATCCCTCCATTTAATACCTTATCCCTCCATTCATTACCCTATCCCTCCATTCAATGCCCTTTCCCTTCATACTTAAAGTTTTCTAATAATAAATTAAAAGTTATTAAGCCTTTAATTTGTTATCCAAACATTAAATGTGTTAATTAATCAACATATATTAAACAATAATTAATTAATTAATTAATATTATTAATAAATAATCATCATTTAATTAATACACATTAGGAGAGTTAATTATTTAGTTAACTATACTTGATAAACCTTAAGCAACTATTTAACTAGGGTTGTTACATACACACACCCTTCAGGAAACTTCGTCCCGAAGTTAAAGTATTTTATGATACACGGRAAAAGAAACATGGTTCACACATTCCTTACAAATAACCGACATTTATTAGTAATTAAGCCAAGAAACTCATACATACTAGTGTACATGTGCAAGAAATTCATGTGTAGCTAGTACATACAAGTCTCGTTCATGTACTAATATCAATAACTATCATCTCTATAGTAATTTCCATATGCATCCAATCCATTCAACAAGACTATTCATTTTATAAAAGAMAATAAACMAATCAAATGTTTGMGAAATCYTTTAATTACAATTATCTAYCTCAACAATGTTATTTAGRCAATTGTAGTTTAGTTACATAATTATGAATATTCATATATATATACATTTTCTTTTCAGAAGGAAAACAATAAGTTCCAACATAAGGCAAATCTCCATACACTCTCAATTATTTCTACTCTTCCTTTCTCCCTAAATTACTTCCATCTTCCATTCCTATCCTTCCTCTGCTGGACTATCTTGGAGMGTCAACTATATTGACCTAACTCCAAATAGAACCCGTAAGCAGAAGTGTCACTATCTTGACCAAGATTCCCCAACAGGCAACTGACAGTCATCATCACATGTATAGGGGAGTGTGAGCTAACATCGTCCTCCCATGACTTCAAGTTTCGGAGGATACACAGTGGGAAATGCCTCCACCCCTCCTAATAGGACTAGGGTCCACACCCTACAATGGAATATACAGTGGCACCGTATTGCTAGGATTTTTGTCATCGTCTATTCAGTTTTGGGCAGTCTCACCTCCTGAAATCCTGCACTGGTCCACATATCATAGCAATGCATCCAAACCAATATAATTTCACATACAAAGATTCATACCATATTGTTTCTGGGCCAATGGTCATGACATCCACTTTCATCATCATTATCCCTTGGCTATTTCATAGCCCATAACCTGCAGATTAGTCTGTAACACAAACTCATACATTTATATGCATTATCATCATGTAATTGCATACAATCATAATTTCAATTTGGTATCCGCGTATCAACAACTTTAACATCAAATTTTTCAAGTTAGAAATAGATCTCATAATATTCCATAATCCAATTGACAATTTGACACCCATTCATAAAATTATCATTTACAAAATAGATTACATCATATCCAACATCATTCTAATAGCATTTAAACCTTCATAGGATTCTCATTCACACAATATGTCGCATCATATCCATCATCATCAATAACAATTAGACATTCATAGAATTTACATTCACATAGTAGATCGCATCATATCCATCATCATCAATAATATTTAAACATTCATAAAATTTATACGTCTTAAAAGTTCAAGTGTATCATTTAATAGTTTCACTTGTGAATAGAAAATAAAAGTGTGTAGGCCTCAGGTAATCCTGGTTGTCTAAGTCAAAAGGTGGTGTTACATACACCCAACCTTCAAGAATTATGTTCTTGAGGTGGTCAAAAAAGTGAGGGATAGTCTCGTCGTAGTGTCTCGGCGTCTTCCCAAGTAGCAGATCCTAGACTATACTTGTCCCATTGGACCTTAACTTGGTCTACTAGATGGTTCCTGAGCTGTCGGACTCTGCGGTCCAATATGCGTAACGGTTCTACTGTGAGAGTTCCCACATCCGATACCTGCAATTCCTTCCAATTTATCTTATGTGATTCATCAGCAACATAATGACGTAGAACAGATACATGAAAAACATTATGAGTTTTATGCAAGTGAGGTGGAAGTACGAGACGATAGGCAACAGGTCCAATTTTCTCTTGGATTCTGAACGGTCCTATAAATTGAGGTGACAAATTTGTCCCCTTCCCGAACCATATGGTACTCTTATTAGCCCTGATACGAATGAAAACCTGGTCTCCCACTTCATAACTTCGGTCGGTCCTGTGTGCATCCGCATAACTTTTCTGCCTATCATGTGCTTCCTTTAGTCTCTGCCTAATCTGAATCACCTGTTCCTCCATATCTTGAATCAATTCTAGCCCAAATATTACTCGATCTTCTAATCTATCCCAACTCAGCGGTGTTCTGCATGGTCTTCCATACAAAGCTTCGTAGGGTGGCATTCCGATGGAGCTATGAAAACTGTTATTGTAGGCAAACTCTACCAAAGGTAGGTACTTCTCCCAATGGGTTTGATTATCCATGACATACATCCTAAGCATGTATTCCATGACCTAATTTACTCTCTCGGTTTTCTCATCTGTTTCAGGATGATAAGTTGTGCTTAAGTTCAACTGAGTCCCCAACGCTGACTGCAAACTTGTCCAAAACCTAGAAGTGAATCTGGAGTCCCTATCTGAAATGATCTTCTTAGGTATCTCGTGCAAATGGATAACCTCACTTACAAACACACGTTCCACATCAGTGACATCGTAAGTGTCTATAACCAGAATAAAATGAGCACTCTTGGTTAACTTATCAACTATCACAAGAATGGTATTGTGTCTATGATATGTGAGTGGTAACCCCACAACAAAATCCATAGAGATGACTTCCCACTTGGACATAGGAACATCATGTGGTTGTAGGAGGCCTATCGGGTAATGGTGGTCGGCTTTCACTTTTTGACACTCTAGGCACTTGGCGACAAAATGGACTACATCGCGCTTCATGCCTACCCAGAAGAAAAGCTTCCTCATGTCTGCGTACATCTTCTTCACACCCGAATGTGCACAATAAAGTGCTCTATGGGCTTCCTTCAGTATGATGCTTCGAATATCCCCATCTTCAAGGATGTACATCCTTCCCTGATATCTCAATAGTTCATCTACTTCTAGACTATATCCTTCATACTTTGGATCTAATTTCCTCCCACCCTGGAGTTTTGAGGTAACCTCTAAATACCAACTGTCTCCTTAGAGTTGCATCAACACACGTTCCCTCAGATTGACCTTTAAGGGTACCAAGGAGAAGACATGTGGTCTCCTACTCAAGGCATCTGTGACCACATTTTATTTTCCTTTGATGTATGAAATACCAAAATCGTACTCACTCATAAACTCACTCCATCGCCTTTGTCTAGAATTCATATCCCTTTGAGTGAAGAGATGTTTTAAACTTTGATGGTCCATTTTGAGTTCAAATTTTCGCCCCACAAGATAATGCCTCCAAAGTTTCAGATCTAGCATTACAGCAGCCAACTCTAAATCATGATTCGCATATAGCTCTTCATGTTTCTTCAACTTCCTTGATGCATAAGCTATCACTCCTCCATCCTGCATTAGCACAGCCCCTAACCCTTGCTTCGAGGCATCTGTGCAGGCTGTGAATTCCTTTCCCATATCCGACACTCGTAGAATTGGTGCACTAGTTAGTAACCTCTTAAGCTCAATGAATGCACTATCACATTCTTCTATCCATTCATACCTAACCCCCTTGCGCTGCAAAGTGGTGATGGGTTTCGCTATTTTTGAGAATCCTTCCACAAATCTCCGATAATAACCTACTAGCCCCATGAAGCTTCTCACCTCATGGGCCTTTTTCAGCACTGGCCACTCCATAATGGCCTTTACCTTTTCTAGGTCCACATAAACTCCACCGAAAATGATATGACCTAAATAGTGGATCTCTCTCTGGAAGAAGGAACACTTCGACAACTTCCCATACAATTTGTTCTCTCTAAGGCAGGACAACACCACTCGTAAGTGTTCCTCATGCTCTCTTTCGTTTTTTGAATAGATGACGATGTCATCTAGAAAGACTTGTACAAAATGTTCTAGGTACTTTTTGAATACTCTATTCATGAGGCTCATGAATATTGCTAGCGCATTGGTCAATCTGAAAGGTACTACGACAAACTCATAATGTCCAAACCGAGTTCGAAAGGCAGTTTTTGGGATATCGCCTTCCTTAATCCTTAACTGGTGATACCCTGATCGCAAATTGATCTTTGAGAATACCGCTGCTCCTTTCATCCGATCGAAGAGGTCATCTATTCGTGGCATTGGGTACCTATTTTTCACTATAGCATGGTTCAAGTCCCTGTATTCTATACACAATCGTGAGGAACCATCCTTCTTCTTTAAAAAAATTACTAGTGCACCCCAAGGTGAGACACTGGGCCTTATTAGCCCTAAGTCTAGTAACTCTTTCAACTGCATTTGCAACTCAAAAAGTTTCGGCGCTGTCATCCAATACAGAGTCTTGGAAATTGGTTTTGCACCAGGTTTTAGCTCAATAGTAAAATCAAGCTCCCTCTCAGTAGGTAACCCTGGTAACTCATTCGGAAAAACATCCTTAAATTCAGACAATACCAGGTACTGATCCAAGGAGGGTCCCTTCCTTTCATTCACTGCTTCCACTACATATAGTCGACACCCTTGCCTCAAGCATCACTTAACCTTCATAGTTGAGATAAAGCGTAATGACACCTTTCTCCGTACACCCTAGATCTCTACTGGCCTTCCTTCATCGTCAACACAGAGCACCCTTTTTGCGAAACAATCTACCAAAGCTCGATGAGATTCTAATCAATCCATTCCAATGATTAGGTCATATGTCCTGAGAGTAGTGACACATACCTTCAACCTGGTAGTACACACTCCCAGGTCTACTATAAAATTATAAATGCTAGGTCCTACCACTTTTTTTTCCCCCGAAGCCATCTCGACTTGTTTAAATTCATCGTGCTCGTAGGCTACCAACCCACTCTTTTCTAATGCATATGGTGAAATGAAACTATCTGTAGCACCATAATCAAATAAAATCTTTATATTGATATGATTTAGCGTACCCGATGAATCCACCACCGTGGATTGATGTTCTACCTAGCAACTATTAACTGCTGCGTAAATCTAGTGGCTACCACTTTCTCTTCCCATCAGGGGCCTTTCCTTCTCTATGCACAAATCCTGATTGTAACTCTGGGAAATCACACTGGTAATGGAGTCCTCCGCACCCCCAACAGGTAACACGGGATTGAACCTGCTCATTATTCTGCGACTATCTCTTAAATGAGTTCCTTCCCTTGAAACCCCTGCCCCTACTAGCTTCTCCCTGAGATGGTCGTGGATCTGCCTGCATCGTTGGTGATGAACGAGATGTTGCACTCGCTGCCATTGAAATCCCTGCAACTACTGTCCTTGGTGCGACTCTGTTACCATATGGAGGTGGCCTTGAGCCCCCTCCCTTGGGAAATGTCCTAGGGGACTTCCCCATGAATCCATGACGATGCGGAAAGGATGGTCTCGTACCTCCAGTTAAGTTCATGTGTTCCTCCGCATAACGCGCATTTTCCACATATTTCGCTACTGAAGACGGTTTCCACATCCGCACCATAGCCCTGATCTTAGGGTTTAACCCATAGACAAAGCATTCTACCTGTCGTTGGTCATTATCCATATATGAAACATATTTGACAAATTCCATAAACCTAATCTCATATTCTTCTACGGTCCTGTTTCCCTATACTAGAGCATGAAATGCTCCCACCTGTTGTTCCTCATAGTAAGCTGGCAGATATTTCCTTCGGAACCTCTCCACGAAAATTTCCCAAGATACGATGTCTGGGGTAAGATGCAGTTGTCTTTCCAAGTTGCCCCACCAGTTCAAGGTACTGTCTCTTAACTGAAAAATTGATATCTTCACCTTTGAAGTGGACGCGTAGTCTCTTAAGGCAAAACACCTTATCATGCCTTCCAACCATGCTTCTACACGTTCACTGGCACGACCCCCGGCAAACTCCAAAAGTTTGATCTTCTGCAGTTCTCTAGTGATGTCTTCGGGTGGAGGTCCTCCCCCTGAATCCCTTGACACTTCTGGATTACCTGTTCCAGATGGTGGAGGATCCACTTCGATCCCTGTTGGTTGTCGCCCCTTTAAATTCTCATTTATGGCCTCCAAAGAGCACAGTATGAGAGCTAGTTCAGGCGATGGCGGTCCCTGCGACGATGCCCCTCTGCCTCGATTCCCTTAGGTCCTAACCATCCTGTATGATTTAACCTGCATCAACCAAAGTTGTTAGGGTGAGTTCAAGGAAATTTCACATTTGCGCAACTTAAACTAGAAAACAGGGTTAGGCGTAAGTTTTTTTTTACTTGTCTGGAAACAGACGTTACTCTCTTTAGGGGAGGTGGCTAGGTTAGGGTTAAAGTGTCTAAGCTTGATGTCTTCGCCTAAGAAAACTATTGACCCTCTCGCATGGTAGTTATGCTAGCATTGTACCACACTCATCATAGTGCATCAGATCCCATATATGGTGCTTTCTATTATACCCCTATTCTACCCTGACTATTTCCCATAACATGCATCAAACTCTCGCTACTCTACAAGGACTTCTAACCTGTAAACTATAAAGTTACACTATTACATTCATTAATCAAGGGGATATATGTATTTGATTAATAATAATATGTTTCAAACCCATTATTAACATTAGAATTTTATAATGTTAATACGTTGTGCACAAAATGCTCCCTTACGGGCTTGGTACTTGGCTTTGACTGGTGGAATGGAATGGAAGGACTTGGCGCTTGGCTCGATAATTGGAGATTATACTTCAGGATAGTACTTTATGACTATTTATCATTAATTATTTATATATGAATTTATTTTGTAACGACTCATGTGTGGCGCGTTGGTGTTTGGTTTTTTTCCAAGGCTTGGACTATAGTGAGTGGTCGTGGGTTCAAAACCCGTCTGCTCCAACAAAATTTAATCTAATCCAAAATAAATTTTATTTGAATCATATGTTATGTTAATTACACTTTTTAATTAATTAGTCATTTAATTAATTAATCACTCTTATTAATCCTTTAATCAATATTATTAATGCTTGTAATAAAGTTAAAAAAAAAATTAAATAAATGAAAAAAATATTTTAAAATTTTGAATTAATCCTTCTAAAATTTAAAATACAATTAAAACAAGTAATTATAATACAATTTTAATAATTCAAAGTAATTAAAACAAAATAAAATAAATAACCTAAGAAAAAAAATAATTAAAAAAAAAATATCTAAGGTCGGGCAGTGGGTCCTTGCATGAGGCCCACGTGCCCCCAACCCTGGCGCTCATCCCTTAACCCTAATCTCATCCCTTTTTATCTCTTCAAACTCTACCCTCTCTCCCCTTCACATTTCATTTTTTTTTTCTAAACGCTCAGGGTGAAGGATGAGGTCAGTGGCCATGGCCATTTCCCTGCTCGACCGACCCTGTGTCCATGGTTTCAAAGTCTAGAGGGCGCATCGTATACAGTGGCACGTTCCCTCTGCTCCTCTGTGGCTTCCTCCTGATGGCTTGGTGCTCGGTACGAGTTTCCATGGCCTTGGATTTTTATTTTTTAGCACAGAAGTCACAAGATATGGGTGCTCGGCATATTGTTCTTATTTCCTGTAGATTATCCTTTGAATATTATGTTTTACAGGCTGTGCGCTTTATGTGTTGTGGTGATTTGTGTGGCTACAGGTCGCGGGTTCAAAACCCATGAGCCTGCAACCATTTTTAAACATTTTCGGGTTGGGCCTGTGTGTTGTTACGTTGTGCCTGGTGCCTTCAGCAAATAACAATACTTTGCAAAGCGTGCCTCAGCATGCCTCTCATGGGCTTCCTCCCATGGCTCGCGCTTGGGGATATTGTCAATACTTTGGCATACAGTGTGGCTAGGTTGTATATTCGGAAGAACTGTGAGCGCATAGTAAACTTTTGTATTGTGTTGGCATGCGACTTGGTATACCTCTCGGGTGCTTGGCCTGTGGACTGTGTGTTGTTGTTAGAACTATGTGTTTTCCCCTCTCAGTAAGTTCTCGACTTCTCTGAAATGTACATTTCTATCCATTTATTTCGTATGAAATTTTTATTTTGAATAGCAGTCCCAAATATGTTTTGGGTCCTCTACATCTGCATGTTTTTCTTCTGTTGATTAAGGGCACGGTTTAGTTTTATTTCTGGATTCCGTTAATTTTTCTAGTTTTTTGGTTTAGCTTTTCTTCTAGACGCGTAGTTCTCTCTTTTGGCTTCTCCTTGTGACTCGAGCTTGGTACTTGATGCCTTGTGCATTGGGCTTTGTGTGAAAACTTAGTAGTTGGTGCTTTGATCTTTGGTGTAGCTCCCGGGTGCTTGACTCGACAACTAGTGGCCTTAAAGTCAAATAATTAGAGATTGGCCTTCAGGTCAATAGTTTTTATTTTTGTATTCCATTAATGCACTCTGTTACACCTAAATAAAATAACTTTCTCCCTCCACCGGCTGGATCTGGCCGCTTTATTATCATTCTTCGGGTTTTAGAATGAAATAGAGTCGAACCCCAACCCCTCGTGATTGGTCGGGTGTTGTGCAACTAGATATCATTTTTGAAAACTTTCACGTACATTTTGAATACACCTAAATTTGAGAGCCCATCCATGACATAAAGCATAAAGTCATACAATGGGTTTGATTCTAAGTATTTTCATTCAGTGGCGATAGTTCCATTTAGTGGTTAAGTACTGCAGGTGTATAGATAACCTATCGGATTTCTAGATATGGTTTAATTGTCGTTTAATGGCAGGGAGTATGAGAGCCTATCCATTACAGAAAGCTTATGGGAGAATAGTCATACCGGGGGTTTGTGGTTTGTAGTCATACACGTAATGAAAAATGAATATCACCCCTTGGGCTCCTCCTCCATGTGACTTTGCTCGGTTCTTAGTCTACGACTTTGACTCCTCCTCCATGTGACGTGTAGTGCACCATTGCATGCTCCTCCTTCGTGGTGCTTGGTCTCATCCTGGGTGCTTTGTGTGGAATGATTAAGTTGTTTTCCTATATATAGCAGGTCAGGAGTTATATTCCCGCCGACTGCTATATACACATGGCTTTTCATTTATTGACTAAGTATTACAGATGTATAGATGTAGTTCTATTTTTCAACCTTAAGATTTTTGGTGTTTTTTTTTTATCACTTTCAGTGAATTTGGTAATTTTGTTTTTCATCTGCTAGACAGTTCGGCTGAGTACTTCAGGGTGTTTCTTATGGCACCTCTCCTCCGCAAATCTACAACTGTATGGTGTCTGAATGGAAGTTGCAGATGGTACACTAACATAGTTTTCAGTAGGTGGTCTTGAAACACTTTTCAATAGGTGGGGTGATATTTGGTGCCAAAGACATCATTCAAGAGGTTTGTTATTGAGGGTTTCTTAATTTTTTTAAAATAACAGATATGTAACCTTGTGCTTTTGTCCACGGAATTGTGTTTTATAGGTGAAAAATTGTATGAATCAATCATGTAAGCTCGGGAACAAGAGGATGAATAAGGTTGAAGAATACTGCTGAATTTTTCTTGTTGTATTCGTACAAGAATCTTACACTTTGCATTAGGTGTCTCTTCCATGTAATGGGTTAAAACAACTATTGAAAATATAGGTTTTGTAAATAGAAGATGACATTTATTCTTACTCTGCAGATAAGTTGAAGAGATAAGAAGCCATGCGTTGTTCAGAATAGCTTTCTGTCCAGACTTAAGAGGATGGGTGGGTATGTGGGCCTTTGGTCCCAGATTTCAAACTAAAGCTCTGATACCATGTGTAAGGTCTCTGTCCCCACAGATCTTTATAAAACACATGCTAAAATAAAGAATAAAGAAAAATGTATGCTGTACAATTTCATCATTAACTTATAATCATTGATTATTCAGCATAAATTAAATTTATGAACATCATGAAAGTAAATTTAATTAACAACCACATAACACAGCAAATTCATGAAATTACACACCTCTGTCTAATGCTATTTCTCCAAACTTTGTCTATCCTCGCTGCTGCTCTGCCCAAACTCTGCCCAAACCCTACCCAAAACTGAATCTTCCTCCCTGCCAGCTAGGAACAGAGCCTGTCCGGCTCCCTAGCTCCAGGATTTCGTGAGGATTCCTGGCCCCCGAGCCCAAAACTCCCAGCAACCTAGTGCACCCCTGTAACAGTCCACCCAAACTCCAAACCAAACCAGAAAATACAGTCCTTCTCTCAAAATAATGCTTCCTCTCCCCAAAATTTCATAATCCTCTGCTGAAGGCCTCTGCCCCCTCATATCATCCTCCCATTAACTGCCTCCTACCTTCCTTTAATTCCACCCACCTTATCCCTCCATTTTAATCATCATTTAACTAATACACATTAGGACAGTTAATTATTTAGTTAACTATACTTGATAGACCTTAAGAAACTATTTAACTAGGGTTGTTACAATAGGTTATTTTACCAAAACATAATATCATGCATAACCATATAACTACCTATGTGTGATTGCCATGTTACTCATCAATGAAAAATGGAAACAAACTATTGTATTTATCATGTGCATGGTATATATTGATTCATTATAGAATATAATATAAACTAGTATCCATGTACCACAATATTTCATTTAAATCTTGCATGTTGGAAGTAAATCACACAATAACCATCATTAATGACATAAACAATAACTATATAAAAAATTTGCATACAATTAGGTCCATATGTCCATATAATGAAGCTACATCATTCTAATAGAGTTCCATAGATAATGAGTAAAGAATACAAAATAGGTAAGGATGCAATTTAGTTGCCTAAGTCAAAATGGGGTGTTACATACACCCACCCTTCGGGAAACTTCTTCCCGAATTTATGGCAAAAACAGTGTGGGGTAATATCGACTCATGGTCTCTACATCCTCCTAGGTAGTATATCTTGGGATAAAATTGTCCCATTGGACCTTTACCTAGTCCACCAAGTGATGTTTGAGCTATCGAAACATATGGTCCAATATGGGTAATGGTTCGACCAAAATGGTTCCCACGACTAAAACCTGCAATTCATTCCAATTAAGTTTAAGAGTTTCATCAGGTACATAATATCATAATACATATAAATAAAAAAACACCATGATTTTTATGCAAGTGGGATGAAATTATAAGATGATAGGAAATTGGTCCAATTCCTTCCCAAATTTTAAACATCTCTACAAATTGAGGTAATGACTTTGTCCCCTTTCCAAATTGGATGGTACTCTTATTAGGCATTATACGAATAAAAACCTAATCGCACACTTTATAAATTTGGTCAGTCCTATGTGCATCATCATAACCCTTTTGTCTATCATGTGCTTCATTTAATTGTTGTCTAATATGAATTACATGTTCCTCCATATCTTGACTTAATTGTATCCCTACTATCACTCAATCATCTATCCTATTCCAACTCAATTGTGTCATGCATGGAATTCCATACAAAGATTGATAAGGATGCATCTTGATTGAGCCATGGTAATAGTTATTGTAAGAAAACTCCAAAAAAGGTAAGTAATTCTCCCAATGGATTTGGTTATCCATAACATACATCCTAAGAATGTATTCCATCACTTGATTTACTATTTTTGTTTTCTCATCAATTTAAAGATTATATGTTGTGCTCAAGTTCCACTAAGTTCCTAATGTTGACTGCAAACTTGTCTGAAACCTAGACATAAACCAAAAGTCTCTATCCGATATTGTCTTCCTGTGAAATCCACGAAAATGAATAATATAACTTATAAATTCTCGTGCCACATACATGACATCATAAGTTTCTCTTACTAGAATGAAATGAGTGCTTTTGGTTAGTTTATCAACTACAACCAAAATGGAATTGTGTGTTTGTGATGTGAGAGGAAATACCACAACGAAATCCATGGAAATGAATTCCCATTTGAACATAGGAACACCATGTGGTTGTAATATTCCTATTAGGTGGTGTTGATCGACCTTTACTTGTTAACACTAAAGGATTTTAGCAACAAATGGACTACATCATGCTTCATGCCTTCCTAGAATAAAAGCTTCTTTATGTTTGTATACATCTTCTTCACACCAAGATGTTCATAGTAAAGTGATATATTGGCTTCCTCAAGGATAATTCTTCAAATACCTCCCTCTTTGGGGATGTGCATCCTCCCTTGGAATCACAATGACCCATCCACTTCAAGGAGATACCCTTCAAACTTATGCTCTAACTACTTCTCATTCTGAAGGGCTAAAATAACCTTCAAATACCAACTATCTCTAAGAATTTGTCCT
This sequence comes from Picea engelmannii, assembly GCA_009831015.1. Taxonomy (NCBI): domain Eukaryota; kingdom Viridiplantae; phylum Streptophyta; class Pinopsida; order Pinales; family Pinaceae; genus Picea; species Picea engelmannii. The sequence continues at coordinate 299,064 of ML776714.1, read as the reverse complement.
AAAATTTGCTCCCTCAAATTGAACTTGAAGGGTACCAAAGAAAATATACGTGGCCTTATACTCAAGGTATCAGCCACCACATTATCCTCTCCCTTGATGCACAAAATTGCAAAATCATACTCATAAGTTCAATCCACTGCCTTTACCTAACATTTAGATCTCTTTATGTGAAGATATGCTTTAATCTTTCGTGATCAGTTTTGAGCACAAATCTTCACCCAAAAAGATAATGTCTCCAAAGCTTTAGATATAGAATTGCATCTACCAACTCTAAATCATGTGTGGCATAAATATCCCCATTATGCTTCAACTTCCTAGATGCATAGGCTATCACACCCTCATCTTGAATTAACACAACACCCAACCTTTTCTTTGAGGCATCCATGTAGGCTATGAAGTATATTTCCATATTAGGAACTTGTAGGATCAACACATTGGTTAGAATTAGGAATGTCACCTTCCCTAATCCTTAACTAGTGATAACCTAATTGTAGATCAATTTTTTAGAACATTATTTCTCCTTTCATCTAAACAAATAGGTAATCTATTCAAGTTATCAGGTACCTATTCTTCAATATGGCTCTATTTAAATCCTTGTAATCCATTCACAATCACAAGGAACCATCCTTCTTCTTGGCAAACATTACTGGTGCATCCCAAGAAGAAACATTGGGCCTAATAATCCCTAAGTACAACAATTCCTTAAACTATATATGCAACTCACAAAGTTCTGGAACCGTCATCCTATAAGGTGTCTTGGAAATTGGCTCCATGCTAGGTTTTACCTCAATAGTGAAATCAATTTCCCTTTCAGGAGGTAACCCTCATATCTCTCTAGAAAAAACATCCTTGAATTTCGATAATGGGTATTGATCTAAAGAGGCTCCCTTTCCATCAATAACTACCTCTATTATGTACAATCGACGTCCTTTCCTTAGTCAATGTTTAAATTTTATGGCTGAGATGAAATGTAGAGACACCTTCCTCTTAATACCACATATCTCAATTGATATTCTCTCATCATCTAAACAAAGCACCTTTTTCTTGAAACAATCTATGAAATATCGATGAGCTTCTAGCTAGTCCATACCATTAATTAAATCATGCATCCTCATAGTAGTGATGTACACATTAATCCTAGTTGCACACACCCCTGGGCCTATAAAACATTTCTCAACACTAGATCCTACTACTTTATTTACCCCAAAATCCATCTTGACATGTTTGAAATCATCATTCTTGTAAGTTGCCAACCTACATTTTTCTATTGCATATGGTGAAATGAAACTATGTGTTTCACCAAGATCAAACAACATTTTAATTTTGACATTTCTTATTTTACAAGATGGCTCCACCATAGTGTATTTATGTTCAACCTGACGATTATTAACCACTGCATAAATTTGGTGGTTATTGCTTTCCTTCCCCATCAGAGCCTTCCCTTCACTATGTATGGTGTTGGATTGTGACTCTAGGTAGTCATGCTGATAATGAATTCCCTTACAAGCCCAACATTCAATGTGGGACATAATTTGCATGTGTTTCTCTGGAGACTTATGAGATTAGTTCCTCCCCTTGGAACCCCCACCCCTGCTAATAGATTCTCATGAATGCCTTGTATTCTCATGAGTCACGATGATGCTTGAGATGTTACACTCATTTCCATTGAAACACTTGTTGCAACAACTCTGGGTGAAATTTTGTTTCCATAAGGGGATGGCCTAGAATTTCCTCCCTTGGAGAAAGTCCCACAGGACTTCCCCAAAAATCCCGACTTCAATGGAATGTAATATCTTATGCCCCCTCTCTAATCCCATTTGATATCCAAAATTTCTTCTGCATAATGGGAATTTTTAATTGCTTCAACAACTTAAGACAATTTCCATATTCACACAAGGGCCCTTATCTTATGATTCATTATGTACATAAAGCAATCTTCCTGACACTAATCAGTGTCCACATATGAGACATATGTTACAATTTACATTAATATTATTGTTAGTTAGACTCAGTGAAAGAGTCAAAATTGTTAGGTCAACAATAGTGGTTTCGGGCACATGCTTTTTGTGATCTATGGTTTTAGATCCCATGGATTACATGTTATGAAATACTTTAAAAGGCTAGTGATAATCCATTGTAATGTTTCAAGAGTTGAGCAATGAAGGCTCACTTGGATGAGCCAAGAGGTAAGTCGACTTGGATGGGTTTAGTCAAGGAACTAATAGATCTTGTTGGGTTCTCCTTTTTGTCATAAAAACCTTCATGCACACCTTGGTTTTACCACTCCTTTCCTCCATTTTTGGCATTTTGTACCTATTTTCACTAAACCCAGGATTAATAAAGGATCTAAAAGGTAAATTGTTAGTTTTGTTTCTACTTTATATTTAATAAGAAAAATTGTCAAATTCTTGAGTTTTTATTAGCATTATTACCATAAATGTTTTTTTCCCGTAATTTCTCTGATCTTAGCATATTTGCAGGTCGAATTAGAGAAAATGATAATATGGGTTTTGTTGTCATCATTTACACCATGTTTCATGAGATTTTGGAGAGTGGGAAAATTCCCATAAGTCGCAGGTCAACGCTGGTCAAACACATGGATTCCACAAGAAAAAGAATAACAACAAGAATATAATTTGATTTCCTCACGATTTCTGGAGCAAATCTCTCATTTGAGGTGATCCGAAAATGGGTCGAGTACTACTCTCCCCAGTGTTTACAATGTGAGGATCTTTAAATTGACTGTCTTATATAGGTTTTATTGAGCACGTTCGTTCATTTATTATAATGCATAAAACACATAAACATAAGTAAATGAACATAGAATATAAAAAAACACATGAAGGAAAATAAGAGAGAGACAACCAATGTTGATAATAGAGTTCACCCCTCCACCTCTGGGGCTACATCTCTGGACCTACTCCAACTGGAATGCAGATCTTCTATATTCCTTCTTCAAAGTGAGCTCTCAAACCTCTCTTACATTCAAGCACTATGGCTCTTCATTAGCTCAACACTATGGCTTTCAATAGCTAAGCACTCTCTCCTTTTTCCTCCCAACATGGCTCATATAAGGAATATATATAGTTTTTCCTTACTCACTCTCCAACTAAGAGCATTAATTACAAGATCCACAATTGTAGGATCTGATTACAAAGAAGGAAAAAACAAGATCCTTAAAAGTAGGATCTTCAACCATCTTAGGCTCAAAAATGGAAAAGTCTCAAAACTACCCAAAGACTTTCCAACCATGCCCTTGATTCTCTCAACCTACAATTGAGAAAAATGGAAAATTGGTGTGAGGTGGTTTCTCACATGAAAACCAATTTCCATAATTAATAAATGAATAATATGTGAGACAAATTTTCTCTCACAAATATTAATCATTTTAATTACAAGTGAATAATAATAATGTATGAATTATTAAAGCTCATAAAATGCATAATTAAATGCATGAGCACTTCATAAAAGAATTAATCAAACTAATATGAAAAATGCATGAAGTATTTTTCCCACAAATGCATAATTAAATGCGTGAGAAATAAAACTCAAGAAAACATCATTTTAATCCACTTAAACACTTTTGTCGCCACCTTAAAATCAACATGGAGCAAATTAAGAAGTTCTTTCACGTGCGGAGATCCATTCGGATCACACCTCCCCACAAAAAAAAACTTTTGGTCTCCAAAAGTATCAACTTCAATCCATCATCAATTGCATGTAAATGTCTCTGAAAGACACATTCCCTTAAGACTCCTTCACCCACGTTCTTCGGAATTGGAACGCAACACCAACACCTGCAACTGTTGCAATGCAAATGCCTGAAAAAGGCACATCCCCTCAAGACTCTTTCACTTATGTTCTTCGAAATTAGAATGCAAACGCCCACATCTTCTTAAAATTGCAACCTGTAATTGATGATACCTGGATCTATGACTAATCATACCTATTTACATTTTTTTTTTTTACACCCTTGCCAAGAGTTTATAACCACACTCATTGGTCAAGTTTACATGAAAATGCCAAAAATAGGCTTAGGCAAAAATTCCTCAATCAACTTTTTACAAAGAAGCCAACAAGGCTTAATGCGCAAAAATGCGCCTTTCACTCTTCCTCACGTAAGAATGGATAAACAAGCCTTTTTCAATTCTTCATAATCATCTTTACATCAAGTTTTAATGGAAATTATGGCCTTTACATGGCATTTACAACAATTTACATGCCAATTTTGAAATGCCAAATGGAAATTACATGATAATTCAATGTGCCAATAATGTGCATAAGATGGGAAAACGATACCCTCTCTGCGCTCGGATTTCATGGATTTTTCTGTGCTCGATTTCCAAGATATTTTATCAGCAATTTCTCTAGAAACAACAACTTCAAATATGAACTATACAGAGAAGGCAGAGGCCACTTTTTTTGATCAGTTAGTTTTCCAATTGGAGATGGTGAATTGCTTTCTGTTCTATTTGTTAACAATTCTAAAGCACCTGGAGCAAAAAAAAAATTCTTCCACGTTGCTTTCAGTTATCTCCCGGTTCCCTAATGCAGTTGCAACCATCAATGTTGGACCAACAATGCGTAATGCCACTAAATGTCTACCTTTTAACTTCATTGTATGTCTCAAAGATAAAGAAAGAGCCCAAAGGTTTCTTCCAGGGCCACTGACAGGAAATCTTGTGTTCAGTGATGATGGAAAATCCACTAGGTATGCAAGGCTTACTTCTTGAGCTCCCTCAACAGTTACAACTACACCCTCAGCCAAAATCAAGTGTTTCAAACTTCCAATGTTGTTATTATCCGGCATAACCAACTGCAAGTTATCAACTTCCTCAATCCACACCTCCAGCGGCCCCTCCATCTGAAACGATAGAAGCACCGCCTCCACCGCCAAATTAGCGAACTCCATCAAACCCCTAAATGAATTCTCCCCATCAACTGTCATCTCCGTTCCCCCTGAATACCTCGAAGAAGTTAATTCATCGACAAATCTGGTAGGGAAAACTTTCTCGCCCACTTGCACTTCTATCTCGTAGCTCTGCGTCTTGCCAACTTTAGCCCCCGCGGTGTCTATGTTGAACACAACAACTTCCTCTGAATTCCAGTCTTGCACTATGGATATCACCTAGATAACTTTCGAGAGTGAATTCAGAGAAGGGACCGAGATTTTATCCTCGGTCGAATTGCTGGAGGTTGCGAGTGAAATCGGTGCAAATACCACTGAAAACCAAATGAAAATCCACCGACAGAACATCATCATCTTCTTATTCTTTCTTGCTTCACAACAATGAGGGAATGAAGAGGCACGGGCAGAGGTCATTCTTTCCAAACTCAACCTAGAGAAATTCATCAATGGTAAAGAAGATGTCGCCAACAACTTCACTCGCGGCCATTATACCATCGATAAGGAAATCGTGGATCTGTGTCTGGATCCAATCTGCAAGCTGGCAGACAATTGTACAGGCCTGCAGGGTTTCCTGGTCTTCCACCCTGTGGATGGTGAAGAACTTGGACGAATGGCTTAGATCGCTGCCTACTATTCTGAACTTTACCATGAATATGATGGACGCGTTTTTAGGATCTCTGAGGATCTTCACAAGGAATTCCAAGTCGACAAGATCGGCTTTCAATATCGCCAGCTTCTCATCAAGAGATTGCTCAGAATTGCCACCGAAGATAACGAATATTTTATGCTCAAGTTCCGCAATGGGATCGAAGTTTGTTTCGAGCACTTGAACCTGGATGGGATTCGATTCTTGTGGACTGTCGAATAAATGCAGTAGACTTCTCACGGGCACCTCTGAGGAAACTGAGGTTTGTTTTCACAGGATCCATGGCAAAGCCAGTGAGAGACGACTCCAAGACCTTATAAAATCAACCCTCTGTCGATACTGAACCCATGTAAATCCATGGAGAAATTTCTTCGGTTGAAACCCCAGTGGACGACGGTCTCAAATATTCTGAGAACTTGAATGCGAGCATAGAGGCGTTGCTGTCTTCATCGACTGCTCTTGAGAATTCAGTTGCGACTATCGACCAGATCCAAGATAAGAAGCAACTTTCTTATCCGGAGGTCGTTTGGCGCAATTTTCACGCCGTTGGATTTCTCTCGTCCAGCCCTTCGCTCTGATACAACTTGATCTGAAAACGGGTCAAGTACTACTCTCCCCAGTGTTTACAATGTGAGGATCTTTAAATTGACTATGGCTTATACAGATTTTATTGAGCACGTTAGTTCATTTATTATAATGCATAAAACACATAAACATAAATAAATGAACATAGAATAGAAAAAAACACATGAAGGCAAATAAGAGAGAGACAACTGATGTTGATAATGGAGTTCACCCCTCCACCTCTAGGGCTACGTCTCCAGACCTGCTCCAACTGGAATGCAGATCTTCTATATTCCTTCTTCAAAGTGAGCTCTCAAAACTCTCTTACATTCAAGCACTATGGCTCTTCATTAGCTTAGTACTATGTCTTTCAATAGCTAAGCACTCTCTCCTTTTTCCTCCCAACATGGCTCACATAAGGAATATATATAGTTTTTCCTTACTCACTCTCCAACTAAGAGCATTAATTACAAGATCCACAATTGTAGAATCTGATTACAAAGAAGGAAAAAACAAGATCCTTAAAAGTAGGATCTTCAACCATCTTAGGCTCAAAAATGGAAAAGTCTCAAAACTACCCAAAGACTTTCCAACCATGCCCTTGATTCTCTCAACCTACAATTGATAAAAATGGCAAATTGGTGTGAGGTGGTTTCTCACATGAAAACCAATTTCCATAATTAATAAATGAATAATATGTGAGACAAATTTTCTCTCACAAATATTAATCATTTTAATTACAAGTGAATAATAATAATGTATGAGTTATTAAAGCTCATAAAATGCATAATTAAATGCATGAGCATTCATAAAAGCATTAATCAAACTAACATGAAAAATGCATGAAGTATTTTTCCCACAAATGCATAAATAAATGCGTGAGAAATAAAACTCAAGAAAGCATCATTTTAATCCACTTAAACACTTTTGTCACCACCTTAAAATCAACATGGCACAAATTAAGAAGTTCTTTCATGTGCGGAGATCCATTTGGATCATGAGGTTTGATCTAGCATTATTAGGAGGTTGTTCAGATATGTTATCCATCTAAGAGAGATATTAGGCCAGATTAGTTACATTTTCTCATGTATAAATATGCCAAAACTTCAAGGCATTGAAGAATCCAAATTTGGAAAAATTCTGAACATATTGTAGTTGACTTTATCAATATTAAGTCTCTGATTTTTCTCCATTTGATTTACTAAGTTTGTGCAAGAGCCAAATCTTGGAAGGGTCCCCTTGAAATGGTATATGCAACAGTTGCACATTGTTGTACAAATATTGTATTTGCTTCTTCTTTGATTGTTGTGTGCTGGTAAAAATTTTTTGTCTCTATTTCTTTTAAATGGTTCTTTTATTTTTAGTTATAATTGCAGAAATTTTCCCTTTTGAAAATAGCATTTAAATGAATCTTGAAACCCTCTCTTGAAATTTTCCCTTTCGAAAATAATGTTTAAATGAATCTTGAAACCCTCTCTTGATCCATAATTTGCATAATTCTAAAAGAGTATTGTTGTGAAGTCACGACTGTTATGACAATTTCCTTTTACAACCTGTTTTTCCACCATTGAAGACTATGAAAAATATTGGTAAAAGAGATTAGCATTTTTTTTTCATTTCCTTCCCTTACAATTTATGAATTCCATAGTGAAAACAAAGTATTGTTGTAGAGGCTATCCATTGTTGAGTTAAATTTATTTCACAGTTACTAGAGTATCATTGTAAGGGACTTCATCACCCTACAATATTTCTTTACACCATTGAACTGTGATAAATGAAACTAGTCACTAGAAGAAGCTAAAATTCACCCTACAATCTTATTTTCAACCAAGAAAAAATGTGGTAACTAAATTGAGAGGATTTAGCATTTCTTGAATCTTTTACTTTCTTAGATGAATAACAAATTATTTAAGTTCATGGTCAAGTTGAGTCTTGTCACATAGTTTCTTTCATTTCCTTGAAACAAATTTCCTTTGTGACCTAATTGTCTACCATTGAGGTTGTGAGCATTTGAAGAATTAGTTCTTGTTTCTTTTGAAAACTAGTTTATAAACGATTTTTTGTAGTGTTTCTTGAAAGTGTTATTTTAGAGTTAAGATTGATTTTAAGACTATTATATTCACATATAGTGACGTGCCTCTAATATTACAAACCCTGGATTGATACTTTAATGTCTTAGTTTATATAATTGAATCAGTGAGCTGACAAATCTATTAGCTAGATTTTTCTCGGTTTGGGTTTTCCAGATAAATATCGTTCATGAGTTATGTGTTGTTTCTATGTGCTTGGTTATTTTAATTTCTCTCACATATTTGTTTCCTTTCATGTGGTATCAGAGCTTTCATCTGGTATCATAGAAAGCCAAACTTGAACTCTCCGGCGAGAGTGGTTTGATGATGGGATCCATGGAGAGAGAAACAAAGAATGTGATTGAGGCTCGAGCAAGAGAATTCGGTGGCAACAAAGAAAATATCCAGATCATTAGCTTGCATGATGGCATCGATCTTGGATATGATAGCGTCGATATTTTTCTGGGAGGCGTGGAAGTGTGTTTGGATGATGATCCTGAATGACCTAGTGCACAGTTGGGGCTTGGATTTTATTTTCACTGATGTGTGGGTGGCACAAAGACAAGCAATGTCAAGGCCAGAGGATGGTGGCATAAGCGTCGAAATAGAAATAATGAAAAACATTATTATTACAATGGATTTGAAAATATTTATTGCATGTAAATGGGCATATGAATGTAAGACATGGTTAGGAATGCATACCCTAGGTAACTTACTAGTAAATTCTAGACACAGACATAGGTGATAGGGGGAGCTTGCAAGATTCCCGGAAACCCTTTTATAAACTTTGAGGGGGGATAAGGCATGGAGATGATCGGTGCAAAATCACTTGGTCATCTTGGATGGATTTGGTCATGGGAAACCCCAAATCAATTTTAAATGGAGGAATGTTAAGTTAAACTTGGCTCGATGAAAGAGTCAAAGTTGTTGGCTCAACAATAGTGGTTTCAAGAACGTGGTTTTGGTGACCTGTGGTTTTAGAGCCCATGTATTGCATGTTATGAAATTATTTAAAAGGTTGGTGATACTCCATTGTAATGTGTCGAGAGATGAGCGATAAAGGCTCACTTGGCCAGAGTCCAGATTGGCTAAGTTTAGTCAGGGAACTAATAGATATATTAGTTGTTTTTTTCCTAATTTGGGTTTTCCAGATAAATCTCAAGCATGATTTATGTGCTTGGTTATTTTAATTTCTCTCACATGTTTATTTCCTTTCATGTGGTATCAAAGATTTCATTTATCTCATATTCCTCCACTATTCGGTCTCCCTAAACCAAGGCATGAAAGGATCCTTCTTACTCCTCTTCATAGAATGTGGGTAGGTACTTTCTTCAAAACCTTTCTTCAAATAATTCCCATGAGATCGTGTTTGAAGAGATATGCAATTGTATTTCAAGGTTTCCCCACCAATTCAAGGCACTATCTCAAAGAGGGGAGATGGTTATTTTAGCATTTGAGGTTGAGGCATAATATCATAAAGAAAAGAACCTTGTCATGCCCTCCAACCATGCCTTAACACATTCACCTATGTGGTCCCCTTAAAACTTAAAGAGCTTCCTTTTCTGAATTTCCCTAGTAATGACATCAACAAGAGGTCCTCGCTCTAAATTCCTTGACACTTCTAGGCTACCCTCCCTAGATGATAATGACTCCACTTCCACACCCATTTCTAGGTGTCCTTTTAGCATCTCATTTATAACCTCCAGAGAGTGCAAGATGATATCTATCTCAAGAAATGGTGGTGGTAGTGTTGGTGTTGATGGCCCTTACAGTGGCTTTCCCTGAACTTGATTTCCACATGTCCTAACCATACTAATTCTCGAATTCCCTGATTCTACATCACAACCCGAGGTTCATTAGTAAGGGTTTAAGTCACAATGCTATGTTCTATACACACACACACACACATGTATGCATAGGTGTAAGTTTCTTTTACATTCTCTCATAACAAGCATATCACTTAAGGCAAGGTGAATATAGGTTAAGGGGGGACAAATAAGACTACATAGCTCTATTATTTTCTTTAGGTACCCTAATATATCCTTCACTTTGTCAGTTGCACCAACGTTGCATTAGGACCCTTTGGTGCATACACTCGCCTTTTACCCTTACTTGGACATGTTATCTAAACAAATATAGTATAAATATTCATAGTAACAACCCCTTTTTATTTATTTATTAATTATTATTATTATTCTATTTATATTATTATTATTATTGGTTTATACACGCACACCCTTTTTTTAAATAAAAAATGGAATTTTATATAACTTGTATATAAAATATTATCCATTTTTTTTTTGTTTAAGCCCCTTTCTCAAACCTTTTATTTTAAAATATTTTTTTAATAAATAAATAATAATGAATAAACAAAATATATTTTTTTTTAAATTACATGAATCATTTATATAATACCCATTTTTTTACATATATAAAATAATTATAAATAAATAAAAGATGAAATAAACTAAATAGCATGCAATCATTTTTTTAAGAAACACATGGCCTTGCATAAGGCCCACATTCCTCTCCTTCCACATTTCTTGTTATTAAATAATAATAATAAATGAAATAATATAGTAAACAACCCCCCACTTCTCCATTTGTTCCTCATTTGTGTGTGTGTGTGTGTGTTTTCTCTCTACATGGGGAGGTGGGAGAGACGACAACTTACTACATTGTGGTTGGAGGGGCTCAATCTTGTCTTCTTGCGGGCTAAGGGCCTTCCGATACACGAGCAGCATGGTGAATACTTGGCTCGGTTAGTGAGTGCACAATGTAGTGAAGGGGAAATGTCCTGCACGTGGGTGGAAATGGTGGAAGTGTGACCTGGATGGTGATCTTAGCTCCTCCACTTACCAGTTGTATTTGATCTAATTTTCTATTGTAAAATGCATTTTAAGCATAAAAATTTAAACATTTCAAGATAGTTGTCAAGGATAACATTCAACAAATAAATCCCTACAACAACTAACTTGTAAATAAAAGATTAAACTCAAGTGTTTATTCATAAGTTTATTTACAACAATTTATTCAAAATTTAATAGCAAGATTCATGGAGTAATAATGAGGAATACCTATGAGTATGCATAGTTTAGTCCAAGAGTGTAGCTCCTCATTAAATTTGGTTGCCCAACTGAATTTTAAACCTTCCGTATAGCTAGTAACAACCTATTTGGATCCATAACTCTAGGAAACATTGGGGTTTCCTAGCCCTTAGTGCCCAAATATCAAAGAACAACAACCAACCCACCACCAGCGTCTCAATAGCTCAACGATTAGTATCTTTCCGTTTTGATATATCTCACAGATATTAGTTTTGATGGTTCCCTTGCTTCCAATGGTTTTCATCCCTTCCAAAAACAATTCCCCTTGTCCCTCAATACATCCCCTTTAATATCCAAAAGTTCTTCTGCATAACGGGCATTTTCAACTACTTTGGAAACTTAAGATGGCTTCCACATTCAAATTTCACACAAGGGCCCTTATTTTATGATTCAACCCATACACAAAGAAATATACCTAACGTTGATCGATGTTCATGTATGAGACATACTTTACTTATGCCTTGAATCTTGTCTCATATTCCTCCATTTTTCAGCCTACCTGAACCAAGGCATGAAATGATCCTACTTGCTATTATTCATAGAATTCAGCAAATTTCTTTCTTTGAAACCTCTCTTCAAATAATTCCCATGAGACACTGTCTAGAGTGAGATGTAACTATCTTTCAAGTCTTCCCAACCAATTCAAAGCATTATCTCGAAGTTGAAAGATGGTTATTTTTTCCTTTGAGGTGGAGACATGCTCTCTTAGTGCAAAGCACCTTGTCATGCTCTCTAACCATCCCTTGGCATGTTCCTCTGCACAGCCCCCAAAAAAATATGGGAGCTTAATTTTCTAAATTTCCATAGTAATTTTCTTGATAGGAGTTCCTCGCTCTAAGTTCATCAACCCTTCTAAGTTACCCTCCCTAGATGGCGAGGGTATTACTTCCACACCCATTGATGGGTGTCCTTTCAGCATATCATTTATAGCCTCTAGAGAACACAAGATGATATCTAGCTTGGGCGATGGTGGTGGTAATGTTGATGTTGATGGCCCTTGTGGAAGCATTCCCCAGCCCCAATTTCCACATGTCTTAACCATATTGATTATGAAATCCCCTGATTATGCATCACAGCCCAAGGTTCATCAATAAGGGTTTAAGTCACATTGCTAAGTTCTATTTATACACATGCACATGTATATGTAGGTGTAAGTTTCTTGTACATTCTCTCATAATGAGCATATCACTTAATTGAAGGTGGCTATAGGTCAAGGGGGGTCAAATAAGCATCTATAACTAAATTATTTCTCTAAGTACCATATTGTCTCCTTCACTTTGTCATTTGTGTCATTGCTACATTACAACCCTTCAGTGCAGGTACCCTCCATTTACCCCTACTTGGACATGCATATCTAAACAAATATTGTATATATATTCATTGTAACACTCCCCCCGCTCCCACTTCTTTTAAATTTTTATTTTTATTATTATTATTATTATTATTTACAAATACCCCTTTTTATAAAAAATAATAATTAAAAAAAACACTTTATATAAAATATTATCCAAAATTTTAAACCCTTTTTTCAAAAAAATTCTTGAAATCTATTTATAGTTTTTTTAATAATAATTAAAAAAAAACATATAGATTTTTAAAAAAATTACATCAACCTGAGTGGGCCTAATAGTTAATAACTTGTGCTTACTCTTAAGAGGTCACAAGTTCAAATCCAGAGGGGGTAGGGTATGTATACCTCCGTAGATTTACCATTCAAATCATTGGGCAAAAAAAATAGATAAATAGATGATACACCTTTTTTTTTTCGAATATAAAATAAATAATATTTAAACAAATATTTAAAAAATAATGATAAATAACACAATCATTAAAAAAAAAATAACATGGACCTTGCTTGACCCCAGTTCTCCCCTCCACATTTCCTATCATTAAACTAATAAACACAATAAAATTTATATTGAACTAATGCTATGGAAAATTACATTTCAATTCACGTTTTAGAAAAATACAGTACATATAGAAATATGATAGAATAATAGAAATTTATAACACCCATTAAAGGGGTTAGAACATAGTAGGATGTCACACATGATATCAAAGCACCCTACTATGTTCTAACCCCTTTAACGAGTGTTATAAATTACTTTTTATTCTATCATATTTCTATTTGTAATGTGTTTTTTTTAATGTGAAATGAGATGTGATTCTCCATAACACTAGTCTAATGTAGAATTTTTTTGTGTGTGATTTGCTACTGTAAAAATGCATATTAAGCATACGAATTTAAACATTTCAAGATAGTTTCCAAGCATAACATTCAACATGTAAATCCATACAACAAATAACTTTTTAAATAGAAGAATAAACTCAAGTATTTACTCATAAGTTTATCTACAACAACTTACAACAATTTATTCAACATTTGATAGGAAGATTCATGGAGTAACTAAGAGGGATATCTTTGAGTGTGTCTGATTTAGTCCAACAGTGTATCTCCTCAATAGATTTGGATTCCCAACTAGATTTTTAACCTTTTATCCAACTAGGAATATCCTATCCAACTCTCTAACTCTAGGAAACCTTGGTGTTTCTTAGCCCTCTGTGCCCAAAGCTCCAAGAACAACCAACCCACCATGAGTATCTCAATAGCTCAATAATTATACTCTCATTTCTCTAATAGAACTCACGTAATGAGTTTTGATATTTCTATTGCTTCCAATAATTATCCTCCCTTCCAAAAACAATCCCCCCTCTCCCTCGATAGATCCATCGCCTTATCCCATTTCCACCCCCCTTTCTTAGGTCTCCTAAACAACCGTCATTAATAGTCATCAATCACTTCTAGATATTTGGGAAGAGTAAATTAAACTAAATATTCGATAAATTCAATAAAATAATTAAAAATAGAGTTGTGAGTCCTCATTCTCATGCAATCTTATAAACAAAACTTCACTTTTTTCCCTTAAATTCATGGCAACCACCAATTATTTAATACACCATGGAAACCAATGAACCAAGTCAAGGAGGACATTTAATGCTACTAGATATTTACCTTTGCAATATAATTTTCCATAATTATTCAACTATTAATTTAGTTAATAACCTAGTTCAATAACTAATACATCAAGTAGTTGTACTAGTGTATATATGTGCAACACATGTATGCATAGCTAGTGTACACATAACTTGCACATGTACTAATGATAAACAATTATTGTCTCTAATGCATAATTCTTGTATTTTCACAACCAAGTATGCAGTACAATAAATCCATAAATGCATCATTCAATAATATTTACTAAAAAAATTACAGTAATTCATTAGTCATTGATCATCACATCTAATGCATAGTTCCTATGTGTTCTCATCCAAGCATGCAAGACAACAATTTCTTTAAACACAACATTCATAAATCTTATTAAATGAGTCAAAATAATCCAATATGAGTTGAACATTACACCGAGATCGTCATAAATGAATTAAGAAAGTAGTTAAAACACAAAAGAGAACCAAGTAAGGAATCAAGTTTTCATTTCTAACTCCCAATAGCCTACTATGAATCACCTTTCCTCCCTACCCTATTCCCATATTCCACATCCTATATTTTCCTCTATTGGACTATGTTGGAGCGTCAACTACATTAACTTAACCCCATATAGAACCCATAAAAAAAGTGCCAACTATCTCAACCAAACTTCACCAACAGGCGACTAGAAATCAACATCACATATCTAGGGGATCGTGGCTTAACTCGACCCTCCCATGACTCCAGGTTTTGGAGGATAAAGATTTCCAACACTTCCAGCCCTCTTGATAGAACTAGGATCAACACCCTATCATTGACCATACTATGTCGTTGTTGTCATTCTTAAATATTTGTCATCGAATAATCAATTTGGTCAACTATGCTTCCTGTAAAACTTTCATTTTCCCAAATATCATAGCAATGTATTGAACCAATAATTAAACAAAAAAATAATTCTTCATCACATACCATTTATCTTCCATTGTCCATGAAATCCATGTCACTTTAGTATCACACTTATGTGAATATCACTTAACCCATTCAACCTGTAGGTTAGTTTCTTAAAACACAAGATCATTTATAACTATATAACTACCTATTTGTGATTGTCAAGTTATTTATCAACAAACAATGTAAACAAACTAGTTTATTTACCTTGTGCATGGTACCTATTGATTCATTACAACATATCATCTATACTAGTATCCACATACCAAAAAATTTCATTTAAATCTTGTGTGTTAGAAGTAAATTTCACAACAACCATCATTAATGACATAAACAATAACTATATATAACTTTTGCATATAAGTAGGTCCATGTGTCCATACAATAAAATTCAATTGTTCTAATGGATTTCCCTGAATAATAAGCAAAGAATAAAAAATAGTTCATAATGCAGTTTCGTTGCCTAAATCAAAATGGAGCGTTACAAGAGAGCCCATAAGAGTATCTCCCTTAAGAGACTATTTTAGAGGTAGCCAAGGCCAATGGGTTTTTTTTGGCTTATTTCCATGGTTAACATTTTGAGGGTATCAATGTTGAGGAACAATTTGGAGGATTGGTGTTGGGATGGTGCAAGTCCCTATAGTTCAAGAACACCACTTTCCTTCCTTCAACAATTTGTGCAAAATTGTATTCCCATTAGTTAGGTAAAGCCCTTAATTTCATTAACATTTATGGGCCTTTTTAAATGAGGAAATAGTTTTGGGATGCTTATTTTTATGATCCTATAGTAGGGAATGATAATGTCCATAGGGGGAAGACATGGCTTTCATTTTGAATTGAGGTGAAGTGTGGGGAAGAATGGAATAAAAGATCCCTTGGATGATATTTCACTCCATAAGACAGAGGAATCAAGCCTTTGTAACTTAGAAGCCTTAATCTCTAAGCCTACAAGGAAAAATAATCGTTTAGGTCTAGGGAGGATTTCAAAATTATTAGATAGATTTCTTTAGGGTAAAAATGTGATTGTTGAAGCAGAAAAAAAAAAACATGGATTGGATATGGAGGAGTTCCTAGTCATGTCCCATTTTTTCTCCAAATTGGGAGGGAAGAGAAAACCTCTAGTCCCACTTAAGTTTAATCCATTTTGTCTCGAAGACTTGGAATTTCTAGAATTGGTTTAGGATGAGTGGAAGCATTATGATGTGGGTCTTGAGGCCATTGCTATGTTTTATTTTAATGATAACTTTAAACGAGTAAATAAGAGAAGTATTGAATGGGCCAAGGTAAACTACAAAGATTCCTAAAGTCATATTTGCAAAATTGAAGAGGAGATCATGCTTATTTAGGTCCAATGTGAGTGGAATATTCTCAAAAGAAGGTTAGATTACTATAAGTTATTGGAATCCAACAAAAGGAGATTATGGATTGGGAGTGTTGTAACAGATATTGAAAATTTTCTCTACTCATTGTTTTCATCCCAATGTGTTTGAGAATCGCATCAAACTTATTTCCAAATTATCTCTAACTTGCGTCAGATTGTTGATGGAAGCTATAGCTGAATCTTAAGAATGGTGGGCTTGCACCTGGCGTTTGCAATTTACATGCGAATTTTAGGAAAAGGAGGTCAGTTTCGATACCTACACACAACAACAACACTATACACCACCCTACACAGCATTGAATGCTACGCGGTGGATATTGTCTTAGATGGTTGGTGAATTCAGTGGAATCTCAAAACTATGCTCAAATATTTCGATCTCCAAGATTGCAATTAATCACAGCTGTTGTTTTGCTTGCCCTTCGGATTTGCCATTGAATTTAAAAGCATGAGCAAGAGAATGATCATGGATCTTTTTCAGCTAGGAGTCTAGGCTACCATTTTCATCTATTTTAATTATTCATGTTTCTTCTACTATATGCTCGTTTCCAGTATTTGAGACGTATTTGAGGTTTTGCAGTAATGGGGATCAGCTGTTTAAATTCTAACACATCTTCATGGCTCCCTTGTTTAGCTGTTGTTGTTACACATTGTTGTGTTGGAGTAATTTTTGGAGAGGCCGAGCCCGAGGTTACTTCCATGTTTATATTCGACGATTCTCTAATCGACAATGGCAATAACAACTATATAGACAGCATTTCCAAAGCCAATTTCTTACCTTACGGAATAGATTTCCTTGAAGGCTGTCCTATTGGAAGGTTTTGCAATGTCGGGACGACTGTTGATTTTATAGGGCAATTTTTGGGGCTACCTCTCATTCCTGCATACCTTGACCCATCTACAAAGGGTTCAGCAATCCTAAATGGAGTGAACTACACTTCAGCATCTGGAGGCATTTTGGACGAGACTGGCCAAAACCTCATTGGGCGCATATTGTTCAATCAGCAGATTGAAAATTTTGAGAAGACGTTGGAGGATTTGACATTTCAGTTGGGAAGTGTTAGAATGCAGTGGCACTGCTCTGGCCTTATTGCATTATGGCGTTTCTCAGAAGAAAGCACTGCAAGAAGTAGCTTACCAACTATTCTATCTGATAATACAAAGGAATCATCCATACGCCACTTTTCAAAGCTATTAGTAACGATTTAAAGGAGATGGCAGAGCATCTGGCAGTTGCAGAATTCCATGAAGAAGCGTTGCAACACTTCAAAGACCAAAACCGACATTTTGTTTGCTCTCCCATTCAAACAGTGGGAGACATCAGGATCATACTCAATCTATTTCGGGCTTCCCTCCTTGCCTTTCCCGGGGAAAAGGTTATGGAAGAGGCTGAAACATTCGCCAGGAGATATTTAAAAGAGATGATACAAAATATTCCACCATCCAGTCTTTCCCGAGAGATAGAATACGTTTTGGAATTTGGTTGGCAGTCAACTATACCTAGATGGGAAGCAAGGAGTGTTATATATATATATATGGACAGGACACAGATAGTCCATGGATGACATATGACATGCCGAGTAAGAATCTCTTAGAACTTGCAAAATTGGAATTCAATATCTTGAACTCCTTACAACATATCGAGCTACAATTTCTTTCAAGATGGTGGAAGGATTTAGGCTTGTCTCAAATGAAATTCACTCAGCATCTCCCTATGGAATATTCCACCATGGCCTCTTGTATTGTGATGGAGCCGAGTCATTCTGCATTCAGATTGTGTTTTACAAAATTGTGTGAAATCGCCACTTGTCTCGACGACGTGTACGACACATACAGGACAATTGACAAGCTTGAACTCTTTACAGCAGCAGTTAAGAGATGGAATCCATCGACTATATAGTTCCTTCCAGGATATATGAAAAGTGTTTACATGATGTCGTACCAACTTGTTTCTGAAATGGCACGAGAGACGGAGGAGACACCAGGCCAAGATACTCTTGACTATGCTCGAAAGGCTTGGGAAGCTATAATTGATGCTCATATGCAAGAAGCGAGGTGGATCGCGAGTGGTCATATCCCAACCTTTGAGGAATACCTGAAGAATAGCAAGGTTACTAGTGGTTTACAAATAGCGATATTGCCCATCCTCACGTTGGACGTACCACTTCCTGATCACCTCCCCTTGCAGGAAATTGATATTCCGTCCAGGTTCCATCAATTGGCCTCCTCCATCGATCGAATAAGAGGGAACCCAGAGCAGAGGAAAATGAAGCGACAGTCCACCTAGAGTGATCGGTCCTACACATTGGTTGGAAGTCTTCTCTGGTCCATCTACATATCTATTTGATTAAATCAGTGTGCAAAGCTTAGAGACTGTGTACATCCAGGGTAGCACTCTAATCAACATTCGGTGTCAGATTTTTGGAGGTTTCAAAGAAAAATCAAACGCAAGGATAACACAAAGATTTATCCCAACTGAAAATACCCCACTTGTCAAAGATTAGTAATGGAAGCGCATCCGGCAGTCGCAGAGTCCGGAGAAGACAAACCGTTTCATATTTCCCAGAACACAAAGAAATTTATTTTAGATTTTTCTTTTAAAAGATTGATTGATGTAACAGAAACGGAGGGCGAGATGGGGAAAACCTCTTTGGAAGAGGGGTCCCTTTTGTAAACCGAATTTTTTTGTAAGCCAAGAATGGATTAATACAGAAGACATATTTACTTGAGACTATGAGATTCATCATGATCGATTTTTTCAGTATGTTCTCCCTGTTGTTATTATCATATTGTTTATTTCTTCCTCATTTCAGCTGTGTTAAATTTGTTTGGAATTCATTTTATATGCTCCTTACCCACAGTTGATATATATGTGTTGTGTTCTATGGTGACTGATCAGAATTCGTTCAAGATAAGCGCTCTACATCTAGTTATCAGTCTTCGTTTGTTTTCTTCTAATGTTGTAGTGAAAATTCATCCTTGATAGATGCTTTCACTGTGATCGCCTTTCCTTTTCTTTTTCTGCTACCGCATCATGATTATCAATAGCTGGAAGATAGACTTACTTTGCCTCATTTTCCGCAAGTTATACGATCACTGCTATTATCTCCTTTCTTCAGTTTTCACTTGACTCCATGCCCAATGGGTTGTTTCCCTAGTCTAACCCCCAAACTTTAAAAATCCAAAACCATCATTTACTCATAAATCTGCCCACCATTTCACGCTTACTGAAGATCATATTGTGACATTGTTCGAGAGATACCTCTCGGGTTGGGGGGGGAAGCTCCCAATCCAAAGTGGTTCGAGGTTTCCTCGGGATTGATTTGCATGCAACCCAAATTTCAGTTCCAAGAACAACAGGGAGGAATACAAATGGTACCAGAGGAGTAGAGTTATAGGGTTGGCCCAATGTGATAAAAAAAAAAAAAATTAGAGCCATGTAAAAATGAGAGAACAAAAATATCGTATGGAACATCAAAATGAAGAGGGTGAATTGGTCACCAAATTTAAATATAATGTTAAGGTAGACACCAATCAATTTAAAATTTTATTTAAGGAACCTTATGGAGCCAATATAGGAACATTTTGAATATGTATGCTTTCTTCAATAGACTAAGTAATCATGGAAAGACGAGAAGTTTCTAGGTGACATATACACCACCTTCCTACCCATGATACCTAACAAGGATGATTATGAGACCTTTGACGATTTTATACATTTATCTATATGTCATGTTGTTTATAATATCATTGAGAAGATAATATTCATAAGGCTTAAACACGTACTATCACCTACTATCTCATGTGATTAGTTTGGCTTCCTAAATGATAGGAAATTCCATGAAGCAATAGGTATTGCAAAGTAAGGAATCCACTCAATCAAGGTAAGGAAGCTTCATGCATTCATGATAACCGCGTTGGACCTTTCAAATTCTTGAGAGAAATTAAGTTGGTCATTATTATATTGATGTTACACATTAGATATAATTGTGAATTTGTTAATTGGGAGTAAGGTTGTTACTCTTATGTTTCCTTTTCATTACCCATTAATTTTTCTATCAGTTATTTCCTCCATCCCTCCAGAGGATTGAGGTAAGGATTTCCCCTCTCTTCTCTTGTATTCTTACTAATATACATGAGAGATCCAATGAAATCCTCAAAAGGATAACACTAGTTCGGAACATAATTTTAACCCATTTTTTATCCATTGATGATGTCTTACTATTTGAAGATGGTTCCATCGGAAGAGATGATCAATTTTTTCACCAAGTCCTTAAGTTGTATTGTAAAGTCACTGGTATGGAGGTGAATGAAAATATCTTCCATTTATTTTCACAATTCCATATTGGAAAAATATAATGCCATAAAGGGTTCACCACCTTTTTAATGAGTGGATTTTCACTGAGGACTCAAATATATAGGTTTTTCCCTACAGGGAAATAAGAATGGGTTCCATGACTGGTTATGGCTCTACAATGACATTAAAATAAGAGTTTCATTAGTATATACCAAATGGATATCCCTTGGGGAGTGAAATAAGTTTTAGAGGCCATATTGGTGCACTAACACTCTCCTTCATGTGTTACTAAAGGGATTCTCAATCAAATAAGAAAAAATATATTTAGTTTCCTTTGGACTAGAAAAAAAGAGAAGTTGAACATGGATCTGGTGAGATGGGACAAACTAGCAATGCCAAAAAATCTCAAGGATCGGTGGCTCAAGAAATGTTTTCTCTTTGGTAACATGTTTGCTACAAAGAGCCTCTGGAGATTATTAACTAGCGAGGGCAAGTAGCAGAGAATGTTAATACAAAAGTATGTAGAGACTCCCACTCTTAAAAATGGATTAGAAACCCTTTCAAGAAGGCTCAAAATGCCTCTATAGTTTGGAAATATTTGATTCTATCTATCTCGTTGGTACTGGATCACATGGAAAATTGGAAATGGGACTTAAATTCACATTAGAATTGACCCCTAAATTTAATATGGAAATGGACACAATACATCCATAATTAATAATATTAGACACAACAACATATTCTCTTTCTTTGATTCACAATGAAGCAATGACACTTTTTGAAGAGAATGCTAGAAGTCAGTAGAAGATATTGCTTTGATGCGATATCAAGCATTGGAGTGGCTTGGTTATACTCAATGGCTGACTCTAGTGTTGTTAAAATTCATGATGAAGAGGATCCTCTACTTTGGTCCAAAAACCCCATATGGGGTAGCTACATATGGATATTGGGGTACACAATGATGTTTATTGAAGGTTGGGTCATCGAAGAAAAGTGGTGGTGGTCCAATATTTGGTGCATCAAAGCCCCACTAAAAATGAGATTTTTTATGTAATGTCCCTTTCCAAATAGGAGCTCTAGAGAGGAGGCTTAATGGTCTAAACCGTCCCGCTAGACTATATCCAGGGCCAAAGAGGGGTAAACAAGGTTACTATAGGTCACTCCAGTCATAGGTGTTATTTTTCGTAAAGTGGCATTGAGCTAAAAAGGGTTAAAAGCGCTTTTAAGTCATTATGAGCTAAAAATAGAAGTCAACAATGAATTAGGGTTTCAACAGTGATTTAGGGTTTTGGAAGTCAACAGTGAATTAGGGTTTTAGCATGATTTAGGGTTTTGGAAAGATATAAAGGAAGGGTCAATGACCTAATTTATTATTATGCAGATTATGACTTGTCATTGAGGAGAGAGGCGCATCTCAGGAGAGATAGTTCAGTGGATTCCAGGAGGAAGACACCAGTTGGTTTGAGAGACACACCCTAGTCCCCGGGAAGATCACACAGATCTTCCATCATTCTTCAGCAGCAGTTACACAGTGTTCAACAGCAAGGGCGCAGCTCCTGAGAGGGTTTTTAGTCGACTTATCCCATCCAGGGAGAATTCTGAGATTTCCCTCCAACCCATTTGAGAGGAGGGAAAGGCACATATTTTTCCTAGTTCCTCATCATATTTTGACGGAGGAATCAATTGGGATGCATTTTCCAGACTTGGACATGCAACACTTTTGGCGGGCACATTTGGGGTTCTAGAGAGAGCATCAGACCAGATTCAGGGAAACCCTTCTGACCCATTTCCCAGTAGACCAAGGCAGTCATTTTGAGACATATCTCATCCAATTTATATGGTGGAATCACTAGGATGCATTTTTCCAGAAGAAGAGGGGTGAATTCCCCCAGGGGTATCCATTCGGGGTCCAAATTCATCAGCAGAGGGGTCCGACAGATACCAGTACTAAGGACTAGAGAAGGTTGCATCATTTGGGACAGTTTCCAGGCCATTCTAAGAAGTATATCTCCCAGGGAAAACTTTCCAGAATTCCAGCAGTTACCGTCAGAGATTCCATAGTCCCAGTGCATCCATTGATTCCGCAGTGCTCCCATATTCCGGGTATTATCTTTTAGTTGCTTATTTGTATTATGGCTAAGATCCTTTGTATTTTGATCTAGTCGAGAATTGTCAGTTTATTCAACTGCATTCGACCATTTTGTATCCATAGAGATATCATAATACAAACTTTGCAGTCCTTTGTCACATTTATTATTTGTATGACCATTTATATGCTGTAAACAATTGATCCTACACACACATTAGCAGTGTTTCCTATACTAGCCAAGTCAGGAACATTATAGTGGTATTAGAGATTTAGTCATGCCATCATGTGACTAAAGACAATGAGTGTAGCAGAAGACCTAGAGGGTCATGAAGACGTAGGTGACGAATATGTCACTTACATCAGGCATAAGGAAAGAAGGCATAGGCCTGATTTTCCCCCTTTTCCTCCTAGCTCAAAGGAAGAGGAAGAGGCACACAGAGAAGCAGAGAGAAGGGTAGAGCGCGAGGCTGAGCGTGAGGCTGAGAGGATGCTAGGAGATAGATATGAGCAACTAGAGGGTAGTGGCAAGGCCCCCGTAGATCTAGATATAGCTTTCATGTAGGTTATCAATGATATGTTAGCTAGTCAATGGACCATGTCTCTTGGCACAGGTGGTTGATAGATTGGCTAGAGTGGGCACCCCAGACACACAAGTCCCACATGCAGCACAGGGGAACTCAGGAGCAGGAAGTAGACCCCAGTCACCCTCTCACACATACACCTCTGCGAGTAAGATTCCCAGACCCTTGTTTCCCAGTTTCCATAGGGCATCCCCGGTAGCAGCACCGCCACCGATAGCATAGAGGCCACCCACTCATGCAGACGACATTGTAGAGTATAGGAGGGAGAACGCAGCATTGGGTCATGAATTCCATTAGGAGATGACCTTAGTCGAGTACTATGGACTCAGACTCAGGAACCGCCCCAAAGAGCCATAGAGGGGAGGACCACAACAACAACAGGGGCATAACCTCGATTTCATCTGAAAAGTTGGGAAACTCGCCATCCCTTCTTTCGAAAGATCGCCCAAATACACTACTAGAGCTTGGGTACAGAAGCTAGACACATATTACAAGATCAACCAGATGACCGAGATAGAGGCCATCAGTTTCGCGACCTTACACTTGGAGGGTGAGGCACATGAGTGGTGGTATCATGGACTGGTGACATTGGGTCACAGTGGCATCACCTCCTTTAGGGAGTTTACACATAGGCTCATGGACTGGTTTGACAGGAAGGATCCCGAGATACACTTCAGGGATCTAGCCTAGTTGAGACAAACTACCACAATAGAGGCATTCATCACAAAGTTCAGTAGGTAGCCGTGGAAATGAAAGATATATCAGAGCCCAGGCTGATTATGCTATTCACAGAAGGACTCACAGAGCCTTTGAGAGGATGGTTAAAGACATACAGGCCTCCCACTTTGGAGGATGCCATACTTCGCACTCGAGATATGGCAAACTCGGTGCCAAAGACAAAAAAATTCTCCAAACCATTTGTTCCCTAGAGGGATCGAGACAGGAAGACATTCCAGAGAGAATGGAAGGGAAAGGAGAAGTTGGATGATGATACTATGTGAGAGCTTATGAGGAAGAATGTTTGCTTATGCTGCAGATATCCTTGGGTCCCATGCCACAGGTGCATGGGAAAGGGAGAGATTCATTATATTGAGCTAACAGCAGAAAACGTGGACAATGAGGAGGAGGAGCAGGACAATGGATCCACTAGTTTAGAGGAGGATTCAACACCAATAGAGGAGCAGCCTACCCATAGACCACTGACACCGGCAGGAGCCCATCCTCCAGTAGTCCCACAACCGCCAGAGTAGGCTAACAGGAGGAAACCAGCAAAGGGAGGAGTCATAGCGACCCTTTCTGGTGTCCCCGGTATGATACCCTCCATATCAAAGGGATTATTCAGGGGCAATGATCAATCGCCCTGATAGATGGTGGGGCCACCCACAACTTCATCGACACTTCACTAGTATCAATATGGGATCTTCAGACAGAGGAGTTTGAGGGGTTTGATGTTGCAGTAGCAGATGGCCACACAGTGGAGTGTCTAGACAGAGTTCCAAAATTAGATATGAAGTTAGGAAACTACACAGTGAGAGACACATTTTATGTGGTTGACCTATCAGACACATATGTGGTGTTAGAAGTTCAGTGGATGATTACCTTGGGAAAAATCACTACCAACTACCAAACCTTGGAAATGGGATTCAGAGATCAGGATGGGAAGAAGGTTGTTCTAAGAGGTATGTCGATAGGAACACCCAGGACAGTTTTATCCAAGAGGATGGAAAGGATATTTAGACATGGGTAGGTAGCATATGTCGCAGAATGCTTGATCACTACTCAGAAGGATTCATAAGTTCGACAACATTACCATACAAATATCAAGAATTTATTGGGATGACATTAGCAAGTCTTTGAGGCAATTCCACCAGGGAGACAACCTGACAGGGGGTTTGAGCACACCACTAAGTTGGAGGAGGGTACCAAACCTATGATCACCCCCCCCCCTATCATCATCCTAGGAGGTTCAAGGATGATATAGAGAAGGCAATCAAGGAATTTTTGGCGATGGGACACATCAGACCGGGCAACAACCCATTTTCTTCTTCAGTTGTCTTAGTTATGAAGAAGGATGGCACCATGAGGATGTTCATTGATTATCGAGCCTTGAACAAGAAAACCATCAAGAACCAATAGCCTATCCCACACATTGACGAGTTGATGGATGAACTGCATGGGGCAATTTTCTTCTCAAAAATTAATCTACGCTCTGGATATCATCAAATCAGCATCTGAGAGCAGGACATAGAGAAGACGACATTTTGATGTCATTTTGGATACTTTGAGTTCCTGGTTATGCCATTTGGGCTAACCAATGCACTCACTACATTCCAGTCTTGCATGAACCATATATTTAGGGATCAGTTAAGGAAATTAGTCTTGGTTTTCTTCGACGAAATCTTGATCTATAGTCGGTCATGGAAAGAGCATATGAGGCACCTGGATGAGGTATTGAGCATCATGGACGCAAAGTCATTATATGCCAAAGAGTCCAAGTGTGAGTTCGGTATGACAGAGCTTCTTTACTTAGGCCACATCATCAGTGCACAGGGGCTACAGGTGCACCAAGAGAAGACCAGGGCCATTTTGGATTGGTCGACACCTAGGAACGTGACAGAATTGAGGAGCTTCTTTGGGTTGTGCAACTATTACAGGCGGTTCGTTCAGGGTTTTTCTCATCTTGGAGCACTGCTGAAAGATCTTACCAAGCATGGGCCCTTAATATGGACTGAGAAATCATAGGAAGCCTTTGATCACATGAAGGAAGTCATGGGCACTTGTCCAGTGTTGGCACTACCAGACTTCACCTTGCCATTTGTACTAGAGTGTGACGCATCCAACGAAGGGATTGGTGTAGTTTTGATGAAGGGAGGACACCCCATTGTATGAGAGGTGAAATCTTAGTCAACCTCAGAGGTTGTACTCCATTTATGACAAGGAAATGTTGGCAATCATGCATTCCTTGACCAAGTTCAGACAATATTTGGTGGGCAGCAAATTCGTGGTCAAGACCGGTCAAAACAGTTTGAAGTATTTCCTTGAGCAGAAGGACCTCAGTGAGTGCCAACAGAAATGGGTGATGAAGGTATAGGCATTCGACTTTGACATAGAGTATGTCAAGGGGAAGAAGAAAATTGCAATTGATGCACTATCAAGGAGACCTGCGACATGTTCTTTGATGGAGATTTTAGCAGATTGGAAATCCCACTTATTAGTGGAATATTCCAAGAACAAGTTTCCTTGTGAGGTGATGGATGGGCAGATACAGGATGACCGGTATAGGGTCATCAGCAATGCCATATTTTACAAGGATAGAGTCTACTTAGTACAAGATTCAGGGCTCAAGAAGAAGATCCTCACCACAGTTCATGATTCACCTCTAGCAGGCCATCAGGGGTTTTCCAAAACCTATAGACAGATCAGAGAGAGGTTCTCATGGAAGGGCCTCAAATAGGACATTATGAGACACGTCAAAGAGTGTGTGACTTGCCAGCAGAACAAGTCATAGCATGCTCTTCCAATGGGGCTACTTCAGCCACTCCCCATTCTAGAGTAGAAATGGGAGAGTATATCTATGGACTTCATCACGGGTCTACCCAAGGTCCAGGGTAAGGACTGTATCTATGTAGTAGTCGACAGATTGACCAAGTTTTCTCACTTCTATGCCATACCGACAGAGTACAATGAAGTTCAGGTAGCTGAGATTTTCTTCAAGGAGGTCTTCAGACTTCATGGGTTGTTGAAGAACATCGTCAGTGACAGGGACAATCGATTCATAGGGACATTTTGGAGAGATTCGTTTCGGTTGGTGGGGACAGAGTTGACACCTAGCACCAGTTATCACCCTCAGACAGATGGGCAGACCGAGATTGTCAACAAGTGGGTTAAAGGGTATTTGAGGAACTATGTAT
Organism: Picea engelmannii; assembly: GCA_009831015.1. NCBI lineage: Eukaryota > Viridiplantae > Streptophyta > Pinopsida > Pinales > Pinaceae > Picea > Picea engelmannii. Next base: position 271,579 of record ML776714.1, on the reverse strand, counting down.
GACGACAGAAGAGAACGTGGGTAAAGTGGTTACATTTAGGAGAACATTTCTACAATACCACCTTCCACATGTCCATTGGTATGACACCCTTCCAAGCATTGTACGGATATGATTCTCCCACTTTTGTAGACTTGGTATTCATGGAGAGCAGAGCTCCCAAGGCAAAGGATTGGATCATAGAGAGTCATGAGATTCTCAAGTTGTTGAAAGAGAACCTCCAGACAGCGCAAAAACGACAGAAGATAAGTACAGATATACACAGGGTAGAGCGCATCTTTGAGGTTGAAGATTTGGTTTTCTTGAGACTCCAACCCTACAGATAGTCATCTCTGAAGAAGAGTGGGGCTGAGAAGCTCAAGCCTAGATTTTATGGTCCTTACAGGATCATGCACCAAGTAGGCGAGGTTGATTACGAGCTAGAGCTTCCAAAGGGGAGAAATATTCATAATGTGTTCCACGTGTCTTGCCTCAAAAAGGCAGTGGGACAATTCATTAGCACATCAGAGGAGCTTCCCACGTTGCATGAGGAGGGAAAATTGGAGTTAGTCCCGGAGGAGGTTTTGGAGTTTCGAGAGAGGAAACTGACGAGTAGGGTCATCAGAGAGTGTTTGATCAGATGGAGAGGGCTTACAGTAGAGGATGCTACTTGGGAGAACGAGCAGGTGTTGTAGCAACCTGGACTGGTATTGCTTGAGGACAAGCAATTTCAAGAAGGGAGGACTGTAATGTCCCTTTCCAAATAGGAGCTCCAGAGAGGAGGCTTAATGGTCTAAACTGCCCCGTTAGACTATAGCCAGGGTGAAAGAGGGGTAAACAGGGTTACTATAGGTCACTCCATTCACATGTGTTATTTTCGAAAAGTGGCATTGAGATAGAAAGGGTTAAAAGCGCTTTTAAGTCATTATGAGCTAAAAATAGAAGTCAACAGTGAATTAGGGTTTCAGCAGTGATTTAGGGTTTTGGAAGTCAACTGTGAATTAGGGTTTCATCATAATTTAGGGTTTTGGAAAGATATAAAGGAAGGGTTAGTGACCTAATTCATTATTATGTAGATTATGAATTGTCATTGAGGAGAGAGGCACATCTCGGGAAAGATAGTTCAGTGGATTCTAGGAGGAAGACACCAATTGGATGATTTTGATGTTGATAGGCACACCCTAGTCACCAGGAAGATCACACAGGTCTTCCATCATTCTTCAGCAGTAGTTACACAATGTTTAGTAGCAAGGGCACATTCATCCAGAATGAGGGCGCAACTCCTGAGAGGGTTTTTAGTCGACTTATCCCATCCAGGGAGAATTCTGAGATTTCCCTCCAACCCAATTGAGAGGAGGGAAAGGCACATATTTTTCCTAGTTCCTCATCAGATTCCGACGGAGGAATCAACTGGGACGCATTTTCCAGACTTGGATTTGCGACACTTTTGGTGGCAACATTTGGGGTTCCGGAGCGAGCATCAGACCAGATTCAGGGAAACCCTTTCAGCCCATTTCCCAGTAGACCAAGGTGGTCATTTTGAGACATATATCGTCCGATTTCGATGGTGGAATCACTAGGACGCATTTTTCCAGAAGAAGAGGGGCGCATTCCCCCAGGGGTATCTATCCAGGGTCCAGATTCATCAGCAGAGGGGTCTAACATATACCAGTACTGAGGACTAGAGAAGGGCACATCATTTGGGATAGTTTCTAGGCCATTTCGTGAAGTATATATCCCAGGGTGAACCTTCTAGACTTCCAGCAATTACCGTCAGAGCTACCATAGTCCCAGCGCATCCATTGATTCCACAGTGCTCCCATATTCTAGGTATTATCTTTTAGTTGCTTATTTGTATTCCGGATAAGATCCTTTGTATGTTGATCTAGTCGAGCATTGTCAGTTTATTCAGCCGCATTCGACCATTTTGTAATCCATAGAGATATCATAATACAAAATTTGCAGTCCTTTGTCGCATTTATTATTTGTATGACCATTTATATGTTGTAAACGATTGATCCTACACACACATTAGCAGTGTTTCCTAGACTATCCAAGTCAGGAACATTACATTTTATGTGGATGGATCTCTACAGCAAAGTACTTACCTGGGATACACTAATGAAACAGTCATTTGTGAGGCCAAGAATGGGTCCATTATGTAAGTGTACTATAGAGGTTATTTACCATTCTTTGATAGGTTGTCATTATTTTAAATAGGTCTAGGTAGTATCAAATACCATGACAAGAGAGGAAGGCTTTTGGGAAGGAGACACCGTAGAGGAAGCATTCAAAGCATCCTTGGAGGATATATTGGTTATGGAGCACAAATCTCTTCCCTTTATAGTTTTCTAGGCCATACGGTTGTCAAGGAATGGTATGATTTACAAGGATCTCAATTTATCTCCATTGCAAGTTTTCTTCAAAAACCAAAATGATTATGAGAGTACGAGGATTGAGGTGATAAATAAGGCTTAGAGATAGGCTAGTATGTTTGAAATTGATAAAGGGAGGTGTTGGCTCACAGGGGCAGACCCAGGGTTCATCTCCAAGAGAGAACCAACAAGCCCTAGCTACTGGCCCTTTCGGTAGCACCTGCGAAGAAGATGCAGTCTCACCCGAAGCAACTATGAGGGGTTTGCAGGACATAGATGTCTACAACCAGGGGAATATTAAGTGGTTCTTATTACAACAACAACATAACATGCATTTACCATTCAACTAGCTATATCTATCCTTCACAACCATAGATCTGATCTAATACAATGATGCAGATAACAATATAACAACATCAGAGCTCAGAGCATCGATCACACACACAACAACGAATGTACATGGTTCACCCTCTCTATAGGGCTACGTCCACAGAACTGTGCTTATGATATATTAAGATAAATCTTATAGTTCTGATCTGTGCTCTTGGCCAATAGATCATCTCTTCTCCATCTCTCTTCCTCTCTCCCTTCCTGCGCACCCAGCTGCAGGACTTGATCTTCGCACCTAGCTGAAGATCTTACAATACCAGAAGGCTCTCTCTCTCAGCACTTCTCTCACCCTTAATACAATATTCACCCGATGAGAAATAATAGATAATAAGGCTCAACCATAGTACCCCTCCGACCTAGGTCCTCTCGACCTCTATTTATACATTACAATCCTTCACCGACAACCTTAGGTCGAAACCTAGGTGTCAAAACCCTAATTACCAAAACCCTAGGTGTCTACAACCGTAGGTCAACTTGACCCATCCTTTCCGGGCTTCACCAACCTATCTTTCCTTCTCCATCTCACGGTGCTCCAAGGCATCTAATGCTGGCTTTTTCCACTTCGTGAGTCATCCTCGGTCCATCCTCCTTGTTGATGTTTCATCCTAGATCTCCTTATCCAACAACTTGATTTTCTGCACTTCACTCCATCTTCTCTATTCTTTTTCTCACTTCGACCTAGTGATAGCCACTGTGTCTCCTGCGAAGCTCTCTTTTTACCTTTTCTTCCTCGTTCTTCACTTCCTTCCATAACCCAGGGCCAACAGGCCCCCAACACTCACATGTGACTCGTCCTGAGGCACTTGAGATCTAATCCTCTTGTTTTTCTTCGACTTTCAACTGCGCAGTGCAGCCCTTGCTTTCTGCTTTATGCCTCCTTGTGCAGACCGTCTTTTCTATGTCTGGTACCCAGTTCCAACTACACCTGGTACCTGGACCCTTGTCTTCTTGATTCTACTGAGAGTTGTGAGGCAGCTGGTTGTCATAGTACAACTTCAACCGACTCCCATTCACCAAGCCTTCCTTCCAGTCTCCTTTCAATGTCTCCAGCTGCGCAGATCCTCCCTCTGTAACATAGACAATCTCATATGGTCCAAGCCAATGCATTCTGAACTTCCCAGGGTGTTTGATAAACTTACTGTCATATAGCAGGACTAAATCACCTTGCCTGAATATCTTCTGCTTGATGTGTCTGTCATGATAGGCCTTTTCTCGTTCCTTCTGAGTTTGTTAATGGAAGCCTGCAATGAATCTATCTTCTTCTATCTCGACCAACTGTGATAGCCTCTCATGAATAGCACCAGTATCATCCATGTCTGTAAATGCAACAATTCTTAAGCTTGGTACCAAGTACTCCATTGGGACAACATCTTCAAGACCATAAACCAACTTGAAAGGAGCCTGCATTGTTAATTTATTTCAAGTGATTCTATAAGCCCAGAGTACTACTGGTACTCTTAAATCCCAGTCATCCCTGTTCACACTGCAAATCTTTGTCAATGTTGTCTCCAAGATCTTGTTGAATTATTCAACCATTCCATTTGCTTGTGGATGATAAGGTGTACTCTTCTGATGGTGGACTGAAAATTCTTCAGTCAGGGCTTCAACTGTCTTATTAATGAAGTGTGTACCTTGATCATTCATAAGGACCTTAGGGAATCCAAACTTGGTTATTATGTCATCAAATATAAAATGTGCAGCTGTAGTTTCGCTACAGTCCTTGGCTGCTCTTGCTTCGACCCATCTAGTCAGGTATTTTGTCGCAGTGATAATATACCTTGCTTCTGTGCGCTTTCCCGGTGGGTTTATAGGTCCCACAAAGTCAATGGCCCATTTTTCAAATGCTTGTAAGGTCATATGTGGTTCTAATGGAATCTCATATCTTCGGGATGGTTTTACAACTCGCTGGCATACATCACATTCTCTGGCATATTCTTTAGCATCTCTATGTAACGTAGGCCACCAAAGGCCAGCTCGCAAAACCTTCTGCGCAGTTGCTTTTCCTGCATAATGTCCTCCTGCAATGCCTTCATGAGATTCTTCGAGGACCATAGGGATTTCTTCCTCCATCACACATCTTCTTAGGATCTCATTAGGTCCCATTTTATATAGCTGACTAGCTATCAGTGAAAAATCTACAGTGCGCACCACTAGTTGTTTCTTCTGTGGAATTGTGTATTCGGCTGGAGTTATTCCTGTTGACAGGAATTGGACTATGTCTATGAAGTGGTCATCAATATTTCTAATGGTGAGCAGTTGTGCATCCGGTAGTGTGTCCTCCAGACTGGTAGGTTCTTCGCCATGCTCCAACCTCGACAGGTGGTATGGGCCCTTATTCATTCTTCCTGGCTTAACTATGATCTCAAAATCATATTCTTGAAACAGGAGAAGCCATATGAATTTTCTCCCCCCCAACACTGTCTTGTTGAATAGGTATTTCAGTGCGGAGTGATCAGTAAACATTTGAAAGTGTCCTCCCAACAAGTAGTGGCGAAATGCCTGCAATGCATACACCATGGCCAGTCCCTCTCTCTCTGTAGTAGTGTAATTGATTTCAGCTGTGGAGAGATTTCTGCTGGCAAATGCTAACGGATGATCAATGTCCCATTCTCCAAGTTGTGCTAGTACTGATCCTAATGCAATAGAAGAGGCATCAACATGCACATGAAATTCCTTTCTCCAGTCTAGAAAGACTAGAATGGGCGCAATCACCATCTTTTGTTTCAGTGTGTCGAAGCTCTGCTGGCATTCGTCTATCCAACTAAACTGACAGTCTTTAGTTAATAGCCTCTCCATTGGTGCAGTAATCTGAGCATATCCTTTGATAAATTTCTTGTAATAGCCAGTATGTCCTAGCGCAATGCGCAGTTGTTTGACTTATGTAGGTGGTGGTAAATCAACTATAATTGCAATTTTGGAGGGATCCACCAACAATCCTTGCTTGCATACAATATGACCTAATAGTACTCCAAATGGTGAGAAGAAGATGCACTTCTCCAAATTCAAATCAATTTGACACTACCTACATTTATCCAACATTAGCCTTAGACATTCATTATGATTTTTCAACAAACTAAAAACAGTCTAGTCATCAAAGTATGCTTCTAAAAATTTATGTAAAAATTCTTTGAATGCTTCAACCACCACCCTAGAAAAGATGGTTGGGGCATTCTTCAGTCCAAATGGAATTATTGTATATTGGTAGGATCCCCACTCTGTGGAAAACGTGGTCTTATGATGGTCCTCCTTAGCGATGCGGATTTGGTGGTATCCCGAAAACCCATCTATAAAAGAATATACTTCTTGGCCTCCCACGTTATCCAACACTTTGTCTGTGAAAGGTGTAGGGAAAGGATCATGTAGACAAGCATCATTCAGCTTCTTGAGATATACACAAATCCTTATCTCACCTGTCTTCTTATCTTTCACTACCATGGGGCTAATCCACTCCTACTCTTCGATAGGTTCAATAATCCCTGCTTCCATCAATTTGTTGAGCTCAATCTTCACTTTTTCCTTATGTTTAGGGTTCAATCTGTAGGGTCTTTGCTTGACTGGCTTCACGTCTGGTTTCAAAGGTATTCTCATTTCTCCCATAGGTTCTTTGATTTCCTTCATATTAGTGAACTTGGTCGGGAACAAGTCCTGATATTCGTACAATAATTCTATGATTTTGTCAATGGTAGCAACGTTCCAGTAATATCTGACATTGGCAAGCTTTGGTGTTTCCTCTGTCCCAATATTGACTTTATTTATCTTTATCGGTTTTCCAATGAATGGCAGTTCAACTCTTGGTCCTTCCACATCTCTCTGACCTTCTGTTTCCACGATATTCACCTTCCTTGGGTCATCTTCTTCGTCGGCATTAATGTTGTAGCAGGTCTGTAGTTTCTGGAGGGGCACAGTCCATTCTTCCTCTTCTTTCTCCAAAGGGAGGCTAGATGCCTCCTCAAATAATTTATGTCTCACCATCTTTAGTGCTTGATCTACAGAAGGAAATTCATTGTCAAACAAAAAGGTGGTTATAAAATTCTGGATCATACCTTCCCATTATGAAGTGACAAGGCGCAGCTCTACTTGAAGGTACCAGTTAATCGGGGTGGTATCCAGTGTATTGACGAATCTGTGTACTCATTGTTCTCTAGGAATGTCACTCCAAGCCTCTTCGTAGCTTCGTACATGGTCTTTTGGGCAGCTTCGACCTGTGTATCGTGCTTCACAGCTTCCTACTTGTGTTGAAAACCACGTTGTCATCAAAGTTCGGAATTGTGTCCAATCTGTAATATTTCTTTTATGTGTCCCCCACCATCTTGCTGGGGTGACTTTCCTGGCCTCATCCATTGCCAAAATCCTTTGTTTTGTTGGTACACTTGTCTCAAATTCTGATAAGAAGTTCTCTAAGGGGTTCATCCCATCAAATGTGGGTAGATTACTCACTATTGTGCCAATCCAACGAAATTCTCTGGTTATCCTAGCACATCTTCTTGTAGATACTTCATACATCCGGTTCTGCCAGTTTTCCAGCACTTCTTCTGAGTCGGATGAACATGCGTTGTCACTTCGCCAACTCAGATTTTCGTCAGTTGTAGGGTTGATATAATCCTGTTGTCTGGTTGTTAATTTGTAGTTGTTTTCTAGTTCAAATGTGTGGTCCTCTTCTCTGATAGGTTCTATGTTTCATGGACCTTCATTTGGGTCTAAAGGTGCAACGACCCTAAGGCCATATTTCTCAAATGTCATGCGTCATTTCTTTAAATCAACAACAGCGAAATTGTCGAAGGCCCAATCGATTGCTAACAATGCAGGGTAAGGGTAGCTATCATCAACAATTTCAATTACCTCAAAATCTGAAAAGATTCTTACTCCATTAATGTCCACTGGGACATGCTCTAATCATCCAAATGGGCTAATAGCTTGTTGATTAGCCATGTGAATCCTGATAGGGGAATATATCAGCTTGGGTTTTCCCATCAGTGCCCAAGTCGGCTTCGTCATGACATTGAATTCTAAACCTAAGTCGAGGACCACATAGTCTATCTCATACTCTCCTATCTGAGCATTCAAGTGTAATTCTTTATTTGTCCTTCTCCTTTTTCCAATTTGGTTCACTGCTCTATCCAGTAAGGGGTCTATTTTTCCTAGTTCATACTGCTTGATTAAATCTTGTAATTCTTGTACAACGCCTTTATCTTGAATCAACTTAACACAAGTGTGCAAGAATTCCATGAGTTTTCTTACCTCTTTCCCTTCTGTTAGTGATGCAGATGGATCAAATGCCTGAGGCATGTTGTATACTTTGATTTATGGTTGTCACTTTGATGAAGATCCTTGATTTCCTTTGAACTCTGTTCTTTCCTCCTCAAATATTTGTCTTTCTTTATTAGCATCGAACATTGGGGTATTTTCTGTAGCTTTCCTGACTCTGTGGTCATTTTTAGTCTTTCCTTGGGTTGCTCTGTCTTCTCCTGTAGCAACGCCTCCTCGAGTAATAACAATGATTCTAGGGTTTGTTCCATGAGGTTCAACATATATCAGTTGTACTTGTGGGTTCTACTGGGGTCCTCATCTTTCCTGAAGTTTAGCCAGCAGCACAAGGCATTCTTCTATGACATGTTCGAAGGAGTTACAGTAACTACAGGTTGTGCAAGGATTCTGACAATCCCTTGCTAAATGTCCTGGTTGCATGCAGTTGTAACAAATTATTTGTCCTCGGCCTCGGTCCATACCTCCTCCTCCTTCTCCTCCTTTGTAGCCACCGCGAGGAGTGAAATTTCCTCTCCCCGGAGAGTTGTATTGCGGAGTGTTTCCCTCTTGTTGTACTTCGACTTGAATCTTGTATATGTCTCTCGACCTTTCATGCATGAGATCATAAGCTCTACAATCCCGATCATCATGCCCCACTGATTTAGAGAATGTACAATACAAGTTTGTGGGTGTCTGGACATACTTCTGCATATAGTAGCACTCACCTGGGCGATGCCTATTTCTGCATACATCGCACCAGAGTAGGTTAACTTGCTTTAAGGGGATCGAAGCCCCTGATGCCAAGTACTCATGAAATTGTTCCTTATCATGTCCTTCATATCTGCATATTACACACCAGATATATTCCCTTTTGTATTTTCCCTTATCTTTCTTCATATCCTCGACCTGTAAAGACAAACTAGTTAGTTGGCTCATGATCTGGCTAATGCTTGAGCTATATTCTCCCATCGGTGCTTATTCAAGCTTCATGGTGATCTCCAAAGCTTCTGCCTAAGATGAAATCTTATGCTGCATCAAAGGAATTCTTATGTGTGGTAACAACGCAGCGATGAACCACTCTTTGTTTTTTTCGTCGGGGATCTGGAAAGTTAATCGGCCTGTCAAGATCTTGAATCTCTGGTCAAACTCCCAAACATGTTCTGCTACCTTTTTCTTAATCTCTTTTAGTTCTGTAATACATTGTGACTCCGACTTAGGTTTCTTAAACTCTGCAATCAGTGCATCATTGATCTCATTCAGGGGCTTAGGTTGTGCTAGTCCTTGGACAAGTTTCATGTACCAGCTCAATGTGCAGTCCCTTAGCGTGGTGTTGAACTAGGTTCTCTTGATGGCTTCATCGGTGATACTTTTAATCTTCCATACGGCCTCACAAACAAACCAATGTTGATCTGGATCTTCAGATCCATCTCCTCTAAAGATAGGGAGTCTCATTTCATCTACCATAAAGCTGACTAGGGTTCTTGTCTGAGTATATACTAGGCTACTAGTAACAGTACTCTGAAGACTCTGGTGGTTCTGACTATTCTGACTGCTAAGTATTGTTGGGACAACAGGAGGATTAAATTTACTTACTTCAGTAGTTCACGCAGTTCCTGAGGTTTCTGGCTCTCTTTGGCGCAGTTCTTCAGATTCCCCTTCTTCTATTTTGGTGGGCTCTGGATGCTCTTCGTTGGTTAGATCTACCTCTTCTCCACTATAGAAACCTTCTTCTCCATAGTTTTTCTTAAACAAATTCTCAAGGTGAACTCCTCGAAATACTTTCCCACTATGCATATGTCCTGCTTCTGTGTCGTTGTCACTGTCTGAGATATTGAACATTAGCCTTTTCCGGTCTGATCAATCTACTGTATCTTCAAGATGTGGTTTTCATGCAAGAGCATATTGATTCTTAGCTTCAGGAAGTGCAAAAATGTTCCTCTGGGTCCCTTGAAAAATCATCTCTCGACTTGACTATACGATTATGTTATGTCAACAACAAAATTAGTGATATATCCTCCGATGGTACTATCAAACCAGTAATCTACTGCTCTAGATACAACATTGTCGACTCTCTTGACCTTCTGGATCAATGTTGGTGTCCAAACCACAAGGGGTCTAGATCTGATTTCAAACTTTGTGTTAGCTAACCTAGCCAACCACTCATGTAGTTCATGATGGATTCCTCCAAAGAAGATCTCGTGAATGTCGATGAAGATGTATGTTTGTAGCCAATCTTCAGTGCTTATTTTAGGGTTCTTGTTCTGGTCTTCATCAAATTCCTTCTCTTGATCCTCTACCCACTTCTGAATCTCTATCTTCAATGGGAACCACCTTGACATTCCCTTAAAAATATTCACATCTCGGCAACAGAACCATTTGTTGGCTCACAGGGGCGGACCTAGGGTTCAGCTTCAAGAGCGCACCAACAAGCCCTAGCTATTGGCCCTTTCGGCAGCACCTGCGAAGCAGATGCAGTCTCACCCGAAGCATCTATGAGGGGGTTGCAGGACAGAAATGTCTACAACCAGGGGAATATCAATTGGTTCTTATTACAACAACAATATAACATGCATTTACCATTCAACTAGCTAGATCTATCCTTCACAGCCATAGATATGATATAATACAATGATGCAGATAACAATATAACAACATCAGAGCTCAAAGAATCGATCACACACAGAACAACATATGTACGTGGTTCACCCTCTCTCTAGGGCTACGTCCACATAACTGTGCTTATGATATATTAAGATAAAGCTTACAGTTTTGATCTGCGCTCTTGGCCAGCAGATCCTCTCTTCTGCATCTCTCTTCCTCTCTCCCTTCCTGTGCACCGAGCTACAAGACTTGATCTTCACACCTAGTTGAATATCTTACAATACCAGAAGGCTCTCTCTCTCAGCACTTCTCTCACCCTTAATACAATATTCTCTTGATGAGCAATAATCGACAATAAGGCTCAACCATAGTACCCCTCCGACCTAGATCCTCTCGACCTCTATTTATACATTACAATCCCTCACCGACAGCCTTAGGTCGAAACCTAGGTGTCAAAACCCTAATTACCAAAACCCTAGGTGTCTACAACCGTAGGTCAACTTGACCCATCCTTTCCGGGCTTCTCTAGCCTGTCTTTCCTTCTCCATCTCGCGGTGCTCCAAGGCATCTGATGCTGGATTTTTCCACTTCTAGAGTCATGCTCGGTCCATCCTCCTTGTTGATTTTTCATCCTCGATCTCCTTATCCAACATCTTGATTTTCCGCACTTCGCTCCATCTTCTCTATTCTTTTGCTCACTTCGACCTAGTGACAATCACTGTGTCTCTCGCGAAGATCATTTTTTACCTTTTCTTCCTCGTTCTTCGCTTCCTTCCATAACCCAGGGCCAACAGGAGGCCTTAGGGATATTGTATTGGATCTTCAACTATATACCCAGACATGTGTAGCATTGGATGGGTCCTATTTTTAAAGGAGCCTCACTAGTTTTCCTTTCTCTGTTGATTTGGTTATGGAAGTAACAATATCGAGAAGGTCAAGGTCATTTTGATTCTAGTGGGGTTAGTTGCTAACATGGACATCACAAGTATCCAAATATTCGAGGACTCTAGGCTAGTCCTAGGTTGGGTTTCTGGTCAAACTAGAAACTATAATATGGGAATTGAATACCTCATTGGTCAAGTGAATACTCAAAGCTCTAGTTTTTTCTCATTTTCATGCACTCATATTTAGAGAATTAAATGTCCTAGTGAATTGATTGTCCAAATAAACAGTTGATGGTGAAGCAAGTTTTCTTGGTATCAATGAATTTCAAGATGGGGTCAGCGCTATCCTTCCTAATACCAGTCATTCAAATAGTCATATTATACTCTATAGTTGATTTCAAACTATCTAGATTCTAGATGATATATTGTGAAGGGAATTCAACCTTTTTTGGTATAGCTCACCTATACTTTTGGTAATGGTCCCAAACTTATATGAACATAGGATACCAAACATTGTTAACAATTCTTTTTGGTTGTGTCACTAAACACTTGCTAAATGTAATGTCACCATTTCAGCAAGAAATAAATCTATTACACCTTTTCTCTTACAAATGTGTGTGTGTGTGTGTGTGTGTGTACAAGCACCAAGGAATCCCTGAGCACTACCTTAGTTAGTTGAACAATTAATACAAGGTATTTTTTTGATGCGGGAGGCCTTAGATCACAAGTTCAGATCTAGTTAAGTGCCTGAAGGTTATGAGCCACTATTACGACTGGAGGTTGAGTTTCCCTCCATTCAAATATTCTATGGAAGAGGGGGGAATCTCATGAGGTTTTCCTTGGAATATGTAGAAGAGGAGGGAATCCCATGAAGTTTTCCTTAGAATATGTGGAAGAGGAAAAACTCCTCTCTCCCCTCCAATAGATCCAATCCCAATCATTTTGGGTTGTGTGTGTGTGTGTGTGTGTGTGTGTGTGTGTGTGTGATTATCATTCATTAAGACCAACTTTGGTCTCTTAGAGCGATACTTTAAATTAATCACTTTGATTTATCATGTTGTTTCTATGACTATATAACTTGGAAATTAAATTTATAAGCAAGGATGATTTTAAGGATGGAAATTTATTTTAAAATGTAGAAACTTTGGCAAATCTTACTAATCCTTCATATGCCAACTATAAATGTTTGGCGATATTTTTGTAAAAATATTCAAATTTCTAAGGATTTTATATAGTTTTTTATAAAATTTTGGTGATTTTTAAGGTAAAATAATTGTATCCTATAGAATTTGGGCAAATCATTTTTAAAATAACGAATCTCATTTTTGGAAAAACCATGGAAAATTAGCCCATGAACGAAATTTAGCCCCTAAAATCATCCATGTTTATAAGTTCCCTTCAAATTTTATGGGTTAATAAGTTATGGAATTCAATTTAATTGCAAATGTTTTGAATCTTGGATCTAATGTCTTTGGATGTTGCGCATTCCAAGATGATGTTTTTCATTCTCTTCTTTATTTGTCTCACAGCTTTTATAAATTCTTTCATGCCAAGGTGTTTTAGATTTTGTCTAATGTCCAATTTCAATATGAAGCTCATGTGAATTCGTTCACATCTTTGTAGTAGTTATTTATATTGATATATCAACAATAAAAAGATAGTTTTAATCCTTTTACTTGGGTAAATTGATTTTTTTTTGTAATAATTCAACTCTCTTATTCTCAATCTCCATGTCTCTCCTCATACTCCTTAAGCTTGGTGATGATAGTGATTTTAACGATATTGATTTCTTGAAGGGTGTCATCCTCCATCGTTCCCTAATGGTTTAACCAAAACACTACATCTCTAGTCCAGCCTCTTGTGATCCTTTAGTAGCTTTTACTAATGCTTGACATAGTTATAGAAATCTCCATTCTTCACGCTAATGAGCTTATGCACGTACATTAAGTACTTGATCATATCCAAACTCCCAATCAATGGGAATCCAAATTATAAAAGAAGGATTAAATAAGGTGTATTTCATTTAATTTTAAGGTTATTTATTATAAAATGGTTCTAAATTTTTCAATTGGGTCTAGCTCTAGTGGGTGAAAAGAGGAAAGTTACCCTCTCCACCAAGTTTCAAATCATGTGTGTGACATGTTCGCTCTTTATGAGCCGATTGTTGATTGGGGCTCTTTGTGAGCCAATTGTTGATGGGGCTAGCAAGGCACCAACAATCGCATTCTTGCTGATGGGCTTGAGGGTGGGACAAATTGTTTTCTAAGAAGAATAACAAAAAAATGTTCTAAATTTGTTCCAATTTAGCTTGTGATAAAAATCAATTGCAAGAAAATTATAAAAATGGACCTCTTCCAACTTATTATTATCGTAAACAAATAAGGATATTTGATTTGATTTGATTTAATGAGTATAGCATGTGTTTTATCTATGTTTGCAACACGCTAAGTTGGTACAAAATCCTTTAGGAATTCTTAGTTGTGCATCAAGACAAAGGGGCTCCTTGCTATAAAAGGACAATATCATCTACATATTAGAGGATGATGACTAATCATTCCACCATTGTCCTTGCAAAACCTACTTCCTCTAGGGAACCCTCCAACTTGTCAATATAAATACCAAAACTAGTAGGCAACAAAGAAGAACTTTGCTTAACCCCTATATGCAACTGATTTCCACTAACCAACTCTCAGATTGGATTATCTCATACTTTGTGTCTTTTATTTGTGATGGCTTTGTGTAGCTATCATCATCTTTGTAACACCTCATTGTGCATTTTTTAATCACAAATTAAATTGGAAATTAACCTTGTCCTAAACTATAGATGGAAATCTCTCATTACTCATATACTTCCACACAAACATACAAGAACATGTATATTAGGAATACAACATAGTTAACCAAATAAACACATTTCATCAAAATACAACAATTAAAGTTTGGAGATGTTAAACATAAGATTTAGGAGGTATGGCTCACCTATACTTTTGGAAGTAACTTATTGCTTTTTTTTAATGTCTTGCTCACCAAATTATACACTACACTTGTGAGGTTGTGATGGCAAGCTCATTGCTTTTATGGGGCCTAGATAGAAAATGTTGTTAAGAGGTCATACTAAAGAAATAGGTTTGATCCTTACAAAACAGTTTACCCATCCCTAGCCCTTTCCTTTTTTTGATGAACACTAAATGGGTATTAACTCCAACAAATCTCTTAATAGTGAACAACACCAATTAAATGTTTGCACAGGTAAATTCTTCTTGAAATAATATTGGTTTTAACTTAAACTACATATCCATAGTTAAGCATGTGTTTAGGTTTGCGCTCTTAAAATCATTGTTCTCGTGGAGCTGGACGATGGGGTTTACCATTTTATATTATCTCTATCCAAGGAGCTTTAGGAGGCAAAGGTGAATGCTATCACTGTTACTTCATACCTCCCTACTTTAAGACCAGTGATTGCAAAATGGAACCACACCTATACGCCTTTCTGCAGAACGTTGTACTCTGCATGTTTTCCAGCTAACAAAAGGCGTGGAGAATGTCCAAGTGCATGCCAGACGCATTGTGAAGCAACCAGAACCAAGTGATACAAGTGAAGATGATATGGGAAATATTCCAGTAAATAGCCTTGGTTCTACGTTCAATTCATATGGATTTGAGTGCAATATATCAAAGACTTTGACACTCTACGGATAGTTCAATGTCCAACGAATGCCGCTTTTATAAAATACTCTCTGGGTAATCTTCAACGATATTGATTTAAGGTCGAATTTTTTATTGGAACACGAGTATGATATGCAATTTCGATGCTACACGCTAGAGGTTGATTGCTACGAAGTAAGATCTCTGTGAGTTTTTTCCGTGCAACGAGAGTTTTTCCAATCAAAAATATTGTTGCACTTTTTGTCGTACCAGATTCAACCTCATAGAATTTGAAGTGTTAAGATTAATTGAAAGTAGGGTCCCGATTCTAGAAAAGGGATTACTGGTCGTCATCCTCCTCCTTGTAAGTATAGGCTTTGGAAAAATTAATAGGGGGATGCATGCCCAGAAGATGTAGATGCATGAACATGCTGCCACTTGTGGTTTAACACCCTTATCAAAGCATCCATGACACATTCAATCCTGAAAATCAATTCGATTCTAGAATCAAGAATAATTGTAACTTGCAAATAGTCTTTTTGTAAGTTTTGTTGTACTTTTTTGAAATTAAGTTGAATTACATTGTAAATAGGTGCATTATCACTAGAAGTTGACACCCTCCATTTGTTGAATGGTTGAGTATGATTGTTAAAGTGTGGAGTTGCAAGAAACCCTTTGAGGTCTAAGTCAATATTTAAATTTCTCAAATTGATGACTTATTATAGTTACGAAATACTATATTACTCTATATTGTGGACAATATGGTCACAATTGACAAAGAAACTCTCACTAATAGTCTAACTTGTTTGCAATATTCGCAAGACAAAATCGAATTTCTCCAGCTTGAATCATAACTCCAACAAGATGAAATGCAACAAAAGAATTAACATTATGAACTAGTCTGTGTTCAAAACAATTCTTTTTTTGAATTTGAGAATGATTATCATCAAAACAATTCTTTTTTTGAATTTGAGAATGATTATCATCAACAACCAGTGTATGATTAACTCTATGACACCACTTCAGAAGCAAATTCAAATGAAGATGAAGTTTGTCATAAACAAGTTTTGCTTACACTTTCCAAGCCCATCATCAGACCTTGGGAAGAAATCATAAAAAAAAAAGTGTAGAACAGGTCTAGGATACAAGATGGAAGTGACCTCTCACATTCCAAATTATTTCAAACCAATCCAGTTCCAAAATGCTAAATTCTTTCACGAAAATTCATCTTCACCTACTCCAATTAAATATCATATTCCTAAATGTCAACATTGTCATTGAGTTTCCCACATGGAAGATCAGTGTTTTGATCTTCATCCTTGTGAGCAATGTCGAAAGAATAATCATCCATCAAACACATGTTTCAAACCTAATTAACCTGCAAGAGTAAAGAATCACTATGGGTGGATCACTTCTTGGCAATGGTCATAAACAACCAAGAAGATATATCGATCATACCGAAGAATTCATATCGATTTTTGACATATCTTGCAATGGAAAGATTTGTATCATCTCACCTTATACTTGACAGGGGGGATAATATCAGTGATTGGTAGTCAGGCTTCAAGTTTCGAAGTCCTATCAATCGAGCAGAAACAAACGAGCCAACATCAAAGCCAATCAACATGATTTGGTTTGTGGTCTTTCATTAAACCACCATTTAGTAGAAGACTTACAACTTCTGCTAGACAACAGTTTATGGTCATCTTTAAACCAACATTTGAGAGCACTTCCAATTAACATAAATCATCAGCTTCTAGCTAAATTAGAAATTGTTTTGGGAATCACTGAGCCTTAGAGCCAAGTTCCAAAGTTTATGGTCTTCTTTAAACCACCATTTAATAGAAAACATCAGCTTCTATGAGCCATTTGGTTTGTGGTTATCCCAAAACCACCAGATTCAAAGAGCACATTCAGCGATAGGAAGTTGTCCACTTCCAGATTTCATCTCTCTATTTGGACTCACATACACCCATTTAGATTAGGAGGGGGAATGTTGGAACCTTATCCATTAGGGTTATGGTATTTTGTATTATTCATTACCATCAGCAGTGAGCATATGATTAACTCTATGACACAACTTTAGAAGCAAATTCAAATGAAGATGAAGTTTGCCATAAACAAGTTTTGCTTACACTTTCCAATCCCATCATCAGACCTTGGGAATAAATCATAAAAAAAAAATCACAGAACAGGTCTTGGATACAAGATGGAAGTGAACTCTCACATTCCAAATTATTCCAAACCAATCCAGTTCCAAAATTCTAAATTCCTTCACGAAAATTCATCTTCACCTGCTCCAATTCAATATCAGATTCCCAAATGTCAACATTGTCATTGAGTTGTCCACATGGAAGATCAATGTTTTGACCTTCATCCTTGTGAGCAGTGTCGAAAGAATAATCATCCTTGAGACAAATGTTTCAAACGTAAGAAACCTGCAAGAGTAAAGAATCACTATGGGTGTACACAAGGTGTTTGCCTTCAAATTGAACTAGAACATTGAACCTTCGATATTTGTGATAGCCTTGATGGATATGTGTACCCAGTTCATTGAACAGAGGAAAGCAAGTGTGTCTAGGAGCAAATGAAGGAGCATATGAAGCGCCATCACATAAAACCATAACTCAACAATATCTGCATTATGTTTTTCCATTCAGATTGTATTCTACATTTAGAGCAGATATTGTGGAAAGTTCAACTAATTTTAATTGAGACAATTTTTGTATAAATAGACAGATCTTAGATCTATTCCTACCGGCTTCTAGCCTAATAATGTAAAGGAGAGAAATTATTGAATATTAATACAAGGTAAGATAGAGATTATAATTCTCGTTTTATTTGAGTTATGTGTTTTCCTTGTGTTTCCATCTCTTATTAGTTTCCTTTTGTAGTTTTTGAAGAGTGAATGATTACAATTTAGTAATACATCTACTGTGATCTTAATACATCAAAAGTCCATTCAATTACAATTTTTCATGTGTTCTTATTGTGAGTAAAAACAAGACTTGTGATCTGGGTGAATTGTTGCATTCACAATCTTCTTTCAAGGGTACATCTTCTATTTTTCTTCTACTGCAAATGAGGTAAGACTTATTTGTAATTGATACCTTGCTTTATTTTAACAGTTTTGTCAATCATTTCTACATCATTTGAAATTAAATTTACGACTCAGATAACGGGATACAACCTTTGTACTATCTTATCATAAATTTCATTT
This sequence comes from Picea engelmannii, assembly GCA_009831015.1. NCBI lineage: Eukaryota > Viridiplantae > Streptophyta > Pinopsida > Pinales > Pinaceae > Picea > Picea engelmannii. The sequence continues at coordinate 253,244 of ML776714.1, read as the reverse complement.
AAAGCTATTTCTCAGAAAATTGAAGGTAGAAGAAAGCACTTATAAAAAAAATTATTTAAATCTTCGATGCCTGACATTATTCTTCGAGCCTAGAATCAATCTCAGGAACAATATGAAGAAAAAAAGAAACTAGAGCTAGAAATGGAAGAGATCCAACAAAAAGGGATACATGGGATCTACTCAATGGAAATCGGTACCAGGGAGGTAGAAATTAGAGGAGGAATCATTATGGAAACAAAAATCTAGGATCCAATGTCTCAAAGAGGGGGACAAGAATACTAAGTTCTTCCATGTAATGTCCCATTTTTCCTAGGCAGTCAGAATACCGTGGTGATTTACACAGTTTCTTGTAAACCATTAGACGGATGAGTTAGGGAAATGATATTGGTAAAGCCACTTTCGAATTATAAAGTGAAAACTTAGGAAAAGTGAGTTTATTAATATTAAACCCCTCTTTGAGGGTATTTCTCTCTAAATATTAATTAAATGAATATTTTAATGGAGAAAAAGAAAAGTGAAAGAGTAAAAGGACGGTTGAGGGTGGAAAAAGGTATTATTGACTATTCATTTAAAAAATTGAGTTTTGGGAAGAGCTCGGAGAGCTAGCGAGGGTTTCAGTTGGAAATCCATTTTGGGTGCTCGGATTCGGCAGTGAAATTATCTGTCCTAGCCGGGAGATTGGAGAAGCCATTCCGGATTTTCATTTGCAAGTATTGGCATCATGATTCAAAGAGTTTCATTGAAGAAAGAACTCCCTTTGCAGATTGTGGAAGAGGGGGCATTGTTTCTTTGGCACGAGTGGAGAGTTTGGGGCGTTTCCTTGAGCTGGGCGCATTCTTCTTTATCCATGTTGCGTGTTGAGTATTGAAGCATAGTTATACCTCTTCAAATGTGTGGTATCTCTGGCTAGGCGTGTGACTCTTGCTGGCCGTGTTTCTCATCTACCATTGTTGCGTGTTTGCCCAGGGTGCTGCGTGGAGGGCAAGGGCGAAGTGGTTGTTGTATGGGCCTATGTTGGATGGCTTTCCTTGCATGGGAAATGATATATATTGTTGCGTGTGACTGCTGGATCTTTCCTGTCAACAAATGGTGTGAGATATACATAGGGGCCGTCCCCTTTCTATCAAAGCATGTGGTCGGTTCTGACCCCTTCCATAGCTGTGTGCAATTGGAGGTTTCAAGTTCCACATCTCAGACATTGTCCTCATCCTTGAGAGGTATTTTACTCCATTCTGATTGCAATAAACTCAGCCATTACTATTTAATAAAAATCATCCTGAGTTTGATTATTTGGCTCCTTTAAATGTGACTGTCTTCATCATTATTTTTGTGGGTTTTATTTAATGTCGAAACAACATATTATGCACTTCATTGGGGAGGTATAAGGGGTTAAAAACCATCAACACTAGCAAGAAAACGAAGAAATACACCACTGTCCATTTAAAAATTCATCTTCAGCAGTCAAATACATGATCCTGCCAAGTGTTTGACGAAAGTCCAACACCAAAATAAAGGGGGTTTTCCCACTTTTACAACTTAGAATATTTCAGTGGTATCAAAGCATGATTTTGGCCAGCTATGGGCGACATTGATGACTGAGGAAGGGACGCAGAACATCACTTATAGGCGTAGAAGGTATAGAAGCGTAGAGGGAAGAAGAGAAGAAATGGAGGACACTCCGGGGGAAAATGCAAATGCTAGTCTGACAGGGGACAAAGAGGATTGTCTGATCAAAGGGCTTATGAAAGCCTTACAAGATATTGCAGAGGGCCAGAGAGAGACCCGAGAGTTCATGGGTAGAATCACAGGTTATCCTCTAGGGAGTAAGCATGGTGAAGAAAAGGAAGAGAGAAGCAATAGAGGGTAGATGGAAGAAGGGGGAAACACACACAAACCTCATATTGAGGTGATCACTTCCAGGACCAACCCTCAGAACCACCCTCACGACTACAGTGATATTCCTAGGTCTACCATGCCAAAGTTCTTAGGACCACCAGAGATAGGTACAGGAGGGCAGGTAGAGCAGGACGAGCCATTAGCAGCCTATTTCCAGGAGTATAAGGCCATGGATGCAGAATTGAGAGAAGCTATGACTTTTGCCGAGTTTTGTAGATTCAAGGGGAGGAATAGGCCAAGGTTCTTCAATAGGGGCCCCACACAGAACTACGAGTTACAGCGCACGGTGGGCAAGCTCACTTTACCATACTTCGATGGGACGTCGAAGTGCACTGCACGAGCTTGGGTGCAGAAGCTCGACACCTACTTCCAGTTGAATCCCATGGCGGAGACAGATGCCATTAAGTTGGCAACACTGCACTTAGAGGGTGAGGCACATGACTGGTGGTACCACAAGATGTCCACTCTGGGACATGCCCATATTGCCACCTATGCTGAGTTTACAGGGAGACTGGTGCACCGATTTGACAGGAGAGATCCCGAGTTGTCTTTCAGAGACTTGGCATAGTTGAAACAAACTGGTTTGGTAGAGGCTTTTATATTAAATTTCAAGAGGATATCAGTGATGGTCACCGATATCTCCGAGGCCCGATTGGTGATGTTGTTCACAGAGGGGCTAACCGAGCCAGTTCGAGGATGGGTGAAGGCTTACAAGCCTACTTCGCTACAGGATGCAATTAGCAGGGCTAGAGACCTACAGGAGTCAGTACCCAATCCCAAGTTCACCCCGAGACCGAACTTCCCCACGAAGTTCAATGACAGGGGACCACCACAGAGGGATGGTGCGGGACAGCAGCAGAGAGACCGAGCAGGACAGCCACAGAGGGATTGGACAGGCAGGAACAGGATGGATGATGCTACCAGGCAGGATCTGAGGAGGAAGAAGTTGTGTTTTAGTTTCCAGGAACCATGGGTACCAGGTCACAGGTGTGCAGGCAAGGCCAAAGAACACTACATAGAGGTGTTCTCAGATAGCGGGGAGGACGGGGAGTTAGGAGAACAAGGACAGGAGGAGGACCCACCGATGGCAGAGGCAAAGCAGGTATCAATGGAGAATCAGAGGACTATAGCATCACTCTCAGGGATCCCGAGGTTTCATACCTTCATGATGAGGGGAGGAGTACAGGGACATCGAGTGACAGTGTTGGTGGATGGTGGGGCATCCCACAATTTTATCAATGCTTCATTGGTAGATCAGAAGGGCATTACCACCGAAGCCTTTGAGGGATTTTTCAGTGATCATACCGGGGGAGAACACCCTAAACTACACCAGGTACATTCCATGGATGACATTAAGCCTAGGGAACTACACGATTATCGATGACTTCTTCGTGGTGGAGGTGCCTGACACCAATGTGGTGTTGGGAGTTCAGTGGTTATACTCCATAGGGAAATACTCCACTAACTACTAGACTATGGAGATGGAGTTCCAGGGGCAGGATGGCAAGAGAGTGGTTTTGAGGGGCATGAATACTTATCCTCCCAAGGTAGTGACCGCAAAGAAAATGGAGGTAGTAATGAGGCAGGATGACATTGCATGGGTTGTAGACTTTCAGATTTCAGTGCAGAAGCCCAAGGGCGGGGAGCCCAATTTTCTGAGAGAGATAAAGGCCTTGCTTAAGAAGCACTAGAAGGTATTTGGTGATATACCTCTGGGTAGGCCTCCAGACAGGGGCTTTGAGCACATCATCGAGTTAGAGGAGGGTACGAGAGCAGTGATTACCACTCCGTATAAGCACCCCAAGGCCTATAAGGATGAGATAGAAAAGACCATCAAGGAGTTGTTGGCGATGGGTCACATCAGATCGAGTTCGAGTCCTTTTGCTTCTTCTGTAGTGCTGGTAAAGAAGAAGGATGGGACCCTCAGAATGTGCATTGATTACCGAGCCCTCAACAAGAGGACCATCAAGAACAGGTACCCTATACCCTGGATTGATGAGTTTATGGACGAGTTGAGGGGGGCCAAATACTTTTCGAAGATTGATCTATGGTCGGGCTATCATCAGATCAGGATGCGAGAGGGGGATGAATACAAGACAGCCTTCAGGTGCCACTATGGGCACTACGAGTTCTTGGTGATGCCTTTTGGGCTAACCAACGCCCCGGCCACATTTCAGTCCTGTATGAACCACACGTTTAGCAAGCAGCTCAGGAAGTATTTGTTGGTTTTTTCCGATGACATTTTGGTCTACAGCCGCACTTGGGAGGAACATCTCCAGCATCTAGATGAGGTGATGGGCATATTGGACAAGCAGGAGTTGTATGCGAATTTGTCCAAATGTGAGTTTGGGTTGACAGAGATGCTCTATTTGGGGCATGTGATTGGAGATCAGGGAGTGCAGGTGCACTGGGACAAGATCCAAGCGATTCGTGATTGGCCTCCGTCGAGGAACACTACAGAGTTAAAGAGCTTCATGGTCTTATGCACTTACTACTGGAGGTATGTGAAGGGTTTTTCTCAGTTAACAGCCCCACTAACAGATTTGACCAAGAAGGGGCCTTTGAGTGGAAAGATGAGGCACAAGGGGTCTTCGACGGGATGAAGGACATCAAGAGTTCATGCCCGATCTTAGCTTTTTCGGACTTTACCCAACCCTTCGTGTTGGAGTGTGATGCATCAGGAGTAGGTATAGGAGCCGTGCTTATGCAGAGGAATCATCCCATAGCTTTCGAGAGTCGGAAGCTTAGAGATTACGAGAAGCTCTACTCTATTTATGATAAAGAGATGTTGGCCATCATGCATGCATTGGCCAAATTCCAGCACTATCTAGTGGGAAACAAGTTCAAGGTCAAGACAGATCACAACAGCCTCTGATTCTTTTTAGAGTAGAAGGATCTGAATGACAGACAACAGAAGTGGGTGAGTAAGATCCAGGCCTATGATTTTGAGATTGAGTATGTGAAGGGGAAGAACAATGTGGTAGCCGACGCTCTTTCTAGGATGCCCCCTACTCTATCTTTGATGGACATATCGGAAGATTGGAAGAGTCTTCTACTGGTAGAGTATTCCAATAACAAGTTTGCTTGTGAGGTTTTCGATGGACAGGTTACAGATGACAGGTACATAGTGGTGGATGATGTCATCTACTACAAAGACCGAATTTATTTGGTTCCAGGTTCGCACATCAGCCAGAAGATCATGCAGGCAGCCCATGACTCACCGTTAGCAGGACACCAGGGGTTCTTGAAGACTTACAAGCAGGTCCGGGAGAGGTTCACTTGGAAGAACCTCAAGGGAGACATACTGAAGCACGTTCAGGAATGCGGAGTTTGCCAGCGGAACAAGGTGGAGCACACCCATCCAGCCGGATTGTTACAGCCATTGCCCATTCCAAATCAGAAATGGGAAAGCATCTCCATGGATTTCATCACCAGGTTACCCAGGGTGTAGGGGAAGGATTGCATTTATGTCATGGTGGATAGACTCACCAAGTTTGCCCACTTCTTCGCTATTCCTTTAGACTACTCAGTAACACAGGTGGCCGAGCTATTTTTCAGAGAGATTTTCCGTTTGCATGGGTTGCCCATAACCATCGTCAATGATAGAGACAACATATTCATGGGAGGTTTTTGGCAGGATCTTTTCAGGTTGGTAGGTACCGAGTTGACACCGAGCACTAGTTACCACCCACAGACTGACGGACAGACAGAGAACGTGAACAAATGGGTGGAAGGTTATTTGCAGAATTACATTTCTGGGCAGCAGAGAGCTTGGGTGAAGTGGTTACACCCGGGAGAGTATTGTTACAACACCACCCATCACATGTCCATTTGCATGACCCCTTTTCGGGCACTCTACAGCTACAAGGCCATGACTTTTGCAGACGTTGTATTCGGTGACAGTAGGGCACCGAAGGCCAGAGATTGGATACAGGACAACCAGGATATTTTGAGAGCTTTGAAGGAGAACATGAGGGTGGCCTAGAATCAGCAGAAGATGTATGCGTACATGCATAGGACCAAGCGCTCGTTCGAGGTTGGGGATTTAGTGTTCCTGCGATTACAGCCATACCGACAATCTTCATTGAAACATAAGGGGGTCGAGAAGCTCAAACCTCACTACTATGGGCCCTACAGGATAACTCAGAGGGTGGGGCATGTTGCATACGAATTAGAACTACCAGAGGGGAGCAAGATTCATAACGTGTTTCACGTATCGTGCCTTAAGCAGGTAATAGGACAAAAGGTGGTTGCCTCACATGAGTTACCCCCTTTGGATGACGAGGGATGGTTAGCCACAAGCCCCGAGGAGATTTTACAAGTACGGGAGAGGAAGCTCTGTAATAGGGTGGTCAGGGAGTTTTTGGTGAAATGGAAGGATCTACCTGTGGAGGATGCTACTTGGGAAAACGAGCAGGTGTTACAGTTTCCAGGTTTGAAGTTGCTCGAGGACAAGCAAATTTGGGCAGGGAGGACTGTAATGTCCCATTTTTCCTAGGCAGTCAAAATATCGTGGTGGTTTACACAATTTCCCGTAAACCATTAGACGAATGAGTTAGGGAAATGATATTGGTAAAGCCACTTTCGAATTATAAAGTGAAAACTTAGGAAAAGTGAGTTTATTAATATTAAACCCCTCTTTGAGGGTATTTCTCTCCAAATATTAATTAAATGAATATTTTAATGGAGAAAAAGAAAAGTGAAAGAGTAAAAGGACGGTTGAGGGTGGAAAAAGGTATTATTGACTATTCATTTAAAAAATTGAGTTTTGGGAAGAGCTCGAAGAGCTAGCGAGGGTTTCAGCTGGAAATCCATTTTGGGTGCTCGGATTCGGCAGTGAAATTATCTGTCCTAGTCGGGAGATTGGAGAAGCCATTCCGGATTTTCATTTGCAGGTATTGGCATCTTGATTCGAAGAGTTTCATTGAAGAAAGAACTTCCTTTGCAGATTGTGGAAGATAGGACATTGTTTCTTTGGCACGAGTGGAGAGTTTGCAGTGTTTCCTTGAGATGGGCGCATTCTTCTTTATCCATGTTGCGTGTTGAGTACTGAAGCATAGTTATACCTCTTCAAATGCGTGGTATCTTTGGCTGGGCGTGACCTTCAGCTGGCAATCTCTGTTGATCATCATTTATTGGCTGCGTGTGACTCTTGTTGGCCATGTTTCCCATCTACCATTGCTGTGTGTTTGCCTAGGGTGCTGCGTGGAGGGCAAGGGCGAAGTGGCTGTTGTATGGGCCTATGCTGGATGGCTTGCCTTGCATGGGAAAATGATATATATTGCTGCGTGTGACTGCTGGATCTTTCCTGTCAACAGGTGGTGCGAGATATACATAGGGGTCGTTCCCTTTCTATCAAAGCGTGTGGTCAGTTCTGGCCCCTTCCATAGATGTGTGCAATTGGAGGATTCAAGTTCCACATCTCAGACATTGTACTCATCCTTGAGAGGTATTTTACTCCATTCTGATTGCAATAAACTCAACCATTACTATTTAATAAAAATCAGCCTGAGTTTGATTATTTGGCTCCTTTAAATGTGACTGTCTTCATCATTATTTTTGTGGGTTTTACTTAACGTCGAAACAACATATTATGCACTTCATTGGGGAGGTATAAGGGGTTAAAAACCATCAACACCAGCAAGCAAACGAAGAAATACACCGCTGTCCATTTAAAAATTCATCTTCAGCAGTCAAATACATGATCCTGCCATGTGTTTGACGAAAGTCCAACACCAAAATAAAGGGGTTTTCCCACTTTTACAACTTAGAATATTTCATTCCATAACTCCCTAATCCAAAGAAGGAACCGAAATAGAATTGCTTCCATCAAATCGCAGGATGGGAGCATAAAAGTGAAACAGGAGGACATCACGGAGGAAGTCACAAATTATTACCGGGACCTCCTCTTTGAACCTGAGATTAACAAGAGGGAAGCAATCTCAAAAATAATTGAAGCTATCCCTTGGTTGGTCTCCCCGGAATAGACCCAGAGTATGATGAGACCTGCATCCTTAGAGGAAGTAGAAGAGATTGTTAAGAACATGGCCCAAGGAAAAGCCCCAAGACCAGACGACTTGACTATAGACTTTTTCCAAGCTGGGTGGACAATATTTGGCACTGACATCTAGGACGTGGTTGAAGAATGTTGCAGCTCCAAATCTATCCTTCATGTGTTCAATGCAACCTTCATCACATTGATCCCTAAGATTAAGGGGTGTAACTCCGCGGATAAGTTATGTTTCATATCTTTATGCAATGTCATTTATAAAATTATTTCCAAGTTGATAACATCTAGGCTTAAGCCTATCATATCGCTCATCATCTCTCAAGAGCAGGGAGGTTTTGTGGAGGGAAAGCAAATTATGGATGGGATTGTTGTAGCCCATGAGGTTATTCATTCCCTTAAGGTTTCTAAAAAAGCGGGGATGATGATGAAACTGGATATGTCTAAAGCCTATGATAGAATGAATTGGGACTTCCTGAGGAAGATTCTGCTTGCTTTTGGCTTTGGAGGGGATTAGGTGGACTGCATCCTAAACTTGGTTTCATCATCCTTCTTCTCTATCCTGGTGAATGGGTCCCCCTCGAAGACCTTCAACCCTTCTAGGGGTCTCTGTCAGGGAGACCCTTTGGCTCCCTTCCTGTACACCATTTTGGTGGAAGAATTGGGTTGCAGCCTCTCCCAAGCTAAAAGGAGAGGTGACATCAAAAGAATCACACTTCACCCGGAAGAGGAGGCTCTGTCTCATCTTCAGTTTGTGGATGATACGTTTCTAATGGGTTTGGCCACTGTGAAAGAAGCACAAGAGTTTAAAAAAACTTTGGACCTCTTTAATTTGGCCTTGGGTACTATCATCAACTGGGAAAAATCCCAAGTCCTGTTCTTCAATACCCCCGAGGCAATCCAATGGCCTCTGACCACCTTGCTAGGATTTCAACCTTCCTCCCTGCCAGCCAAATATTTAGGAGCCCCCTCCTCCTCAGAGCTCTCCATAACCCATCATGGGAGGAAATCACAACCAAACTTAGTAGCTAGATTCAATGCTTCCTCTCCCTACCCAGGCATGTCCTCTTGATCAAGTCTATCTTCTTGGCCCTCCCCCTGTACCTCTTCTCCATCTTGATTTCCCTCGTGAAATTCCTCAAAAAAATATGATCGTTGCAACGCAAGTTTCTGTGGGGGGAGCAATAAAATAAAATAAATGGGCGTTGGTGGCCTGCGATACCCTTTGTAAACCTAATACCTAAGGAGGAATAGGTCTCAGGGACCCCCAGGTTATATGTAGAGAAACGATGGTGAAACTTTGGTGGCGTTGGGTCAAATCCCCCAATGCCCTATGGGCAAAACTCTAGAAGAAAAAGTACAACCCCGGGATCCCTCAGCATGATTTGATCCGAGAAGATGGCGACAAGTCGGGATCGATGATATAGAATAATGCCTGGTGTATCTGTACCCTGGTCCAGGAACAATGCTTTTGGGAAGTTCATAATGGTCGTTGAGCTCTCTTCTGGGGGGATGCTTGGGACCAACTTCTTGTCTTAGGGAAGGCGAAATAGATACAGGGGCTATGTTGGACTATGGAAAGAGTAGGGTGACTGAAGGTGCACCAATACTGGATGGTCAACCATGCAAGTACGGGGCCCTTTGCACGAACTTGGAAGTCCTTAGAGGATTGGCCAGTTCAATGGACCAAACATACTAGAGAAGTGGCCACGAAGAATTTGCTAGAAGGACAACTCGAGAAAAGAGGAGATGACATTATCCGATGGGGACGAAATGGGGATGGCAATTTCAGGGAAAAATAAGCTTATTTATCTACGTTGAATCTAGGGGAGAACCAGAGAAACCCGTTATGGGGGAAAATATGGTCGAATTCACTATGCCCTAAAATATCTACCTTCCTAAGGTTTGTAGCAAGCAGAAATATTTTGACTTGGGAATGCGTCCTCCGTAGAGGATTTGTGGGTTTGTCCATATGTGTTATTTGTTTGGAAGCAGAGGAAACCCTGGATCACTTTGTTGGCTCATGCAAGTTCACAACCCAGCTCCGGGACACAGGCTCAACCCTCTTCAAGAAAACAAATCTAAGGAATCATAACATTCTCAAAACCATAGAATTACGGAGTAATAACCCCTATACCAATCCTATCCTAAACAGAGCATGGGAAACCTTTCCAGGCTTCCTCATGTTGAATGTATGGAAAGAAAAGAATAGAAGAATTTTGAAGGAAAAATGCTTACCAAGGCCCAAGTTTGGGAGACCATCAACACCAACGTTAAGGAATCCATCACTACGATCCCTTGGTCCACCCAAGACCTCTAGACGGAAGCTCACGAGGCTCACATATTCAAAAATTGGCACTTGGAGTCATGTGCTAAAAAAAATACTTTAAACCAGAAGATCAGGAAGGCTCGAATCCGAGACCAGTGGGTTCCCCCGTAGGAAGGGTTCATAAAATTAAATTTCAACAGGGCGTCGAAGAGGAACCCAGGTCCTGTAGGGGTGGGGGACGTCTTTCGAGATCACAAGGGAGATGTGATTATGGTCTATGCATCAAAAGTAGACCTCTCAACAAACAATTCGATGAAATTGGTAGGTCTTCTTCGAGGTATAATGATCCCTCAAACGTACAGGTTCTCGACCTTGGAGGTAGAAGGGGACTCTCAATTGATTATCAGAGCATTACAAAAAATCTTGAATGGGGTGATGGTCGACAAAGTCTCGTAGCATTGGAGGATGAGTCATGGGCTAATAGAGCTTGAGCATAGAGTGAGCTCTCTAGCGACCATCATACCAGAGTTCGTTCGCAGGAGGGCTAACTCAGCAGTCGATTGCATGGCCAATCTATGTGTCACAATCCCTGACATACATCAGATTTGGCAGTCGGGGGACCCACTGCCAAGGGGTATGAATGAGCTACTAGAGAAATGTTGCCAGGTAGACCTTACCGCATGGAGGGAACGACCAGAGGCTGAAAGGAAATTCAACCGTGGGGATGGTACGAGTCTCAAAGTGGGCCAAATAGACAGGTGGCCAAGGACGTCCATGCATGATGGTGATGACAACCGCCACCTCCAGAGAGTTATGAAAGTTTCTAGAGGGGGGGGAGGGGAAGGGGAAGGTCTTCAAAGGATTGAAGCCATCATGTTTATACATGATCGAAGTGACCTCTCCCACGGATTCAATACGAAGACCTCATTCACAATCCAAGCGATGGAGCGATCGGAAGTTGTGTTGAGCCTTAACGACGGCAGGGCTGAGGTAATAGGTTCACTCACATTCTTTCTCATTAAGGGAAATCCTAAGGGGTACAAGTGGATTTGGTACCTTAGCTCAGAGTACCATTGCAGTTACAATAATGATCGAGCTAATAACGATCAAAGCGAAAGAGGGTTATCCAATCTCAGAGTATTGTGCCCCCTTCTTGGCTCTCATTTGCAGCCCACCAATCTTCCCGTAATTCTGAAGCATAGGAGTAGCATTAGACCGAGAATGGTCGATCATTGAAGGAAGAAACCGAAGAATCGCCCAGGGGGTCGCCATGACAAGGAAGCTTCTTCGTCCAGAGGCCTCGACCGAATCACAAGAGCTGAGAAAGAAGCTCGAGAAAGAAGCTCTTCTACGAGGAAGAAATTTGGTCAGCCAAGCCTTAGAAGGCCGCGCTAAAACTCAGCGTCGAGAGACTATGGAGGAGGACATCATTAAGGAAGCAACTAAATGGGTGGTTGATCTGGTGCACCCAAGAACAAGGGACACTCATTATTTTAGGATGGTGGAAACATATTGGTTGGTTAAGGGTTTGGTTGGTGAGGCTATCAGTAAGACCAAGCGTGAGCATGGTGAGCTCCTCCATGCAATCCATGTCTTGGAAGGGAAATTTGAACTCTAATGTTGGGCGCAACATGGTATCAAGTTTCAGGTGACTCAGATAGGTCACAACCAGGAGCAACAAGGGAGTGGTTCAGTTGACTAGAGCCCACCAGGCCCGTTCCAGTGCCTTATCGTGGTGGATGATGATTGGGAAGAGGATCAACAAAGATCGAGGGACATCACACCAAGACCCCAATATGGATGTCACACAAAGGAGGAAGCATGAAGCCATCCCCTGACATCATTCTTCCTGAGGGAATAATCATGTTCAAGATCACTAGTAGGTTATGAAGGCTTGTTTTGAATTTGGTCATGTTTTGCCTCTTCTTTAGCTTCATATCGGCTCTTAGCCAATTAGGCTTCAGCTCTAGTAGTTACAGGCTTGTATGTGGAACATTGGATAAAACTCTGATTTTTTTATGGTTATTGTTGGCCTGAACAGAGTTTAGGGGTCTGGTTTTCTCTTTTTGGCAGACTCCCCTTTTTTTTGTACTATATTGTGATATAATAGAAGTTATCTCTCTTTTTAGCTTTAAAAAAAATGCATATCACGTAAAAACCATTATGAGTAATTTAATACATTCTTATAATTTTATAATACATCATCTCGCTTCACTATAAGAGGTACCATTATTCATTTAAGAGGGGTTAATAACACACTAAATTCTATTATGTAAACATCACTATTAAACTAAAAAAATTAAAGAGACGTTAGGATAATTGCTATATAACTTTTCCATGGTTTAGCAACAATGACTATATAATTACAAATATAAATATAAGTAGATCCTTACATACCAATGTTGTAAAACTCGTTTCGGGGAAAAACTCGCCGGGGTCCAGAAAACAACGTTTCGTAAAAATCGGCAAAACATCGTCAAAAAATCGGCAAACTTAAAAAAATACAAAAATATTCTTTTTTTTTTAACTTTTGAAACATTTAAAGCAACAATAGCATCAAATAGACAGATTTCCACATGAATATGGAAAGAAAACTGATATATAAGATATATAAGATGTCTAGTGATACATCACACATCAAAAATGAATCATGTCCTGATTCCTGAGTCATCAAAAAATATAATAAATCATAAATGTATCTCATGATCGTCATCATGACTCATGAGTATGACTCATGAGTCATCTACAATGAAATCAAGTAAATAAACTATGGATTCCCTCTACTCTTTTTACGAGCAAAGGTAATTGTTGTAGAAACTGTTTTTCCTCTAGCAGTAGAAGTAGGTGCCCTTGAGGCATGTGCGCCTCGTACTGGAGTCAAGCGTCCTCTAGAATAAGTAGAAGACCCTCGAGACAAATTTCCCCTAGAAGAAAGTACTGGTAGAGGAGGTCGACTGCTAGTGCTACCACTGGGCCTATCTCCCTCTGACTGTGACTCTCGCTCTGCTGGTGGCACACTTGTAGACTCGGCGTGAAACTGAATATCCTCTGAAACATCCTGATCCAAGTCCTCAGAG
>ML776714.1:197216-216241 GCA_009831015.1 Picea engelmannii | reverse complement strand
TACTTCCGCAGGGATGGAGTTGTACACCTTAAAAAAACGAGCCGAGAATTCCTACACTGTCTCTTCCGGGGCATTATTCATATTATTGTATTGTGTTAGCAGCTGCAAAGGGTTTTTCTTATCCCCCCATTTGTTTAGGAACGACGTCTCGAATGCGGCGAAGTCCCGAATGCTCGCGGGCGGGAGGGCTTTGAACCATTTTCTTACGTCCCCCGAAAGGCTTTGCGCAAAAAGCCTCATTTTTTCATATGCATAGTCAACCTCCTACAGGTCGACGAAATCATTAAACCAGTCCAGGTGCCTCTGAGCGGAGACATTTCCTTCATTGTCGTAGAGTCTGATTCTTTGGTTATAATTTTGAGGCAAGTCGTGTAACTGGGCTGGCAAGATGAGGGGAGCGAATCTGGAGGCCATAGCCCAAGGAGGATTCAGATTTTGAGGGATATTACTTGATACTAGGGCTTGGAATTTTTTCGGGTCGAAGACAGTCTCGTCCAAATTGGTTTATGATTTAAGCCTAAACAGAGTTTGCTCGAAAAGTACGTCGAATTCAAGGTCCTCAATGCTCTGTGCACCGTCTTTTGGCAAGGACAAGCTTTTTTCCAGGTAGTAGAATGGGTCTGATGCTTGCTCTCTAGTCTTGTGCAGAATCTTTTCGGGGTCGTACACAGGCTTCGAGGGGTTTGGGTCAGGATTCGCTCTGGTGTGAATCGTCTTTGGAGTCAGGTTTCCTGAACGGTGCTACCTGAAGCTACTGGTCTGTTTGGATTGGAGTCGCCAGGGTAAGGGTTTCATCCTGTAAGGATGTTTGTTCCTTTGTTACCCTCAGGGGTCAAACTGCAACGTTTTTCGTTCTCCTAGGGAAACTCTTTTCAACTTCGTCCCTGACAACGGTGCCAGAATGTTAGCACTCCGTAAATCTGTTTGGCTGATAAACAGACGACGAAGGCAACTTTTTCAACCAAGTTTGAGACCCAAAACTAGCCTTTCGGATCTGGAGAGGGCTCTCTCAAAAATGGCGCGGTCTCCGCGCAGGATATGACTTGGGAACACAATGGCTAGATTTAAACACCTTTGATGTAATGGGTTCTGGTTATATTGGTGCAAGAAAGTAAAACTTGGGCTATGGAGTCGATTTGAGGAAATGACAAAGATGAATGACTCAGTGACTGGACTTGAGAGGATAAGGCTAGGCGAGCAACAGTGTTCAGTGTAAAACCGTAATGTGGCGGGAGAAATTATAGGAAGTAACTCAGGAGCGCTGTTTTGGACGAATTCAGAGTTAGCTTTAGAGGAAAATGTTTTGTCTAAGTGGCGCGAACAAGGGGCGCTATACAGCGAATCCGCAGGTTCGAAAATTCGTTCCAAAATAGACAGTACAAGATATGAAATAAAGATAACAGGAAACACATACGCAAAGAAAGAGGCACAATATATCCAACTATTACAACTAGAATCTTTTCATCAAGTCACAGGACCTTTGCATTAAATTTCGATCAAAACTCAGATTACAAACAATAGCAGTCGTTTATCCAATTTGCCAACCAACCTGGCTTACATCGAAAAGATGAAATATATAAACGAGGGCGCCGCTTGGGCTACCATGTTTTCTAACTGCTAACCCTAAACTAGGAAGAACGCGCAACATGCGCTAGAGACTCTTTGTATGGTACCATCCAAAAATAGGCAATAATCACGCATGACCACTAATGACTGTCTTCAGGTTCTCCACGAGGTCTGATCATCGGTCAGGTTTTGATGTGGGGAAAGATGTGTCATTGTATTCCCTTGATCAGGTATCATAGCGAACAGGTGTCTGTTAAAGGCTTTCTTGTTTGTAATAACGGCTTCGCTTTCTGTTATGCGCTCATTCGCTGGAGAATTGCGCGCAGTAAACAGTTGTTCGATTCTCGCGACCGTTATCAAAAGAGTATGATACTTCAGAGAACACGTATCACTCAAAACTACCATGAAGAAAACGACGCCCGCTAAACTTTCTCTTTCTGTGCACTAGTAAGAGCCACACAGATTTCCTTTTCGGTCGCCTTGCGTTCTCTGGGATGATCTTTGTGCCTTTCTTCTGCTAACCTTTGCGCCTCTCGCAGTTGTACAATAATGTCATGTGCCTCTTTGAGCTGCCTTTTAAACCATGCCACGTTCCCTCCGTGACTCTGTGCAGCTGATGCTTCCGCGGTCTTTGTCGCTAGTTGTCGCCTTAATTCCATGTTTTCCTGATAGAGCTCAGCAATAGACAGCTTTGCTTACTTCAGCTACTGAGATGGCGCTTCCTCATTTGCTCCTGCAACATCCGCTCTCCTTGCTCTGCTCTTGTCTTTGTGGCTCGATTTCCCAGCAGGCTCTAGCCGGATGGCGCGTCTGAGTAGTTCTTCAGCTACCAATCCGACGCGCGGTTCTTCTGTGATCCGAGCTTTCATGATTTCCTTGTTATTTCTCGGCCTGCCCCTCCTTCGAGGCAGTTGTTGTTGGGAGGAGGGGGCTCTTACCATCTCCCCTTCCTGTATGAATTGCTCTGCTTCGGTTGTTTCGCGACTTGATCTGGTCTTTCCTGCAGGTGAAAGAATGGTTCCTTCCATGTCTTTGGGAATGGTTGTCGCGGGTGAGAATGAATCCCAGTCTCTTTGGGGTTCGGACCTCGCAATTATGTCGCTCTGTGTGCCCTTTCCTGCGCTTTGAGAAGCCGCCATGGCGCGACCAAGGCATACTCTACGCACAGTGTATTAAACAAATGCATAGGGGGAGAGGTTCTGAACAAACTGGATTTGCAAGGGGAAAACTGCGAACAAAGTTTAGGCCTGGTTCTATGACTGGAGGGCATGCCGAGCATATGAGATTTATAACGAATCAACCAGGAGAGAAAATCATGCTGAAAGACAACGAATTTATGGCGACAAGATGTTTCAAGTCGAGTTGCAGGTTGTCCATGGCAAATCCCCGCGTGTAGGATGCAGGTGATAAGGTTTGTTGTGCATGCATAATACGAACACCGCGATTTTTCATTCCCTCAGCCTTCATGATGAACTGATAATAATTGTTGTGCTTACCAACATGACCTTTATTAACCATTTGACTCGACCTGGGCACATAGAGACTGGTTTCTTAACGGGATTCAACTTTCTAGAAAAGGCATATCCGTACCACGTATACAATTCCTGACTCCAATACCCCTTCCCATTTCCAAGGGCCAACCGGCCATTTGATAACTTCAACCTCACGGTGCTACATACCTGACTTCACATGTTTGGACGCATTGGTCATAATGTGACTCAAAACCGACTCTAAATGGAAAGAAAAATGGCGGCACTAACAACTGGCTCCAATGGGGATGCTATCCTCCCTGTGAGATAGCAAAGAACAGTAGACCAGGTGCCTAACCATTGGGCTTTATTCGACCTCTAGATGCTAAGCGATATAAATGACAGACAGAAAACAAACTAGACTCATCGACACAGCTTCTAAGACTTCAGCATAAACTTAGGGCCTTCACTTCAAGCTTCAATTTACTGTCGACCTACCAACTCGACATAAAAATAAAACGACTATTTACAATGACACATGACTTAAACAGATTTTATTTCATTAGGTAGTGTTTGAGGAACCTACCGTTTACAAGGCCCCAATCGAAACTTTCTCCATCTAATCCTTCCAGAAAATAAGCATTTTTTCCGCTGTGATCGCAAATTCTGAACGGACATGTCCACAGGTGGTTGAACTTTGCATGTTTTCCCTTACCTTCATTTCTTGAGTCCCATCTCAAAACTATGTCACCTAGTCGGAAATCCTCCGGCTTAGCATGCTTATCGAAAGCCTTCTATATCCTCTCCGGTTGGAGTTGCGACCGATTATATACCTGTTCCCTTGGTTGTTGTGTGTGAATTAGTTGGTTTATTCTCCTTTGCGCATCATTAGGCTCGGCTTCCTGCTCTTGCAACATCTTCCTGGCAGGTGGTCCCAGTGAAGTAGGGAAAATCGCGTCTGCGCCGTAAACAATCTGGAAAGGTGAAGTCGATATAGACTTCTTGGTGGTGACTCGATCTGCCCACAACATGTAGATAAGCTTCTTATGCCAGGCTCTCTTGTTGTCTTGCAGGAGTCTTTTGATGATCCTGGTCAAGCGCTTATTTGAGGATTCTGCTAACTCGTTTCCTTGTGGATAATATGTCGTGGAATTCCCCAGGGTTATGTTATAATCATGACAGAACTTCTCCATCTTCTTAGACTTGAATGCGACCGCATTATCCGTTATGATCTTAACAGGACACCCGAACCTTGACAAGATGTTTGTCTCCAGGAACTGTATGATGACCGCGTCGGTAGCCTGCTTTGTGGGGACCACCTCAATCCATTTCGTAAAGTAGTCGGTGGCCGTGAGTATCCATTTATGCTGCGTGGAGGATGGTGAATTTATCTCTCCTATGAAATCTAGGCCCCACTGCATGAAAGGCGCTTCGACTGAGATTGGCTTTAGCGGCAGGGGCTCTAGCTTTCTCCTCCCATAAAAAATCTGGCATTTGTGACAGCTGGAGACCTCTTTATATACGTCAGCGAAAATCGTCAACCAATAATAACCCGCCCTCAGGATCTTGTGCGTGGTGATCTTCCAATAGTGGTGCCCTCCGCAGTCGCCTCTGTGAAATTCCTGTATGGCTCGTCTCGCGTCATCCTCCAGCAAACAACTCAACAGTATTCCTTCGAGGTCTTTCCAATACAGTGAATTGTCCAAGATGTAGAACTTAACCGCTTTAAGCTTGAGGAATCTAGCCTTAGTCTTACTCACACCTGGAGGGGCCTGGAAATTCTCCAACACATATATGATGTCTGCATACCATGGTGAATCAATGAACCGCTGAGGCACATGTGCAACTTTTTCTTCTTGAGGGCATTCCGACAGATCGACAATGAAGTTCATTCCTACAGCGTCACAGTCCGACTACGCCATCAATTTCGCGAGACCCTGACCTTTGACCAACTTTGTAGGCTTGATTTCAAGATCGTATTCTAACATGGCCGCTATCCACTTTCCACTTCTTCCTTCTGGGTCAGGTTGAGTCAGGATATCCTTTACCGCACTACTGGGTACGCAAGCGATGACATGGGAGTGCAGTATGTATGTCCTGAATTCTTTCAAAGCTTTTACTAAGGCGTACGCTTGTTTTTCCATAATGTTGTACCTTAGTGGAGCGTCGCGCAACGTCCGACTGAAATAAGCTATGGGTTTCTCGAAATCCTGCTCGTCTTTCTGCAGCAGTACGCCGACAATAGTGTGTTCTGAGGCGAACGAAAAAAGGAGGAAATTTTTCGTAAAGTCCGAGCTGGCTAGCATGGGAGCTTTAGTCAGCGCCACTTTGATGTCTTCGAAGGATTTCTTGGCCTCCAAGTTCGACTTAATCTCGTTTCCCTTCCTGAGCATGCAAGTTATACGTTTAATGATTTCCGCCAGGTTTGGGATGAATCTCCTCAAAAAGTTCACCTTGCCCAGGAAGGATTGCACCTCCTTTTTACTGCGCGGGGTGCCGATCTTCAGGATCCCTTCAACCCTGCTGGGGTCTATTTTAATGCCTTCCATGGAAATGATGTGCCCTAGCAGCTTTCCCTCCTCCACCGCGAAATGCGATTTCTTTGGATTTAGTGATATGCCGAACTTTTTGCACTTCCAGAAAACCCTCTTCAGGTGCTCAAGATGTTGTTTGTCAGAGGCAGAATACACTGTGATGTCATCCAGATAAATCACGATGAATTTATCCATTTCATCAGCGAACGCGATGTCCATCACCCTCTGAAAGGTGGCACCAGTGTTCATCAAGACGAACGACATCTTAGTGTACATGAACGTTCCCCACGGGGTGGTGAAGGCCGTCTTCTCTCTGTCGTCCGGGTGGACCATGATCTGGTTATAACCTGAGAAACCGTCCAACATGGACATCTTCTGAGATCCCACTACCTTTTGCAGGATGTAGTCCATTTTGGGGAGGGGGTAGTGGTCCTTGAGAGACACTTTATTTAAATTTCGGAAGTCTACGCACAGTCTTATTTCGCCGCTTTCTTTCTTACGAGTACTAAGTTAACTACCCACTTCGAGAATCTCAAAGAAACAATAATTTTAGTGTCGAAAAGCTTCTTTACCTCCTTCTCGATCAGCGGCAGTAACAGGGGGTTTATCCGTCTCAGCTTCTGTTTGAAAGGCTTATGATCTTCCTTGAGAGGGATAACATGTTGGATCACCTTCGTGTCGTACACCTTCAAGTCATCGTAGCTCCACGCGAAGACGTCTGGGAAATATTTCATGAGCTTTACGTAGTACTGCTTGACCTCTGGACTGAGTGTCTTTGATAATTTTACCATCTTCGGGTCTTCCTCAATCCCGATGTTGCAGTCCTCCACATCTTCTTCGCTTGCGGTGATCTTGGGGTTCTTAGCCACATCATTTTCGTCGAACAACTTTTCAAGCGGCACCAACCCATTTGGAATAATATTGTTCTTCAGTTGTATTATATCCCTTCCCGCGATCTGGTTTTGGAAAGGGTCGTCATTACTGGGCGCATCTGCGCTCTCATCTTCGTCACCGCAGTATTCCCCGTCAATGTTTGTATTAGCGAACTCATCGCTCGTAAGGAGGAATCCTTCCACTTGTTTTTCATCATCAAACACCTACCAGTGTTTGATATTGTCAGGCACTGTCGGCCTGTGCTTGACCTCGATTTCATATCTTCTATCCGGAAGAATGAGAATCTTGAAAACCAAGGCCGAGGTGGCCAACGCATCGGCGATTTGATTTTGTTCTCTAAGGATAGCAGTCAGGTCATACTCTGAAAATCCTTCGAGAGGTCCAAAGCCAAATTTCTGTACGCTCTTAGTTTGGGGTGTTTGGTTTGATACACACCCTTCACCTGATTTATGATTAGCTCGGAATCTGCACGCACTGCTATCCTCTGCGCGCCTAATTCTTTCAAAAATTGTAAGCCCAAGATTAGCACTTCATACTCGGCCATGTTGTTAGTGCATTCAAACGCGAGCTTGTGTGAATGCAACTTTGTGCTTGTTTCAGGGGGGCTCACCCATACACCAGCCCCAGCTCCTTCTTTGTTGACTGCGCCGTCAAAATTCATGTTCCACACCCCATTTTCCGCGCGGTCTTTCGGGTCGGTGCACTCTATTGTTTCCCGCGCGGTTTTCTTGTTAGTTGTTGTGATGGTCGTCGATTCTTCTTCTCCGAAGCTAAAGTCATTGTAGAATATAGAAGAACCCACTTCGGTGTCAATGGCGTATATAGGATGATTGTGTGGCTGCGCCTTGCTGCTTACCATGTATTTCAGCAGCACTTCTCTATACAACCTCCTGTCATGGCCAAAAACAGGGATAGTGGCATACGTCATATCCATATGCAACGTGCACTTCAACTTCGCAGCCCACGATCTCGAGAGCAGCATGCCGAACTTCGGGGGTATGTCTGCGACGACTACGTCCATGACCATGTTCTTAGCAGGGATTCGAGCCAACGATACAACTAGGTCTTTGATAAGACCCAAACATTTGACTTTCCTCAAATCAAAGGAGAAAAGGTCCTTGTATGGCCTAGTGACCTCTAAACCCAGTTCATCCATGATCACCTTCAGCATGAGATTGTGCAACGCGCCAGAATCAAGCATGGCGTTATGCAAGGTCAGTTCATGGATCTTCAGACTGACATAGAACGGAAGGACGTCTTCAACATCACTTGTTTCTTCAACGCGCGGACCAAAAAGGATGGCGGCGTTATCATCTTGAATATTCAGAGTATTGGGGGTCCCTCCCATTTTCATCATTTTAATGATTTGTTCCCGATACTCGCCCTCTCTAATAAGTTCATTGAACGGGACAGAGATCTTGATTTTGGCCATTTTGTGTTCAAAATTAAAAAGGAGAACAGGTTTTTTCTACATTTTTCCCGCTCGTCTCCCGGCCTGTCTCCGGAGCTTTCTTGGGGACCTCCTCCTTCAACTTGGCCTTTTCTGTCGCGTCCTTGGCTACGCTGTCCGGTCTTGGTCGGCTTGTGGAAGGTATCTCCGCTGCAGACTTCTTTACAGAGTTCGTTTGTTGCAGCTCGGCAGGTACATCTTTGCTCCGGAGGTTGTACTTCCTTTGGAACTGCATGATGGCGTTCTGATAGCCTTTCTTGAACTCTTTCGTCTCCCAAGACGGCGCATCATCTGTTTCGAGTATCATGCCATCATCGGTCTCCAGTGCGAAGTCTTTGTTTCTGCTCATATATCGATCGTTCTCGCTCTTTGTCAGGAACACGCGTGGGTTTTTGTCATCACAACAATGTATCTGGTCGTCGAAAGCCTGGTCGAAATCCTCTTCTGCGTAGTTGTTCTAGAAAGGAGGTCTCGTATGCTGGTCACCTTGATCCTGCTGCTTGATTTGAGGGATCTGACCTCTTCAGAGGTTTTGGTTCCTGGGCTGTGGGTCGTTCTGTTCTCGAGCCGCAGGTTAGTTTCCCATGGACATACTCTCCATCAAATTCTCCATGGTCTTCATCAGCACCCGGGGGTGGGGGCTTTACTTCCACAGGGATGGAGTTGTACACCTTCAAAAAACGAGTCGAGAATTCCTGCACTCTCTTCCGGGGCTTTCTTCATATTATTGTATTGTGTTAGCAGCTGCAAAGGGTTTTTCTTATCCCCCCATTTGTTTAGGAACGACAACTCGAATGCAGTGAAGTCCCGAATGCTCGCGGGCCGGAGGGCTTTGAACCATTTTCTTACGTCCCCCGAAAGGCTTTGCGCAAAAAGCCTCATTTTTGCATCTGCGTAGTCAACCTCCTACAGGTCGACGAAATCATTAAACCAGTCCAGGTGCCTCTGAGCAGAGACATTTCCTTCAGCGTCGTAGAGTCTGATTCTTTGGTTATAATTTTGAGGCAAGTCGTGTAACTGGGCCGGCAAGATGAGGGGAGGGAATTTGGCGGCCATAGCCCTAGGAGGATTCGGATTTTGAGGGATATTACTTGATACTAGGGCTTGGAATTTTTTCGGGTCGAAGACAATCTCGTCCAAATTGGCTTCTGACTTAGACCTAAATAGAGTTTGCTTGAAAAGTACGTCGAATTCAAGGTCCTCAATGCTCTACGCACCGTCTTTTGTCAAGGACAGGCTTCTGTCCAGGTAGTAGAACGGGTCCGACGCTTGCTCTCTAGTCTTGCGCAAAATCTTCTTGGGGTTGTACACAAGCTTCGAGGGGTTTGGGTGATCCAGAATCGGATCTAGGAGCCTGATAGGGCTAAAAAGGGATAAAAAATGAAAGGTCTCAGAATCAGACGAAACCAACTCCATTGTGATCGGCTCGTCGCGCTGATTCCGGACATATATTTACTTTCTCAAACGGGCTCCGTATGCGAGAGTTATCGTACTCTGATCAGTTTCCCCAAATATCTAAAAAGTCAACAAGTCAACTGGCAAAAGTCAATGATGATGTCAGCATGACATCATCATGCTGACATCAACAAAGTGACATGTGGCAGCACAGGCAGTAGGGTGACTGGGCAGTGACAAGGACCAATACAACATTGACAAGTGGCATCATTGAGGACCAATGAAAAGGTGCCACATGGCCCAAACATGGGCTGCCACGTGGCACCCCATCACTAGTGGGATGGACAAAATTATATTGGAGCGCATGGGATTCGACCCCTTGACCTATTTGATGAGCAATGCCTTGGGAAAGGTTATTTAGCCAACGCGCCCACTCTTTTATTTGGGTTTTCAACGCACTTTAAGCTTTATAAAGTGACGTATTATGTGTGGGGGCGGAAAGGGGCTGGGGCTAAGCCCCAACCCACAGTTTATTTGGTACACATGACCATAGTAAGGGGCGCGGGCGCCAATGTTTCTAGCCACCAGCACGTGTTTTTGTAGCACCTTCCTCCATATATTGCGGGGGGCTATGACCACGGTTTGTGCGAGTTTTATGGGCGCGGTCCCATTAGGGTATGCCATGTGACCTTTGATGTCGGGATAAGGGGCCAACGCACAGCCCTATGGGTTGGTGCTTGGACACATCAATGCATGTGACCGAGTTTAAGGGGGCGTGCGCAGGGATAAAGGGCTAAGCCTTATATTAAACATAAAGTGGTTTTTTAACTATACATTATGGATTTTTTAATTGATTTATGCCTGTTATTGAAGATTTTGCCCATTATTGGGAGATATTGGGCTCTTTTTGAGCCCAGATTTTGGGAGGAAGTTGGGGAATGATAACCAACTCCAGATCTATATAAACTAGGCATGTTTGAGGCCATGGAGGACAATCAGAGTAGAGTTATGATGAAGCAAAGCAAAGCCAAGGCCATTTTTATGCAGGGAAGCTGTTGAGGAGGAGACCTTTGCAGGCCATTTCTGGGAGCTACACTCAGTCTTTTTCAGTGCCGTCAGTTGCATTGGATTTCTGAGGTCGAGCAGAACACAACGAGATTAGAATGGAGTCCATTTGATGTACTTTGAAAGCATTGAAGAATTAATAAAGAAGCCTCCCCCACTGAGACAAAGGCCTGGAGACGTAGGCAATTTTGTGCCGAACTTCGTTATCACTTCTCTTGTTATGGTTTGTTGTTCTTATTGCTTCAGTTCGGATCTGTATATTGTTTTATGGCTGCTATGTTTCTTCATTAAATTCATCCTCTTTGGTTCAACTTCATAAATGGTTAATTAACACATGCGATTAATAACTCAACCAAAGTCATTAAAAGATCTTTTCGGATCATTGGGTCCGGATTCGCTCTAGTGTAAATCGTCTTTGGAGATAGGTTTCCTGAACTGTGCTACTTAGAGCTACTGGTCTGTTTGGATTGGAGTCGCCTCGGTAAGGGTTTCAGACTGTAAGGATGTTTGTCCCTCTGTTACCCTCAGGGGTCAAACTGCAACGTTTGTCGTTCTCCCAGATAAAATCTTTTCAACTTCGTCCTCGACAATGGCACTAGAATGTTAGCACTCCGTAAATTTGTTTGGCTGATAAACAAACGACGAAGGTAACTTTTTCAACTAGCTTTGAGACCCGAAACTAGCCTTTCGAATCTGGAGAGGGCTCTCTCAGAAATGGCGCGATCTCCTCGCAGGATATGACTTGGGAACACAATGGCTAGATTTAAACATCTTTGATGTAATAGGTTTTGGTTATATTGGCACAAGAAAGTAAAACTTGGGCTATGGAGTTGATTTAAGGAAATGACAGAGATGAATGACTCGGTGACCGGACTTGAGAGGAAAAGGCTAGGCGAGCAACAGTCTTCAGTGTAAAACCGTAATGTGGCGGGAGAAATTACAGGAGGTAACTCAGGAGCGCCGCTGTGGACGAATTCAGAGTTAGATTTAGAGGAAAATGTTTTGTCTAAGTGGTGCGAACAAGGGGCGCTATACAGTGAATCCGCAGGTTCGAAAATTCGTTCCAAAATAGACAGTACAAGATATGAAATAAAGATAGAAGGAAACACATACACAAAGAAAGAGGCACAATACATCCAACTATTACAACTAGAATCTTTTCATCAAGTCACAGGACCTTTGCATTAAATTTCGGTCAAAACTCAGATTACATACAATAGCAGTCGTTTACCCAATTTGCCAACCAACCTGGCTTACATCGAAAAGATGAAATATATAAACGAGGGCGCCACTTGCGCTACCCTGTTTTCTAACTGCTAACCCTAAACTAGGAAGAACGCGCAACATGCGCTAGAGACTCTTCGTATGGTACCATCCAAAAATAGGCAATAATCACGCCTGTCCACTAATGACTGTCTTTAGGTTCTCCACAGGGTCTGATCGTCGGTCAGGTTCTGATGTGGGGAAAGATGTGTCGTTGTATTCCCTTGATCAGGTATCCTAGCGAACAAGTGTCTATTAAAGGCTTTGTTGTTTGTAATAACGACTTCGCTTTCTGTTATGCGCTCATTCACTGGAGAACTGTGTGCGGTAAACAACTGTTCGATTCTCGCGGCTGTTATCAAAATGGTATGATACTTCAGAGAACACGTATCACTCAAAACTGCCATGAAGAAAACGACGCCCGCTAAACTTTCTCTTTCTGTGCACTGGTAAGAGCCACGCGGATTTCCTTTTCGGTCGCTTCGCCTTCTATGGTATGCTTCGTGTTCCTTTCTTTTGCTAACCTTTGCACCTCTCGCAGCTGTACAATAATGTCCTGCGCCTCTCTGAGTTGCCTTTTCAAGCATGCCACGTTCCCTCCGTGACTCTGTGCAGCTGACGCTTTCACGGTCTTTGTCGCTAGCTGTCGCCTTAATTCCCTGTTTTCCTGATAGAGCTAGGCAATAGCCAGCTTTGCTTGCTTCAGCTGCTGAGATGGCGCTTCCTCATTTGCTCCTGCGACATTCGCTCTCCTTGCTCTGCTCCTGTCTTTGTGGCTCGATTTCCCAGCAAGCTCTAGCCGGATGGCGCGTCTGAGTAGTTCTTCAGCTATCAATCCAACGCGCGGTTCTTCTGTGATCTGAGCTTTCATGATTTCCTTGTTCTTTCTCGGCCTGCCCCTCCAAGGCAGCTATTGTTGGGAGGAGGGGGCTCTTACCATCTCCCCTTCCTGTATGAATTCCTCTGCTTCGGCTGTTCCGCAACTTGATCTGGTCTTTCCTGCAGGTGAAAGACTGGTTCCTTCCACGTCTTTGGGAATGGTTGCCGCGGGTGAGAATGAATCCCAGTCTCTTTGGGGCTCGGACCTCGCAATTCTGCCGCTCCACGCGCCCTTTCCTACGCACTGAGAAGTTGCCATGGTGGGACCAAGGTATACTCTGCGCGTAGTGTATTCAACAAATGCACAGGGGGAGAGGTTCTGAACAAACTGGATTGGAAAGGGGAAAACTGCGAACAGAGTTTAGGCTTGGTTCTATGACTGGAGGACATGCCGAGCATATGAGATTTATAACGAATCGACCAGGAGAGAAAATCATGTTGAAAGGCAACAAATGTATGGCGACGACATGTTTCAAGTCGAGTTGCAAGTTATCCATGGAAAATCCCCGCGTGTAGGATGCAGGTGATAAGGTTTGTTGGGCATGCATAATACGAACGCCGCGATTTTTCATTCCCTCAACCTTCATGATTAACTGATAATAATTGTTGTACTCGCTGACGCGACCTCTATTAACCATTTGACCCGACCTGGGCACGTAGAGACTAGTTTCTTAACGGGATTCGACTTTCTGGAAAAGGCATATCTGTACTGTTGTCGCCTTATACACACTTCGGAGACGTGGAAGAAATCTTCAATCCACTCGGTGTGTCCTTAGGGGCAAGTGAGAGTTAAGGTGTTGTCTCCTAATCCTCAACTCCTCCGTCTAGGCCAACTCCTAGCGAAGCCAAGGGGGGTAGTCCCTAACAAATATACTAAGGCTTTTAAATAAGCTAAGTACAAGACATGAAATCTAGGAGTTTAATTATTCATTCAACAATCAACCATAAATTGAAATACACATAAACCAACTATTCATCCACGATATAACATCAATCATATACTTGCATAAAAAGGATACTCAGGTACGTTTGTTATATGCAAGTAAATTTAAAATTTGCTTCCAAGAAGATAACCAATATATAAAAGGAAGCCTGTGGCTTTGCTGAGTGTAAAATGAGACCAGTGCCTTAAAGTGAATCGTGGGCAATGTAGTTCGTGTGTTTTATTAGAATAAATTGATGTTGAATTAGTGAAATGGTTTGGGCCTCCTTATGTATCGTTTACCAATCTAAAACTTGCCGACCGGGTGTGTAGCAGATCCAACAAGGCAAGTTGCCAGGTGATTTGATGCACGACACCTAGGGTAGTGGTCTTAGACAAACGATACCACTTAGAGATTGTCCTAATTAATCTATCAACCACTGACCAACCCAACGTGTATGAAACTTACTTCCAGCAGATCGAGACTAACTCGCAACTGGAAGGGTCAGGAACCGCACTGAGCACTGAGGGGATGGTTTATTTGCCAAATTGAAATTGCAAGAAGTAAAACTAATCTAGCAATTAGTGTTCTACTTTGCAAATTGAAATCTAATCTAGATTGATTCCAGTGGTTTGTGATGAATTGAAAGATTACTTTTATCTTATCTTTAGTTATGAAAGTAGAATCTAAGCTAAAATTGCAAAATTGAGACAAACACCAAAAACACCATTCCCCCAGGGGGGATGAAGAGTGAGAGCTTGTGGCCCCAATGATTTTATTAAAGAACTTGCACAAATATTTATGGAAGTGACTTGTGACCATTCATTAGGGAGGTCACAAGTCTTTACAATGTTTTACAAATGTTTATTGTAGAAAGGGGGTGCCCCCGGGGGTCCCGGATGCTCCAAATCCGCCCAAAACAGACATAACTTCCTCTTATCTGTTCGTTAACCTGCACAAAAAAGCAAACAAACAATGACAAAAGATGCCCAAAAACACTTTGGAAGTGTCTTGGGTTATTAGTAGGAAAGCCCCAAAATTGACTAAGTAAACTCGCATAAAATGAGCAAAAATGAACTAAGAAAAGCAAGCTAAAGAGCTTGTCTCCTTAGGGTCTTTTTCTACTATTTTAAAACATCCATATAAAGGCACTCTAATTGCCAAATATGGAATTGAAAGCTTTAGGAAAAGAACTATCCTTTAACTTCTAAAATTTTTGAAAGAAAAACATGCTAAAGGAGACTTTTCCTATGCTAGATCTAAGCAATTAGATGAAACTTGAAAGTACAAACTTGGATCTAGTTTATCTTATGCATGTAGACTTATATATTCAGAAATTTAAATAAGGATAGATCTAAGATACTTGCATTTCCAACAAAGTAACCAAAAAACTTAGATTTTCAGAAAATTTGAGATAAGGAAGAAAGAATGTCGAACGGAATCCAACTTTGGGCTATGCAGTCTCTTTGATGCACTTGAAGAGGGAATCCTTTCGATTAGATGGAATTGAAAGTGTTAGAAGCTCAACCTAGAGTCTTCCACTCCTCCAAATTAGAGGTCCTGTAAACTTAATAGAAATCTTACAAGAAACTGTTAAAAGTAGATGCATCTACCTCCTACACATTCAATCTAGAAAACACGAATTCAAGCAAGAATGGCATGAAATGATAGATTAAATATGTTAAATAAGATCTAGTAATGCAAGAAAGATCACTAATATCTTATTGAAAGGTTACTAACAGATATAATTGCAAAAAAAAGAAATTTACCATAATCTCAACACATCCACAAAGAAGAATTGTATCCACACATTGGTACAAGACACCAAGATTGACCTCCAAAGTCTTCAAGTTTTATTCCAAGAGCCCGAGATCGTATTACAACAACATAACTTTACATAACCAGATCTGATTACAAAAGGAGAACTAGCTCCAATATATAGCAAGAGGGTGAAGAAGCCAAGTGAAGGAGGGCACACCACTTGGAGAGGGGGGGCGCACCATTTGGAGGAAGAGGGATGACAAGTGTGGAGAGGGTGGCTGCCACCGAGGGTGGCTGCCACCTCTCCCACAACACAAACAGGTCACCACTTGTGAAGAAGATGAGGTATGGGAGGTGCCACCTCTCAAGAGGTTGGCTGCCCCCTTTGGGAATGTGCCACCTCTCAAGAGGTGTGCACCTCCTCATGGAGTACATGCCACAATGAAACAACACCTGTCCCACTTATGCCTTTTGACCAATAGGAGTTACCCAATGGATGCCACCTTGCCTTTTGAGGCTTTATTTCAACTCAAACATGTCCCCACATGTTTCCTCAAATTTTGCTTTTGCTGATTTTATTTGATTTAATTTGACTTTTTTGGGTTTTTGGAGTAAAATTAATTTTTAAGTGATTAAATCACCAATTTTACTCAACCAAGTGGGTACTTAGGTAATATGGGTGCTCTAGGTCCAAAATATGGGTAGTTTTGACCTTCTCAGTATCCAACTGGCTGAAGTAGAAAACATAGATAACAACCATGTCATGGATGAAATAAGACCTCAGATGTCTGAAAAATCCCGGTCTGAGATGACTCGTTGAAGATCCTTTTCCAAGTTTTATCAACTTGGCTCTTTTCTTGGGATCAGACCACCCAAGAAACATGTTCATTCATTTATTCAACCAAACATTGGAGTCTGGTCGGCCTTGTAAAGCTTTGATGAATCTCTGCATTGGACTGTCATGGTGGAAGCCCAACCGCTGTTCATAATGATCTGACATTGATAGACCGGAGTTGTCTTCCACTCTTCCATTATTTGATTCTTCTGACGAATGAGAGATTGGAAGTGGAACTGCCAAGACCTCTGCTTCACTGATCGTTTCAGGTTCATCATAACTGTCGAAGGTCTTCTCTGAGGAGATGGATTCCTCGAGAGGAGGGTGGGGATCTGAATTATCTGGATATTCAATCATTTCAAACTCAAAATCATTTGTTTCCTCATGACCAATTAATGACTCATCTATAGGCTCTTCCGGAATTTCCAGGTGAAATTCCTTTTCTTGTTCATTGTGAAGTTCTGTCTCTATAGGGTATGAATACTTGATGCGAGTTTCTGCCTTTGCAAGGCGAACCTTCATGGCCTTTAACTGCTTCGCATAGATAAATTCCATGGCCTGAATGACTTCTTTAAACTTTTGATTGGAATCTAGTGAAGCATCATTCTTAACATCTGAATTGATTGTTTTCATATTTGAAGGTTTCTTTTCCTTCCATCCATAAAAGCATCAATCAACTCATTGTAAGTTCTAACCTATTTATCTTTAAGCTCTGTAAACAAATCAAGATCATCAAAGGATAAGATAAACAATTTCATTCCCACATCTTCATATAAGGCATTACAACACCATTTATTAAAGCAAAGGGAAACTTTCTTAACATGAAGTCTAGCATCAACAATATTATTACTTTGAAAACAAGGCAAATTTTTAATTTCTTTTTCTGGAATCACATGTGGATAACCACTTGTTGCAGAAAAATCAATAGGTTTATAAAGATCATCCATTTCTAAACTAGATTTATTAATCAAAAAGCAAAGAGAAAAGATTCTATCAGAAATGGACTGGGACCCAAAAATTAATAAGGATCTTGTTGGGAAGAAAGCTTGGTTAGGCTCCTCCAAAAACACCTTCGGGTTCAAGGATGAAGCTAAGCAAACCGTGAGTTCCTCCTTGCAGAATACTTTGTCAAATTATTTTTTGAAGTGGAGTCGATAGATGATCAAGTTTATTCTAAACAAACAAGAAGCATCAAACAAAACAAAAAACAAAAAGGAAAACAAAAGTCGTATTCCGGGAATAGAAAGATTTATCCCCGGCAATGGCGCCAAAATGTTTCCGCCTTATACACACCTGGGAGACGTGGAAGAAATCTTCAATCCACTCGGTGTGTCCTTAGGGGCAAGTGAGAGTTAAGGTGTTGTCACCTAATCCTCAACTCCTCCGTCTAGGCCAACCTAGCGAAGCCAAGGGGGGTAGTCCCTAACAAATATACTAAGGCTTTTAAATAATCTAAGTACAAGAAATGAAATCTAGGAGTTTAATTATTCATTCAACAATCAACCATAAATTGAAATACACATAAACCAACTATTCATCCACAATATAACATCAAGAATATACTTGCAAAAACAGGATACTCAGGTACATTTGTTATATGCAAGTAAATTTAAAATTTGCTTCCAAGAAGATAACCAATATATAAAAGGAAGCCTGTGGCTTTGCTAAGTGTAAAATGAGACCAGTGCCTTAAAGTGAATCGTGGGCAATGTAGTTCGTGTGTTTTATTAGGATAAATTGATGTTGAATTAGTGAAATGGTTTGGGTCTCCTTATGTATTGTTTACCAATCTAAAACTTGCCGACTGGGTGTACCGCAGATCCAACAAGGTGAGTTGTCAGGTGATTTGACACACGACACCCAGGGTAGTGGTCTTAGACAAACGATACCACTTAGAGATTGTCCTAATTAATCTATCAACCACTGACCAGCCCAGCGTGTATGAAACTTACTTCCAGCAGATCGAGACTAGCTTGCAACTGGAAGGGTCAGGAACCGCATTGAGAGCTGAGGGGATGGTTTATTTGCCAAATTGAAATTGCAAGAAGTAAAAGTAATTTAGCAATTAGTGTTCTACTTTGCAAATTGAAATCTAATCTAGATTGATTGCAGTGCTCTGTGATGAATTGAAAGATTACTTTAGCTTATCTTTAGTTATGAAAGTTGAATCTAAGCTAAAATTGCAAAATTGAGACAAACACCAAAAACACCATTCCTCCAAGGGGGATGAAGAGTGAGAGATTGGAGCCCTGTTATCCCCGATTTCTAGGGATAACTAGGAGATCATGTCTCGAGGCCCACAAGTCCTAGACATGGAGTACCGAGAGCAGGATTGACCTGAGCATGGCCCTGGAGGGCCCATCTTTCTTCTTCTTCATCAGACTTGTCCTGTCAGTAGCAACAACATCCATCACCTTCGGCTTGGACTTGTATCAGATAAGACTCTTGCTCCATGAGGTGATTGGTCCAGGTATCATGGTATGTGTCATATTTGATCATTTTAACCTTCAGATATATGCATCAAATTCCTTTCATTTCTGACGACTGCTTGGATCTTACATTAACCCACTTGACCATGGTTGGGGGGATTGACAGGGTACCCTAGCAAGCTTGTACCCATAGGTTTTGGTTAGCCACCAGGGGGGATTTTGAAGGGCCATCGTCCACTCCCATCATATCATCACTCTTACATCTTATCTCCCACTCATCTATCCCATTCCCCTAGTCCGGACATTAGGATGACTTGTTTGCGGCAGTGTTGCCAGAAGCGGGAGCGAAGCGGGAGCGTTTTAGGAAGCGGGAGCGTCGGAAGCGTCATTTTCCAAAAATCCTCGGAAGCGAAGCGTCTGGGAAGCGTCTGTTATATATATATATATATAATTTTTTTATATATATCGCATTTATATTCAAAAAAATATGTATAAAGACAAATTAGCTGCAGAATATATGAAAACATGCATATTTGTACATCAATATAGATAGAAATGACAT
>ML776714.1:165527-181187 GCA_009831015.1 Picea engelmannii | reverse complement strand
TTGTGTGTTACTTGGTGTGGTAGTGTACCACTGAATTGTAGTTATGTACTACTATGGATAGACACAGTTGTGTTCTATTTTTGTTCTAATTGCCTTGAAGACTATCAACAATTTATTGGAGATAATCATCATCCAGACGAATGATGAACAGAGATTTTCTAGACGGAAAATGGTTCAGAGCATTTACTCTTCTAGATTATAAGAATGGCTCTTGTACCACTCTATAGTGTGAGTGACTTATCCAACATCATGTCTAATTACTCAGATGAAGTATGGTTTCGAGAGATGATGTAGCTGATGGTGATGGTGATGCTCATGATCTAGTCATGAGATAGTCTAAATGACTATGTTGATGCTACCGGGTAAATGGTATGTTTCTGTGCTCAAGACCATTACTTGTAATACCTCCCTAGCTAGGAGGGAGTGTTAATATTATGGTAGCTACGGGAGGTATTTACCTCCACGTGTGAACCTGACGAGAATAGAAGACTCCGAAAAGCAAGAGAAAACCCTAATGAGTTGGCTAATAACCCTAGAAGTCTTGTCGGCTCAAGAAGATAATTTATATTAGGTTATTAGCCTCCAAGAGAAGAAGTTGGCCAGAAATAATAATAATATATTGAATAGACATGTACCCAGAAGGAGAAGTCGGCCCCAGCAAATCTGGCAGAACCACTATAAATACAGGGCACCAGTTCTCATTTGTCACATCTCATAATCGCAGAGCAGCAATTGGTGCACACTGCAGTTCCCAGTTTGGTGCACACGTGTGGAGGAGAGCTGCAGGTGCAGCTACTGCAGCTAGCAGTTTGGGTGTTGGCTTGGACTATCTCTTGGCTAGGGTTTGGACGATCTGATTAGCTATTGTTGGTGCGCTATCCTTGGAGGAAGATGCGCTACACCTTGTTTGGCTATCTAGCCTAGGGTTTGCTTCCGGAGTAATTCTCAGTCAAGGTTAAGGTGCTCGGAGGGTGGCTTCGGCTTATGGTTGGGTGACGAGGGCATTGTCAATGGTAAAACGAACACAATATTCTATATTCTAACAGGAATCTCATACAATATGAGGTGTAACAGAGCCAATTCCAAAGCAAGAAGTATTGTTCCAAAGCTTGTCCAAGGGGGGAATTGGCAAATTCGAATGGATGAGGAAGAGTTCAAATGTTGGCAAATATCTCAAGCGAAATTCATTCTTTTCTTTGATAGGGATTCAAAAGGGAGGTGGCAGGTGAAAGGGGATCATCTTCTATCCCGAAGGAAATCAAGAATTAAGTTTCAAATGGGGTCTAGACTCTAGGCAAAGCTACTAACAACTAGGCGAAGGCATATGTTCTTTATCAAGGTATTAAAATCTTGGATTCTAGGCAAGTTAAGAATTTGATTGTGCTAGGAGATTCAATATTAATCATAAGATCTATTCGTAGCCCTCATTCTCAATTGGATGGAAAACTTTCTCATCTCTTTCAGAGAATTCAAAAGGAGATCAGTCACTATAAAATCCTAACCCCAAAGCTCCATCAACCAAAGATGTGCAACCAAGAAGAGGGAACCAAATAGCAAGCACAATCACCATCCAACCAAGGATAAGTGAGACTCTCTCAACCAAATGTCTCCATCAAATGATATGAGGCCATGAAGAGAGAGTGCTCCATACAGATAAATCCCCCTAAGTCTGTCCAACAGCTCCAACGAATAAGAAGCAAATATCCATCAATGTGATGAAAAGCTCAAGATGGAATCTCATACAATATGAGTTGTAATAGAGCCAATTCCCAAGCAAGAAGTTTTGTTCCAAAGCTTGTCCAAGGGGGGAATTGGAAAATTCGAATGGATGAGCAAGAGTTCAAATGTTGGCAAATATCTCAAGCGAAATTCATTCTTTTCTTTGATAGGGATTCAAAAGGGAGGTGGCAGGCACAAGGGGATCATCTTCTATCCCGAAGGAAATCAAGAATTAAGTTTCAAATGGGGTCTAGGCAAAGCTACTAACAACTAGGCGAAGGCATACATTCTTTATCAAGGTCTTAAAATCTCAAATTCTAGGTAAGTTAAGAATTTGATTGTGCTAGGAGATTCAATATTAATCATAAGATCTATTCGTAGCCCTCATTTGTGCTCGTCTTTGTGCTCATTTGTCTTGTTGATAACTCTAGTCTTAAGGTTGTTTCGACTCATAGGACAACTAATGAGGTTTTAGTGGGGCATGTAGAAGGGACATGTGTTTTATCAACCAACTTCGGGTCAAATCATTTGGTCTTTCGATGCATGGAGAGCCACAACAATTCTCGCTATTGTTGTTGTTGTGAGATTAAAGAAACTCAGAAATTCCTCCATAGGCAAGATGACTTAATCGTTGATAACTGGACTTCAATCTTCTCAATCACGAGTAGATTCCATGCATAGGAAGAAAATCATAAATCAGGGCATGTTGTTATCATGGAAAATTTGTTGCTCCACGAAAGACAAATTGAGGCTTTAGAGGCAAAATCCCTGTTGTTGCACCAGATGGTTTCAAATTTAGCTATGGGACCCCGTTCGATCGCCTTCAATACCAAGATGTTCATTGGTACAATGCCTATGGAAAACAAGGAGGAAGACTCTATTCATCCAATGCAGTCAATGTGGATATGATTGGGACTACACAGGACTCCTAGCCCTCCCTAGTGAAGCAAGGGGAAGATTACAATGTGCATGTTTTTCCTTAATCTCTAGTTTTATGTATTGCAAAGTATGGTTAGTGTTAGGGGTTTTGTATAGGCATTACTCTAGTAATAGTCGAAAATCCTCTGCGAAGGATAGAACTTCAATTTTGATAGACAAGCTTTGAATTTTTTAACAGTCTCTAAATTTCAAGTTGTGCGACACTCACCACTTTTTTGTATTATTATGATCACTAGAACGATTTGCAGCAATTCTCTAATACAAATATATACTCGATTCTTGTTTTTGTAAAAGATTACTTACCTACAATTGCTTGCTTAGAGTCATAGTCCTACTCCTATCCTGTAAACTTCATTCTGAGCTTCATAAGCCTGGTGGATTTTAAACTTTTGTTCAGTCAAACATATGCATGCCTTGATTCCAAACCCAAGTGTTAGGGGTTTGCATAAAGTATGTGCTGGTTTTTTATTTTTATCTTTTAATCTTCTAGGGAGTGGCATGGTATAAGAAGAGTGTAAATCTATGCTCAATGGCATGATAATACTTCTAATGGGAAGAGAAGTGGAGGAAGCTCCCTTAACATCAAAGGCCAAAGATCACCTAACAAGTAAAAAGGCTAATGGTATGGTCCTACTCATGAAATCTACACTAGATGCAAAGAGGGGCATTTGTCACTCTATGTCGACCACATGATCTATCGAAACGAGATGGTCTTGGAATAATCCACATGTCAAGACACTGTCTAATTTCTCTACTACTATTTGTGCCAATGTCAACAATCATAGGGTGCTTAATGTCCCCACAAGTCAAAATGGCTTAGAGAAACAATGTAATTTATTGGGTAGGTCTAGGAGATTTTCACAATGCCTACAACCTAAAAGAAGGCCATCTCTCTAAGAAACGAATCAAAGCATCTATAGTCGAAATAATGGAAGAAGACTAATAAAATTCCGCAAAATCTTTGGAAACATGATAATAGCACCCCCGAAACTTAGGCACCAAAAATGAAATGTTGTTAAATCTCCACCATTTGAAGAGAGCACAATCTGCAAATACTATCCTCCCAAGGGGTATAGCAATCGGTCTCAACTTGCAATTAGTGTGAACGCACTCTGAACAGAGTCTAACACCATGTGATTAGTGTTGATGCAGATAGTTTGGATAAATAATAAAGTTATTTGAAGTTTGTGTGTCATCTTTTACATAAATTGCCAACTTGGGGCAAGAGGCTAATAAGGGATAGCTACGTCGTTTAAATGAACTAACTGAAAATATCCTCCTTGACCATATCATTATTTTCCTACAACGGAAGAAAGTGAGGAGGAGCATCCAAGGAATATCTATAGAGAAGAAGATGGTCTATGGAAACATCCATGAATTGTAGAAGCACGAAGCTCTCAAAGTATTGACATGGTTTCCACATATCGGTAACAGAAACTCGTAGAAATATGGAAATGCCTCGAAAACTTATTGAAAACACCTGAGTGCTCACAAGGGGTCATTCTATCAAATTAACCTTCAATTCATTTCTAAACCTACCTACAAATTAACCTATCATTCTTATTTTCCTGCATGATAATGTATTACTTAAAAAATAATATATATATATATATATATAGACACACACATACACCATGTTTCCCCTAATGTACTTGTTATATAGACACACATACATCCAAGAAACATTTGCAGGCCATCCCCTAACTTTCAAGGCCAGGGAAAGAAATCTCATGATCAGACTGTAGCTCGGGTTGGGCTATTGATCCAATATGTGCAAAGAACAAGTGGACCTAGCTCCTAAGGGAAAGACCCAATCATATCTTGGATGTAAAGGGTGGAATCTATAATTAGCTTGGACAATACACTAAGAGATGGTTTGCTTGCATCGAATGAGACAATGAAGCATGACAATATGCACTCTTTCTACCCAACCCCACTTAAGCTATCCAAGACTACACCCCTTAACCTTTAAGCCATAATGAGTCGTTCTTTGATGATAGTATCAAACAATCTAATCTTAGACCAAGTGTCCTGAATGTCAAGAGGGGAAACATTAATACTCTAGCACTGCTAGTCTAGCATACCCTACTATAGAGATGAGATTGTAATGCAGATCTTAAACTAAAAGGATAAAAAAATTGGACTCCCAAGTAGGTACAAGAAGTGTTGATATCCAAATGTTGTCCTTTGAAGCATCAACAAAACTTCGAAAGAGCATCCTTGATTGTATTAATAACCATAACTTTTGTTTTATTGAGGTTCATAACTAGTTTTAGAGGATGACAAAAATGACCCAAGAAATCTAGCTACCTTTGAAGCCTCCTCTAAAGCTGAGGCAAAAAGAAGCAGTATGACCATAAAATGATTAAAACAACCAACATTTGCCTAGGTGATTTCTTTAAGGAACTACTCAAAAAAGAGGACCATATCATTTCCAAAAAGAAGCAGTATGACCATAAAATCATGATCATAACCAACATTTGCATGGGTGATCTCCTTAAGGAACCGCTCAAACTTGTCAATCTAGAGACCAAAATGAGTTGGAGAAGTGTGGGCATCCCTGCTTAACACCAATGGTGTGACTGATATAGTCAATTGAGTTCTAAGATGTATGGTGTTAGGGTCCTATAATATAGTTATCTCTTTTCTAGTCCTCTATTTTGGAATTTTTCTGATCAGGTTGAAGATGCTTTCATGATAAGGTGCTCCGGGGTAATGGTCCAGTGGTATATCCAATGTTTCAAAAGATATCCAGGTTAAAAGGTTAAAACCAGATGTTGTCACATGGTAAGTTTGAATTATGATGCTTCCTTATGAGTTTGTGAAGGTTTCAGACTGGCATAATCAGGGATTTTATGAATTTGGTTCACATTTTAATTGTGGCAGAAAGTTTGATTTTCAGTAGCTAAAGGTCAAAATCTTATAGATGTTAGCTACCGAAAGTTAAAACTTTCGATAGCTAAATGGCTTATTCACGCATGTCATAAGCTGCCAAAAGTAATGACTGTCATCGGGGTTTAAAAAGGGTCTTATCACTCCCATATCGACGATTGTATGCAAGTCATGATTTGTTGTTATGCTGTCAAAACCGCTTTCGACACTTATTTGTCCGATTTCAGAAAGGAATTATGATTGGTTTATCCCTTGTCTAATCAAGCAATCATAACCCTAGATCACGCCCACACCATTTAATCGATCCCGAAAAAACGGTCATGACCTTCTCATTCATTGAACCAGTTGATTGTCTGTTTGAGGCTATGATAAATCTTCCCACAGTCGCCCAAAACCTTTCATCCTGTGACTTTATTCTTGAATCTCACCGTTCTATTTCTCCTCCATGTTCATCTGAGTCCACCTCTCGCCCTTACATACCCTAGACCCTCTGTCATCAACCTAGTTTTAAAGAATTTTTAACAGTTCTGATGATGAAGATCTCAATAGGAGGTGCCCTTCTGAGGAAGGAATTGCAGGATGTTTCATACCTTGAGGCACACCCTGAGGCCTGTGAAATATTCAAAGGTGTTGGATGCTACAAATTCTACCAGAAGCTCCAGGGGTATCATCAGGGTGTCACAGAGGCATTTTCCAAAAGCTTTGATGGATTTAAGGTTCAACTTGGGCTTGTTTTGATGCAGATAGATGAAGCCAGTTTAGCAGCAGCCACAAAGATGCCTGGTGAAGGAGAAAGGTGGTTTAAGACCACCTCAATCAAGGAAATTGATTTCAGATCATTCCTCAAAGTAGAGCATCAAAATATGAAATGGAAAAAGGACATTCCCAGGAGCTACTTGGAGGAGAAATGGAAAACATTGCTAATGATGATTCAGGTTTACATCACTTGTGAGGGGAGATATGGAAGGACCATGCTTTACCACTTCAGACTGCTCCTTCATTTCACTGGTAAGAAACCTCTGAATATGCCCTTTTACCTTCTTAACAGTCTTACCAAAATGGCTTCCAAAGTTCACGCCAAGCCTCAGAAAGCTAGCAGCAGTCTATTTCATCATGGGCTAATCAAATTGATAGTTTTAGAGGAGCCCAGCAGAAGGAACAAGACTTGGGACTATCTTCTATTTTGGGGAGAATTTGGGCAAGAAGTTCAACCAAAGAAAGGAGGAACTCCCTCACAAGAATTAACTTCCCCAAAAACCAGTAAAAGAAAGAGAAGAGCACTGTCACCTGTAGAAACTGCCACAAAGGTTTCTCCATCAAAATCAAAGAAAACAAAGAGGAAGTTAGAGTTTGGGAAGAATGCAGAGAATCAAGGAGAAGCTACAGTAAAAAATGTCATAAATCTGCCATATTCAGATTCAGATTCAGAGCCATTAGTTGTAGAAATGGATACTCAGCCATTAGTTGTAGAAATGGAAACTCCAAAAGAGGGGATACCTGGAACACCATCAAAGAAGAAGGTTAGCAAAAAACCTAAGGTCCAGAAAATGAAAGAAGAACTTGCTGAGTTAAAGGTGTTAGAAAGACATTTAAAAAGAGAGAATGAGACTCTTAGAAAATCATCTCTCATAGTTGGTTCTGCATTGGATCAATTGGCTATTAAATATGAGACTGTAAAGCACAAGAATCAGAGACTCCTCAAAAACAATAACAAACTGCAAGACATGAATAAAGTGTTGAAGTTTAAATTTGCTCACAAAAAGCTAAAGCCTAAAGCTCACCTCAGGCTTGATACTCTAGCTGAAGCTGCCCTCGATTTCAAATGAAGTGATTATAATCGATGAAGCAGAGTTAAGGAGCAAACTCAACCATTTTTTACCAGTTCAGGAACAATTACAGGTTTCGCCAGCTAAGACCAGTTTCAAAGTCCATAATTAGCTACTGAAAATCATTCCCATAAAATCGGCAGCTAAATACACTATGTTTTGACCTCGTTAGCTACCGAAATTTTTGTTATGAACAGAAAGCACAAAAGTCTCCTCAGATCAATGCAAATGGATTCCTCAATGATCTTGCAAGCTTCTAGAATGATTTTCCAGTTATGACCCGTCCTCTATATACTGTTGTCAAGTTCAGATCGAATTATATTTGGCTATTAAAGAAAATCAAATCTAACCTATTCCTTGGGATTTTGTTGTACTTTCCCTAGTCTTAGGATAGTAGTCAGCAGGCAATTATTGCTATTTTTACTCTTTCAGTGGTAAAAATAGAATATATTGTAATAGACTCAAGATATATGGTACGATATTGGGATGAGATCAAATCTCTATTTTGATAGATAATTAATTAGGTATTTGCAGAAATATCTAGAAACAGTTAAGGGAGGGATTTGATCCCCTAGTCTGTAGGATTTGAATGTAATGGGAAGTTATAAAATATGGAATGAAATATGGCATAGGGGGGAGGACCTGAAGTGATGATGGTATTGAAAGATCATCATCTATTGTAAAGATGTTCAGAAGGATGTACGTGACCCTTTTTGATGAATACAAGGACATTATGTTTCAAGATTCCAGTGTCATAGTTATGTGGTGAAGTGCTTCTTGATGTAACCTGTTTTTCTCTGGTTTCACATGTTGTTTCTTTCTTTATTGTTTATAAGAAGATTATGTTCAGGATTTGTTTCAAACACCCTGTTCTGGATTAAGACAATATTCATGTTTTCTTCTGAAGTTTGAATGTAGAATTCAGATAGCACTGCTCTGCATTTGAAGTGAACCCTAATCTGTTCATATTTTCCCATCTCACAAACTACAAGGATCCACTGACATGATTATCTTGCCTTGTTACATATGATCTAAGTTATTCCTTCATTTGATCACCTTAAACCTTTTGACTCCATTTTGCCCAATGGCTCTCTTTTGTTGTCCCAACCCAAACATTTAAAAAAAAAACCTGCTACTCTCATAACTAGCCTAATACCCAATCCAAACAAAGTTAAATCATACAAAGAGATCCCTCTCTGAGTCTTGGAGGGTTAGATCCAGGACTCCAAGTGGTTTTGTGGTTACCTTTGTCAATTTCTTCCTCAGCCTGAGAAATTACGGAGTGCTAACATAGTGGCGACCATACTGGGGATCTGTTCCTCAGAAAGCATACCAAGTTCCATATCTGATTACTGATGGTGGACAGTGACTAGACACAAGAAGACTGATTCATCCACCTGGCGACTCCAATCAACTCCAGATCAGTTCCAATTCAAAGACTCCACTGGAGGAAGAACTTGACATGACAAAGCAATCTGGGAAGATCGAGTATTCAAGCTCTAATTGTATTCAAGACGTTATAGGTTTTTTCTGTAATTATTTTCTCTTATTCTGATCCTGGTCAAGAGTACATTGCCGAAGTTTACATTGATCATTTGCAAATTGATGAGCCTCAAAAGACTAAGCCCAAAGTTGTAGATCATGTACATACTCATACACCTGTGCACATCCCAGATACACCCGTAGAAAGCCCAGTTAGGCACAAGCCTCGTGCTTTATCTCCTATTCTTGTTAAAATCCCAGACAGATACAAGCCTCTAGTTTTACCTCCTATTCTTCATGGCTTCCCTGCAAATTATAGCGATAATCTTCCCAAGTTTGATGGAGAAAATGCTAAGATCACTGCGGAAAAGCACATTCAAAGTCTTGAGGATTTTCTTGATTTGTTTGAGGTGGAAGAAGATGACGTTTGTATCAGGATGTTTGCTTTATCTTTGCAAGGAAAAGTTAAAGAATGGTTCAGAAATCTGCCAACTGCAAGCATTGATAATTTTCATCAATTTGTGAAAATTTTCCTGGATAGATGGGTGATCATGGGAAATGTCTTTCTCATCCTAGAAGAGTATGACCACTTGAAAAGACAGTTGGGGGAGACAGTACAACATTTTTCAGCCAGGTTCAATAAGGTGTATCATTCAATGCCTGTTGATATAAGGCCACCCCCAGGATTGGCTCACTTGCATTACCCAGATGCCTTCGATCCAGAGATGGCGTTCCAATTAAGAGAAAGGAACACTGCAAC
The DNA here is from genome assembly GCA_009831015.1 of Picea engelmannii. Classification (NCBI taxonomy): domain Eukaryota; kingdom Viridiplantae; phylum Streptophyta; class Pinopsida; order Pinales; family Pinaceae; genus Picea; species Picea engelmannii. The sequence goes on along the minus strand of ML776714.1, from coordinate 171,569 downwards.
CCTTGAAGAAATGAAAAATATTGCAGTTGATGTGGAAGCTAACCTGCTGAACAAAAGGGCAAAATTGAAAGCAATGGAGAAGGATAAAATAGAAAAAGAGCATTTGATATCTTCAGAAATGAAACTAGATATTCTAACCAACACAGTCAACGAAGTGATGCATAAGATTAGCAGGAAAGAGGAACTTGATGTTCAAAGACCTCATGTTCCATCAGTTCCAGAGAAGACAAGAATCAATGTACCCAAGTATTTTGCAGCTCAGCCTAAGTATTCTGAACCACAAAACGATTATTTCATGTACTCAATTCACAACACTGCCAAAGATGAAGTTCAAAATCAGATGGTGGTGGAAAAATCTCCTGAGATGATGTGCATGTTTGATGATATTGCAGATATAGATGATCTTCCTGGATATGATCATCAGGATGATGATTGTATGGTCGAAATTGAGGCTGATTGTTCAAATCAACCAGCATTATCTTCATGGGAAGAAGAAGCCCACTTGTCACAATGCAAAGATGACAATTAAACTCTACATACTAAGCAATACCGCAAGGAGGAAAGTGCAGAAAGTTTTCAAGTAAATGCAAAATCCTTGCACTTATATTTTGCTTCATTTTTGAGAGAAAATTATAAGCAAATTGTCAACAGTAGGAATGAAGAACTCTATTACCAATCAGATGAGGAAATCATGGATGATAAAGAACCTGTTTTAGATCCATAGGTGCAGCCCCTGAGTCATCTTGAATGTCAAATCTCAGATGCAACCTCAGAGTCGGTAACATATGATGAATTGATCCATTTTGATTCTATACCATTATGCTCCAATTCATTTCAGATTTTGAAAGGGAATTTTGATCACATTCTGAATGATGAATACAGTAAAGATTATAAAGCTTCATTAGAGCCAATGCAACAGCTACCTCATTTGTTACAGGATCCAATAGCAGAGGTATTGGTTGACATATGCAGACAGAATCCTGTTTCATTTGCTAGTCATGAGCTGAAAAACATTTATGATTTTGATATGATCAGACAGTCAGCTTCATCGTTGTGTTCAGCAGAAGTATCATTTCAAAGCCCATCAGAAAAGTTGCAACCATGTCAGGAAGTGCATGAGGATGTAAATAGCATAAATATAGCATCAAATCATGAAGTTGAGTTGGTTAAATTGGAATACCAAGAAATAGGTCAACTCTATCTTGATCCTATAGACACCTATATGGAGAAATTTTCCATCACAGAGCAACAATCCATTTTCAGCATTTCTGTTGTGTTGCAGGTTTACCAAGCTCCCTATGATGAAGACCAGGGTCACAATTATTTTCAAGTGCCCTTAACAAATTCAGTTATGAGTGTGGTAAAAAACAATGAAAGAATTAAGGTATCAAGTCCAATATTTGATTGGTTATATTGGATATTTCATATTGATTAAGGTCAAGCATTCTAATGTTAGAATAGGATTATATGTGCATAAATAAGTTTACCAGATAAACATCTTTTCAATTATTAGATTTACAGTATGCAAATAAGCTTGTTGGGCAAGCATGTGGTCTATTTTATTTCCGTTTCACTCCAAAAAGTCAGTCAAAGTTAGAATGAATGACCAGATGGTTTTCAGTCACAGAGTCTCAGGACAGATCAAGGTACAAGTTGTGGGATCAACCCAATGGATAAGGCACTGATTTACAAATCCGGAGATCTAAGATTCTTGACACCTCCTCAAGAGTTGCCATCCCCAATTGGAGCCTATGTTAGGGTCCTATAATATAGTCATCTGTTTTCCAGTCCCCTATTTTGGAATTTTTCTGATCAGGTTGAAGATGCTTTCATGATAAGGTGCTCGGGGGTAATGGTCCAGTGGTATATCCAATGTTTCAAAAGATATCCAGGTTAAAAGGTTAAAACCAAATGTTGTCACATGGTAAGATTGAATTATGATGCTTCCTTATGAGTTTGTGAAGGTTTCAGAGTGGCAAAATCAGGGATTTTATGAATTTGGTTCACATTTTAATTGTGGCAGAAAGTTTGATTTTCGGTAGCTAAAGGTCAAAATCTTATAGCTGTTAGCTACCGAAAGTTATCTAAACGGCTTATTCACGCATGTCATAAGCTGCCAAAAGTAATGAACATCGCCAGGATTTAAAAAGGGTCTTATCACTCCCATATCGGTGATTGTATGCAAGTCATGATTTGTTGTTATGCTGCCAAAACTGCTTTTGGCAATTATTTGTCCGATTTCAGAAAGGAATTATGATTGGTTTATCCCTTGTCTAATCAAGCAATCATAACCATAGATCGTGCCCACACCATTTAATCAATCCCGAAAAAACGGTCATGACCTTCTCATTCATTGAACCAGTCGATTGTCAGTTTGAGGCTACGATAAATCTGCCCACAGTCGCCCAAAACCTTTCATCCTGTGACTCTATTCTTGCATCTCATCGTTCTATTTCTCCTCCATGTTCATCTGAGTCCACCTCTCGCCCTTACATACCCTAGACCCTCTGTCATCAACCCAGTTTTAAAGCATTTTTAATAGTTCTGATGATGAAGATCTCAACAGGAGGTGCCCTTTTGAGGAAGGAATTGCAGGATGTTTCATACCTTGAGGCACACCATGAGGCCTGTGAACTATTCAAAGGTGTTGGATGCTACAGGTTCTGCCAGAAGCTCCAGGGGTATCATCAGGGTGTCACAGAGGCATTTGTCAAAATCTTTGATGGATTTAACGTTCAGCTTGGGCCTGTTTTGATGTAGATAGATGAATCTAGTGTAGCAGCAACCACAAAGATGCCTGGTGAAGGAGAAAGGTGGTTTAAGACCACCTCAATCAAGGAAATTGATTTCAGATCATTCCTCAAAGTAGAGCATCAAAATATGAAATGGAAAAAGGACATTCCCAGGAGCTACTTGGAGGAGAAATGGCAAACATTGCTAAAGATGATTCAGGTTTACATCACTTGTGAGGGGAGATATGGAAGGACCATGCTTTACCACTTCAGACTGCTCCTTCATTTCACTGGTAAGCAACCTCTGAATATGCCCTTTTACCTTCTTAACAGTCTTACCAAAATGGCTTCCAAAGTTCAGGCCAAGCCTCAGAAAGCTAGCAGCAATCTATTTCATCATGGGCTGATCAAATTGATAGTTTTAGAGGAGATCAGTAGAAGGAACAAGACTTGGGACTATATTCTATTTTAGGGAGAATTTGGGCAAGAAGTTCAACCAAAGAAAGGAGGAACTCCCTCACAGGAATTAACTTTCCCAAAAACCAGTAAAAGAAAGAGAAGAGCACTATCACCTGTAGAAACTGCCACAAAGGTTTCTCCATCAAAATCAAAGAAAACAAAGAGGAAGTTAGAGTTTGGGAAGAATGCAGAGAATCAAGGAGAAGCTACAGTAAAAAATGTCCTAAATCTGTCATATTCAGATTCAGATTCAGAGCCATTAGCTATAGAAATGGAAACTCCAGAAGAGGGGATACCTGGAACACCATCAAAGAAGAAGGTTAGCAAAAAGCCTAAGGTCCAGAAACTGAAAGAAGAACTTGTTGAGTTAAAGGTGTTAGAAAGACATCTAAAAAGAGAGAATGAGACTCTTAGAAAGTCATCTCTCAAAGTTGGTTCTGCATTGATCAATTGGCCATTAAATATGAGACTGTGAAGCACAAGAATTAGAGACTCCTCAAAAATAATAACAGACTGCAAGACATGAATAAAGTGTTGAAGTTTAAACTTGCTCACAAAAAGCTAAAGCCTAAAGCTCACCTCAGGCTTGATACTCTAGTTGAAGCTGCCCTTGATATCAAATGAAGTGATTATAATAGATGAAGCAGAGTTAAGGAGCAAACTCAACCATTTTTTACTAGTTCAGGAACAGTTACAAGTTTTGCCAGCTAAGACTAGTTTCAAAGTCGATAATTAGCTACCGAAAATCATTCCCATAAAATCGACAGCTAAATACACTCTGTTTTGACCTCGTTAGCTGCCGAAAGTTCTGTTATGAACAGAAAGCACACAAGTCTCCTCAGATCAAGGAAAATGGATTCCTCAATGATCTTGCAAGCTTCCAGAACGATTTTCCAGTTATGACTCGTCCTCAATATGTTGTTGTCAAGTTCAGATCGAATTATATATGGTTATTAAAGAAAATCAAAGCTAACCTATTCCTTGGGATTTTGTTGTACTTTCCCCAGTTTTAGGATAGTAGTCAGCAGACAGTTATTGTTATTTTTACCCTTTCAGTGGTAAAAATCGAATATATTGTAATAGACTCAAGATATATGGTACGATATTGGGATGAGATCAGATCTTTATTTTGATAGATAATTAATTAGGTATTTGCATAAATATCTAGAAACAGTTAAGGAAGGGATTTGATCCCTTAGTCTATAGGATCTGAATGTAATGGGAATTTATAAAAGATGGAATGTAATATGGCATAGGGGGGGAACCTAAAGTGAGGATGGTATTGAAAGATCACCATCTATTGTAAAGATGTTCAGAAGGATGTAAGTGACCCTTTTTTATGAATATAAGGACATTGTGTTTCAAGATTCCTGGGTCATAGTTATGTGGTGAAGTGTTTCTTGATGTAACCTGGTTTTCTTTGGTTTCACATGTTGTTTCTTTCTTTATTGTTTATAAGAAGATTATGTTCAGGATTTGTTTCAAACACCCTGTTCTGGCTTAAAACAATATTCATGTTTTCTTCTGAAGTTTGAATGTAGAATTCAGATAGCACTGCTCTGCATTTGAAGTGAACCCTAATCTATTCCTCTTTTCCCATCTCACAAACTACAAGGATCCACTGACATGATTATCTTGCCTTGTTACATATGATCTAAGTTATTCCTTCATTTGATCACCTTAAACCTTTTGACTCCATTTTGCCCAATGGCTCTCTTTTGTTGTCCCAAACCAAACATTTAAAAAACAAACCTTCTACTCTCATAACTAGCCTAATACCCTGTTGACCGCCTATTCAACTAGGGGGTCAAATCCATTTGCCATGAAGTAATGCATCATCAGATGCTAGTATGTCGAAGGCAGTTTGGTTCTACTAGGCAATTTATGCCTCCACAACAAATTTTGTAAGCGGGATTACCGCATCCCTGCGTGGGTTAATATTGTAATAAGTCTACATGGATCATGTTAGGTTACTTGCCTTAGGGTTTCTTCATTAGGAGATTTCCTTTCGCTGAGTGTTTTTTATCCTCAGGAGGTTAATGTGGCCTAACCAGTCGGGTTAATCTCCCTTGAGTTTTTCACTCCCACCCAATAAATCCTCCAAAGTGGTGAAAGGCGTTCTAATGAAGTTATTCCTAGGTAGCTAGTGTTAGGAATGTTGTAAATGACCATGTAAGACAGCACGCGAAATTTCGCTGAATTCCGTCAAGTCTAACTAGGTTTTTTTTAGGGTTCCGAATTAATTAATTAATTAATTAATTTTGGGTATTTAATGTAAAACTTAGGTCCCGAGATTTGTAATAGGGGTATTTGTACTCAAAAGAAAGATAATGAGACCCCCTAAACCCGTGGACCAAGTTTCAACTCAGTTGGACAAGTTTTGCTAGGTTTTTTGTCCGCTTAGGAGTTTTTTGGGAAAATGACGGTTTTAATTGCCAAACCCAGAACATGGGAAAATGTAATTTTTGTAATAATGGACCTAATCAAGTGAAGTAAGTGGCAAATAAAGATGAGAGGGACCCCACCTACCTATTCCTATCCTTTCCTACCCTTATAAACCCACATTTAATTAAAATTAAGTTTTAATAAATTCCCCTTGTGAGCTCACGTCCCTCTTCCCACGTGAGTGTTGAGATTTGGGTACCTTGGAAAGTGGTCCCCATGTGCTTATGAGTCTCTAAGCACAAAGGGGGAAGACTATTACCCTTATACTTTACTTTATCATTCTAATTTCACTTTGACTTAGGAGTTTTAAGTCAAAAGTGAAATATGTCACTTAAGTCATAAAGTGACAATTAATTCACAATGTGGGTGAATTAATAGACATAAAGCAACTAAGGAAAGTGGGTTT
>ML776714.1:137335-152294 GCA_009831015.1 Picea engelmannii | reverse complement strand
GGCTTAGGTACGGACTCCTGTAAGTCTCTAGCCCTGCTAACTGCATCCTGTAGTGAAGTAGGCTTGTAAGCCTTCACCCATCCTCGAAGTGGCTCGGTTAGCCCCTCTGTGAACAGCATCACCAAACGGGCCTCGGAGATATCAGTGACCATCACGGATATCCTCTGGAAATCTGATATATATGCATCTGCCGACCCAGTCTGTTTCAACTGTGCTAAGTCTCTAAAAGACATCTCAAGATCTCGTCTGTCAAATCGGTGCACCAGTCTACCTGTGAACTCAACATAGGTGACAATATGGGCATGGCCCAGAGTGGTCATCCCGTGGTACCACCAGTCATGTGCCTCACCCTCCAAGTGTAATGTAGCCAACTTAATGGCATTTGTCTCTGCCATGGGGTTCAGCTGGAAGTACGTGTCGAGCTTCTGCACCCAAGCTCGTGCAGTGCACTTCGACGTCCCATCGAAGTATGGCAAAGTGAGATTGCCCACTGTGCGCTGTAACTCATAGCTCTGCGTGGGACCCCTGTTGAAGAACCTTGGCCTGTTTCTCCCCTTGAAGCTACAAAACTCGACAAAAGTCATAGCTTCTCTCAATTTTGGATCCCTGGTCTTGTACTCCTGGAAATAAACTGCTAAGGGCTCGTCCTGCTCTACCTGCCCTCCTGTACCTGTCTCCTGTGGTCCTAAGAACTTAGGCATGGTAGATCTAGGAATCTCACTGTAGTCATGAGGGCGGTTCTGAGGGTTGGTCCTGGAAGCGATCACCTCAACATGAGGTCTGTGTGTGTTTTCCCCATCTTCCATCTGCCCTTTCTTGCTGCTCTCCCCCCTTTCTTCACCCTGCTTTCTCCCTAGAGCATAACCTGTGATTCTGCCCATGAACTCTCGGGTCTCTCTCTGGCCCTCTGCAATGTCCTGTAAGGCTTTCATAAGCCCTTTGAACAAACCAGCCTCTCTATCCTCTGGCAGATTTGCATTGTTTCCTGGAGTGCCCTCCATGTCTTCTTCTCTGCCCTCTACGCTTCTATACCTCCTACGCCTATAAGTGATGTTCTGCAGCCCTTCTCAGTCATCAATGTCGCCCACAGCTGGCCAAGATCATGCTCTGATACCACTGAAATATTCTAAGTTGAGATACTTGGAAAAACTCCTCCAGTTTGGTGTTGGACTTTCGTCAAACACTTGGCATGCATAAGTACATATGGTTGTAGGTGAAAATTGGATTGGACAGCAATACAATTCTTGTTTTCGCTGGCTGTTTCGTGGTTTTCTAAACCCTTATGACTCCCCAATGAAGTGCCAATGGTCGTATTTTAACGTTGTACAAAACCCATAAAATAATAATGGAAGACATTCATATTTAGACGAGCAAATTCACTACATAATGGCTATTCTTTATTCATGAGTATGGACATCACTTATAACCGTAAAATTGGCACACTTAGCAATTACAAGGGGAAAAATTTGTGAGCAGCAAAGTAAACAAATACAATTAAGGAACCTGGCAGCAGATTATGGCTATTCTGTCACTGTATAAACCTCTTGTAGATGACAGCGATTGTGATTTGATCCTTGATTGAGCTTGCAGGGTTGCTCTTCAATGGAGTAGATGTTACCTACGCCCAACAAGACTATAGGCTGTTCTGCTCCTCCGAATTTCGCCCAGCAATGTCCCACTCGGCCTCAAACAGCCCCCACGCAGCCAACACTGATTCAACACTATTATAGGAGTCTCCACGCTTTACCTTGGCCGCTACAGGACTAGGATTGACCCTGGACAAGGAAGAAATGACCCACGAATATCCTGGCGGAGTCCCTGTCAAGGATCGACCCAACTGGTAGCTATAACAAGTATCCCTTGCCTCTGTTCTACGCCCCCTCTACTGCAATATCTCCCACGAAACTCAGCCACGAATGGGTGTAAGTTCAGCCTTCGTAGGTAACCTTCACAGCTTCTGGATTACGCCCTCTACCAGCAATAACATAGCCACTAGGAAGGAGCTCGACCTCAAAGAATTTGACCACCAAACTGCAAAACCAAAGGAAATGCAGCTACAGCTCACAAGCACACGCAGTACCAAGGAAAAATTCGACCCTCAGGGATCACAATAGAAGGTTCACGCTCCAGCCAACAAGAACCACGATTTGGGAGGTAAGTAACCCAACTACGATGGGAAAATACTCAGCCACAAATGGGAGAATGTGCCCTGCATAAGAAAACACCAAATTCTTCCCGTCGTGCCAAGAGAATTATGCCCTCTTTCTTCTCAGCTCAGAAAATGAAGTCGTCTCCAATCAACTCCTTCGAAAACACAAGATCAATACCTGCAAATGAGAACCCTGGATGGATTCTCCAATTCTCCCTGATAGAGCAAATAATTGCACTGTCGAATCCAAGATTCCACGGCTAGGGCAGATAGTTTCACTGCCAAATCCGAGGTGCCGAATGGATTTCCAGCTGAAACCCTTGTTTGCTCACCGAGCTCTTCTCCCAAAACCCAATTTTCAAATGAATAGTCAATAATCCATTTTTCCCCTTCAATCGTCCTTTTATTCCTTCACTTGTCCTTTTCTCGATTAAAATATTCATTTAATTATTAATTGGAGAGGAATACCCTCAAAGAGGGGTTTAATAATAATAAACTCACCTTTCCTAAGTTTTCACTTTATAATGCGAAAGTGACTTAACCAGTATCGTTTCCCTAGCTCATCCGTCTAATGGTTTACGGGAAACTGTATAAACCATCACGGTATCCCGACTGCCTAGGAAAAACGGGACATTACAAAAGTTGGAATATAGCAATGCTTATCTTTACATTTATATTTTGCATATGGCAATACTTCAGCCTCCTGCTTTTCGGTTATCTAAATAAGGAGATTTCATGGTTCTAAAAAGTTGGAACAACCTGGCAGAGAGCGGAAGCCAAAACTTACAATTTGCATCTCCAGCACAGTCGTGAACTACCCAGGCCATATATAACTGAACAGCATAAAATCTCATGTGTAAAATCATTTAGGACTTATTTATACAGACATCCAAACAAATGTGTGTTTAACAGGTTGAGTAGACTGATCTGCTTCCTGTTTTGAGCAAAGCCTCCACAAAAGATATAGAATCAAATCTAGTTCAAAATTATGCAGATTATAGGGAATGCCCTCTGATGCCTGTGATATCGTTTTTGTTATATTTTTCCCGACTGACAACTACTCATTTGACACAAAGATCATGTGTCAAATAAAACAGTCTAGGCTTAGAAGTGTCCTTTCAATAAGATATGCTTGGATAACAAGTTGTGGCATGCAGCACAAAGCAATTATCGCATTCTTATTATTTCAGATCTCCTAAGCAATATGTCATACCTCGTATGCATCTGCAAACAGGCTCCATTGTTCCATTCGTTTAATTGCCTCAACTGCCTTCTTCCTGTGGATTTCTTCATGCTCTTCACCCCGAAAAGTCTCCATTTCACTTTTCAAATCACTCATCCTCTCCTGAAATTCTGCAGACATTCACCACTCACATTATTGACATGTTCCAATATGCACCTGAAGACTGCTAGAAAATGAAAGCATTAATTTAACCAACAAACAATATAGATAAAAACTTTTATTCGAATACTGAAACCAATAGGCTGCCGTATCTGAGCTTGAGTAATTGTTCCATTCCTTGTTGAAAAATAAATACTAATAATTTATTTTCTTTTACCAGTATCTATGAAAATGAATAATCAAAATGGGTAAAACCAATCATGCCCTGAAGAGGCTCTACATGATCAACAATCATACAAACGGAAGTTGATAACAGATAAATAATTAATGATCATTTAATATCTCCGGAAACCTATGTTAGGATCTAAATCACAGGATTCGCCAGCTTTAATGGACAAAATTTGAAAATCTGCGGATATAAAAGCAGCAGATTAAAGTCAGTTAATTTCGTCGAATATTAACAGCTATAAATGATGATTATCTTACCTGCATATGAAAGCCAAGTCACCATGTATTTAATCTTTATTGTTAATCACTGTCCAATCTGTGCCCTAGAAATATATGCAGTCTTTGTGCTCTATATATCTCCAACTTCATCTTCAATGTGTTCTGCATTGGTCGAAACGTCTGTCCCAGACTGATTGTGGCCAAGTAATAACTTGCCAATTAGCCAAGACAGTCGATGCCAGACTGGAATTCACAGCAAGTGCTGACGCTGGACAGGAATTTAATGGAATGCCCAAGCTCTTGCTCAACGGATCATGGTGGTCTGATATCAAGTGTCGGACATATGATATAAGTTGTATTATAAAACTTTACTTATATATAGATATGATATAAGTTGTATTATAAAACTTTACTTTATATATATATATATATATATATATATATATATATATATATATATATATATGTGTATATATATATATGATTATATATATATGAGATTAGTAAATTTATTTTGATTATATATATATAGTTAAACATCAGTCTTATATTTATATTATATAGAAAAAATTACAACCATCCCTGGTGGTGACCTGCCACAGTGGAAACCAGGACCACCAGCAGCTGAAAAGATCCATAACTGTCATTTGCATTCTTGCTTATCAGCCTACAGTCCTGAGCGAAAAAGGACATAACTATGTTTACTAACAGCCTATAATATGACATAAAAACAAGATAAAGTAAAGACAGTCCCATATTAAACAGGAGGATAAACGAAACTTTCTCCAATTGGCTGGCCATTAGGTTCACAAGTCTGCACAATCCCTTTTGAGTTGCAATAAGAGGCAGGGGGTCTTCCTCTATGAAGATAGTATTGGACTGTGTACCCAAAGAACCAGGAGAGTCTTCCTTCAACTCCATTGTATCACTGTTTCCATTCTTGGGCTGGAAAACCACCATATCAACACCATACACTGCTGTAAAAACTACTTCAAATTTGCTATCAAGCAAGTCAATTTTGTGAAGGATAGCCTGCTGTTGCAGGCCCCTTTCCTCAACAACCTGACCAATAAGAGCCTTGGTCATCCAATACATTTCAATAACCCTAAAGATATTAGCATCCCTCAATATAGAGAACCCTTGATCTTGAACCACCTTTCAAATTCCTCTTGGATTTGCTATTTTTCCTTTTCTCTCTGATTGCAACTTCCATATGGTCTGCTTTTTCCTTAATCAAATCAAGGAACCTTTTGTGGTAAAAATTGGTTGTTGCCTAGGCTTCTTTCTCGGCCCTAGTGAAATAGCGAGGTGCCTCCTGGACAGGGACTTTCTCAGAGTAGGTTCTAGGCCTCCTATCAGCCAAGTTTTTCCCTTTCTCTCTGTCCAAGAACCTATTTCCTCTTGTCATCTTAGCTAGACAAAAACTATTACGGTAAAAAAGTTGGGTGAAAAGCCAAAAGCAAAAGTGTTGAAGTTTGTAGCTCGGACAGGTACTTTCATAGTGGTTTCTGTCTAACATGTGGAAGTCATCATTAATACCTCTCAGAACTTTGGAAATTCACTTTAATTAAAGGAATTATTCTAGTGAATGTCATTTTATAATTAATTGAGTTTAATTTATTGAAATACCTAAGTTTATGGCATTAGTGAATTAAACGAATCCTAGCCCTTGATCTCAAGTGAGTTGAGATTTAATTTCAATCGTCAATCACTTTGGAGATTAAAATTATGTTTGATTCAATCAAAACTCAAGATTATAAAAGCAGCCAAGGTGAGACGAGAAGATACATCAAGAAAGCAAAGAAGGACTTTTGCTTAGTGTTGAGTCACGAAGAACTGTGATTCAAGGAGATCTCAGCAAGGTGAAGAAGGACTTTCATCTTGAGTTCAAGTCCAAAGGAGGAAAGTACAAGTATTTCACCAAGAGAATTAAATCAGCAACTAGAAAATCGAAGGACTGTTTTTTTGGACAACAACAGGGTTTGTTTTTGCAAGTGGGTCGTACAGATCAATAGGCCGTACAAGCCATACAGCCGCAGCAGCAGCAGTAGAGGCCGTACAGGCCATACAACCATAGGTTGTACAACCACGGGCCGTACAACAGGCCGCGTGGGTCGTACAACAGGTCGTGGTTGTACAGGACTGTATGGCAACCATATAGAGTTCGTACAACAAACATACCAGCAAGCCAGTGGGCCATACAACAGCTGAGCAGCAGGGGTTTCTTCAAGGTTGTCTTTTGCTAGGTTTTCTTGTTTTGTATTTTTCCTCAATGGGTAGATTGTTCCCAGGTTAGGAAAGCCCTTGTAAGCTTTGATATTGTTGAATGAAAATCTTATTTGAAGGGAAGAATTTTTTTGTGTGCTGTGTGAGATTTGATTTCCATTTTGCTTCCATTGTTTTAACTATTTCCAGTTGTTAGCGATATTTCTTGTCTCGGGCCTAAGAGTGTTCAGATCTACAAATGGCGCGAAAAGTGCCCAAGCGCAGCACACAGAAGAAGCCCTTTTCGGACTTAAAATCAAGCGAGCGGGTATTTCTTTCTTCAGCGGAAAGGATTCAGCGACAGAGCAGAACAACGATTGATGGGTGATTGCAGTCAGCCGAGTCACGCCAAGTATAGCGCATAAGGTTTAAAAGAAGTGAACGGTCGAAATTCTCCGTAGAGAACTCGCGAAGTAACGAGGGTCGTTGATCACGATCAGTTGATGCGGGGGTTCATTTCTTGAACTCGGGGGTTCGCAAGTTCAGAGGGCGGACCATATCCTTTGGTTGCGTGAGATCGCGAGTCACGAGAATTGTGGAAAGAAAAAGAGCCATCACGTCTCGGGACTTCGCGAGGGGAGAATGCCAAAGTTCAACACTCCAGGTCGCGAGCTGCGAAAGGCGCTAGCGCGCAATATGATAAGACAAGTCTCAGTATCGTCGAGAAGATCTCAACCGTCCATCCCAGAGGAGTACGTGGCGCACGATCGGGCTCCATCGCCCCCTCGCCCTTCGTGACTTTGAAGAACGAGGACTAGCTCCTCCCAGCCGCGAGACGCGAAGTGTCGAGGGCGCTAAGGATCGGGCCCACAATACTGATGAGGTAATCTCAGCTGTCCATCTACAGAAGACACCTGGCGTGTGATTAAGCCGCCTCGGCGTCTCGCCCCTCGCGACTCCAAAGCGCAAAGAGTAGCTCCATTATATTCCGATGCGCGAGGTGCCGAGAAGGTTTCGGACCGGGGCCCATGGTATCGTCAGGAGAGTTATGAGTCGTCGGATCCAGAGAGGCGCGTGGCGCTAGATTAGGTCGCCTCGGCGTTTCGCCCATCGCGATTTCTATCAGCAAAAGTTAACCCTTCATGTTCGCGAACGTCGAAAGCATATGGTCGCGGCCCATGTTCACTTGGGGAGATGAAAGAGCTGCATAAAGTAGGCCAAGACGTCGAGTTCAGTTGTAGGGGTGGATCATCACGATCTCTAGGCGCCATCGGACCCGACTTTCACACTGTTTCTAGTATTGAAGTAATCGAAGTCAAGGGCAGGTGGTTGAAACCTCCTTTCGTTCATTAAATGAGGGGAATGGAGGGTCTGGCAGGCCGCCTGTTCGCAGAGGACCTGTGTATCGATTCCCCCAACAAAGCCATGCCGAAGTCCATGACTCGACAGAGAAGTCTGGGCACACTAGCCGAGCACTTCATGGCTCAGTTACCCTCCTTACAGGAGCCATGCGTAGTTAAGGTGGCATTTAAAGAAAGATATCAGTACGAGTTTGACTGAAGGGACACCAAGCTTTGGGTAACTGGGCACGCCTCTGAAAGGCGAATTTTTCCTGAGTATATAGACTCAGTCTTTGTATTTTGTAAGGATCGATGGTTGAGCAGAGCTCCCTACTGTAATGCTTTAACAGATATTCTAGTTTGCTGGATATGCATCTGTATATGAGATATCTTGGTTTATGACAGACAGTTTTACTTACTCCATCTACTTTTCGTCTCATGCTAAGAGAGTTCGCGATTGACTGAGTCGCGCGAGTTATTGTGGTTATGTTATAATAAAAGATTTATTGTTCCATTGTTGCATTCTCTGGCTTTGCGTTTGAATGTAAGATGATATCGCATTTGGACGCCTTCTTCCTCAGCCTGTTAGAAACCCATTGTTAATAACAGACCTTCTCTTTTCCCTTATATAAGTCTTCCACCTGTTCACCCTTTACTACGGCTCACTGTCTGAAGTTTACGCAAGACCCCACTTGCTCATGCATACCTGGCCTAGTTTCAGAGTTGGAACGCTATTGTTTTGAGTTTCCCGCCATTTGATCACCCATTTATGAACAACCGTGACATAAAACTGATGGGCGTCGGGCTCTGCTCCTGTTAGCAATCCAGGAGTCACTTCCATCGCCAACATTTCTAGCGTCGTTGCCGGGGACGAAGTTGAAAATTTTCCCTGGGTAGAACGACATTGAGCCACTGATTCTGAAGGTGCATCAGATATCAGAATTTTCAAGATTGCTACTGTGCACCTGGCGACTCCACGGTTTCCACATCACTGTTTCAGCTGTGGCTACTGTTAGCACACCTGAAAGCTGACCCAGAGGAGCTCTCTCGAGAAGGTTTCAGCAGCTGCTTTCTCAGCCTGAGAAGTTTCCTGGGGTAACGACGACGTTGAGATCTGGCCTTTGATGGTGAATAAGGACTAGACACATTCGAAGCTACGCATATTTCACCCGCCGACTCCATGATTCAAGGATCGATTGGCGACTCCACTGGTTCGATATGGAGAAAATCCTTGCTCCCAGGTTTGCTCCTTTTAATTTTTCTGCTATTCCTGGTTTTCCTAATGTTGTCCCCTCTCCGAATGAATGGGGCGATTATTTGCCCATATTTGGAAAAAGTGAAGAGGATAACCCTGCTCAACACCTCAGTGAGTTTCATGAACTCATGCATCAGTGGGAGATACATCATGAAGATGTATTATTGAAAATGTTCATGTTCTCGTTAGCAGGGGATGCTCGTAAATGGTATCATTCTTTACCCCCTGCTAGCATTTCTTCACTCAGTGAATTCCATGCAGCTTTCACCGCTTACTGTCGGAAGTTGTATCCCTCTGAGTTGATTTTTCATAACTGTTGTGAGGGATACTACAACAAATGTATACAAGATAGAGCCGTCTTTTATGAAGGCTACGAGGATGATCCTGATGACCTAGATCAGGAATCAGTCATTTCTCCTCCCCATTCGTCTGCTTCGGGCGAAGTTATGGAGTTGATAAAATCTCTCTCTGCCCAACTGGATAGGTGGGAAGCTGAACAATGCGCTGAGGATTTCCCACCCTTTGAAGCAGAGGCCTTTAGCAGCCCTACTGAGGGCGATTATGAAAAAATCTTTCTCACGGGTCCTGTTTATGGTCATTGTGAATCTGACCCATGGGAGAGCCAAGAATAAGAAATCCTCCCAGATATGATTATGTCTGATGAGGGCTGTAAGGATAGAAGACTGGGGGAGGAAGTTGCTCTGAGTGAACTAATGATATCTCTCATTGCCCAACATGCAAGGTTAAAATCTGAGGACAATGGGAAGGATTTTCCAGTCTTTAAGGCAGATGTTCTAGATGGCTCTCTCGAGGAGAATATTGAAGATCCCGTAAGCGCATTAACATCTGTCCTCGATGAGCTTGCTGTCTCAGAACAAAACGATGAAGTGGTAGTTGGGGAAGAGGACTGTTCTCTTTTTCTTCACGAGATTTCTCATGATGTATTTACATTTGGGATTGAAAAGGAGGATCTGGAGATCGTTCCTTTTTTGCAAGATGAAGAAGTCTAGTGCTCACCCAGCTTTAACGACTATTCAGTTGAGGAGCAACAGAGCCCCACATCACAGATTGATGACCTGGATTGCAGCCAGCCCGTGTATGACAGCTATGAATCAGGTTCTGAGCTGAACACCCAGAACTTCCAAGAGAAGACTGTAGAGCCTTCTCCTCTGTTCACAAATGAAAGACAATGCGAGGAAATCAACCCCCCTGAGCAACAAATCGAAAAGCAGAGCTTTCCCATAGGTCCTATCTATGATGATTACGACTCTGACCCTTGGGAGAGCCAAGAAGAGGCACCAGAGGAACCAGAGGAGCTGTCGAAGATGCAGTTTATAGATTGCGCAGAGCCAGTCGGCAAGAAGCCACCACCTGAGATCAGCGAGCCTACTTCAGTTATTCACCCACATGTGCTTATTAGAGACATTCAGTCGCGGGTGAACAATTGTGTAGCAGAAGGGACTGTCTGTCGCCAATTTCCTGGAAGTGGCCACTCATTCGATGACCCTGTCAGCGAATACATGGAGTGGAATTTTCCTCAGGCTTTGGAGCCGCCATATGCCATCTCAACTTCAACTTGTAAGGAGAAGTTGAAGAGTGTAACCGTTCTACTATCACGGTTACACCATTTGTTTGTGATCATCGACAGAAGGAAGGAGCTTCTATCCAGGAAGCTGCTTGAATGGCTATGGTGGAAGTTTTCTTTCACCTAGCCCCATGTAAAATATTTTATTAGAATTAGGAGTGTATATAAATAAGCTCTTTCGAGCATGTATTTTCTTTTGTTTCGATTTACTTTTCGGCCTGTATTCTCAGCAGCAGGAGGTTTTGAGCAGGACTCCATAGCCCAACAGCAAGGCACTGAAGTTGCGGAATGAGTTCTTAGAGCATCACAGGGACGACTCTATCCCCCATGGAGCCTAATGTTAGCGATATTTCTTGTCTCGGGCCTAAGAGTGTTCAGATCTACAAATGGTGTGAAAAGTGCCCAAGCGCAACACACAGAAGAAGTCCTTTTCGGACTTAAAATCAAGCGAGCGGGTATTTCTTTCTTCAGCGGAAAGGATTCAGCGACAGAGCAGAACAACGATTGATGGGTGATTGCAGTCAGTCGAGTCACGCCAAGTATAGCGCATAAGGTTTCAAAGAGGTGAACGGTTGGAATTCTTCGTAGAGAACTCGCGAAGTAACGAGGGCCGTTGATCACGATCAGTTGATGCGGGGGTTCATTTCTTGAACTCGGGGGTTCGCAAGTTCAGAGGGCGGACCATATCCTTTGGTTGCGCGAGATCGCGAGTCGCGAGAATTGTGGAAAGGAAAAGAGCCATTGCGTCTTGGGACTTCGCGAGGGGAGAATGCCAAAGTTCCACACTCCAGGTCGCGAGCTGCGAAAGGCGCCAGCGCACAATATGATAAGACAAGTCTCAGTATCGCCGAGAAGATCTCAGCTGTCCATCCCGGAGGAGTACGTGGCGCACTATCGGGCTCCATCGCCCCCTCGCCCTTCGTGACTTTGAAGAACGAGGACTAGCTCCTCCCAGCCGCGAGACGCAAAGTGCCGAGGGCGCTAAGGATCGGGCCCACAATACTGACGAGGTAATCTCAGTCGTCCATCTACAGAAGACACCTGGCGTGTGATTAAGCCGCCTCGGCATCTCGCCCCTCGCAACTCCAAAGCGCAAAGAGTAGCTCCATTATATTCCGATGCGCAAGGTGCCGAGAAGGTTTCGGACCGGGGCCCACGGTATCGTCAGGAGAGTTATGAGCCGTCGGATCCAGAGAGGCGCGTGGCGCTAGATTAGGTCGCCTCGGCGTTTCGCCCATCGCGATTTCTATCAGCAAAAGTTAACCCTTCATGTTCGCGAATGCCGAAAGCATATGGTCGCGGCCCATGGTCACTTGGGGAGATGAAAGAGCTGCATAAAGTAGGCCAAGACGCCGAGTTCAGTTGCAGGGGTGGATCATCACGATCTCTAGGAGCCATCGGACCCGACTTTCACACTATTTCTAGTATTGAAGTAATCAAAGTCAAGGGCAGGTGGTTGAAACCTCCTTTCGTTCATTAAATGAGGGGAATGGAGGGTTTGGCAGGCCGCCTGTTCGCAGAGGACCTGTGTATCGATTCCCCCAACAAAGTCGTGCCGAAGTCCATGACTTGACAGAGAAGTCTGCGCACGCTAGCCGAGCACTTCATGGCTCAGCTACCCTCCTTACAGGAGCCATACATAGTTAAGGTGGCATTTAAAGAAAGATATCAGTACAAGTTTGACTGAAGGGACACCAAGCTTTGGGTAACTGGGCACGCTTTGAGAGGCAAATTTTTCCTGAGTATATAGACTCAGTCTTTGTATTTTGTAAGGATCGATGGTTGAGCAGAGCTCCCTACTGTAATGCTTTAACAGATATTCTAGTTTGCTGGATATGCATCTGTATATGAGATATCTTGGTTTATGACAGACAAGTTTACTTACTCCATCTACTTTTCGTCTCATGCTAAGAGAGTTTGCGATTGACTGAGTCGCGCGATTTATTGTGGTTATGTTATAATAAAAGATTTATTGTTCCATTGCTGCATTCTCTGGATTTGCGTTTGAATGTAAGATGATATCGCATTTGGACGCCTTCTTCCTCAGCCTGTTAGAAACCCATTGTTAATAACAGACCTTCACTTTTCCCTTATATAAGTCTTCCACCTGTTCACCCTTTACTACGGCTCACTGTCTGAAGTTTACGCAAGACCCCACTTGCTCATGCATACCTGGCCTAGTTTCAGAGTTGGAACTCTATTGTTTTGAGTTTCCCGCCATTCGATCACCCATCTATGAACAACCGTGACATAAAACTGATGGGCGTCGGGCTCTGCTCCTGTTAGCAATCCAGGAGTGACTTATGTCGCCAACACCAGTCACTATATTTTATTCAGTGAGTTGTAATTTATTTTTCAGCCAGGAAATCACTAGGAAGTAACTTATCTAGGTGCCAGGAATTGAGGTTTTAGTGAGAGATTTCAACATGGTATCAGAGCTTGAACTCTAAGAGGGAGTCAGATTTCAGGTTATACAACAGTTTATGACCTCTGATTTGCAACAGTGGGTGTTTAAAGGACCAAACACAGATCCATAGCAGTATGCAGCAAATCTGCAAGAAGATCTCTACAGATCTATAAACCAGCAGTGAAATTCTTGTGGGTGCTTGAAGGAATACTCACACAACAGTGATTTTTGTTCAAATCTAGAAATGCCAACAACGAGTCTCAGGTTTGAAGGCCAGTTGGATGGAGCATCTAACTTCCTATCCTGGAAGGCGAGGGTAACCTTGTTTTTGAAGGTACATGACCTTTGGGAGATTGTAGAAAAGGTCGTTCCTACACTAACAGATGCAGCAGAGAAGGTCGCTCTTGAGAAGAAGGACATCAAAGCCCAGAGAACAGTTGTTATTAAAACCATTCCGATCCAGCAAAACTAGCCAGTTTAACCAGTTTGGAGGCAAATCTGGGCCGACCAGTGGCACAAAACCGTTTTTGGCTGGTTCGGTACCAAACCAACCACTTTCACCAAACTGGTCGATTCTGTACAGCATTCGTATGGTGCATCGTGGACCCACAAAATTCAAATTTCTTTTAAATATCATTTTTTTAATAAAAGGGAGGCCTATCACCTAACCCTAGCGTAATGGTAATGTTAAATTCTTAAAGTAAAAGTGACATTCTCCTTTATCTTTCATTTTCATTTTCATCGAAAAAACGCAAACATGCCCGAAAATACCGAAAAATTAGTTGTTTTTGTCATTTTTCAAACAAAAATAGGGGTTTGGAGAACAAAGGAGAAAGAGAGCTTTTTTTCTTCATCCAAGGACGAGGAGGATAGGGTTTGGATAGGGATAGGATTTCACCCACCCTAGTAATTATTGGTAATATTAAATTCTTAAAGTAATATTAAATTCTCCTTTATCTTTCATTTTCATCCTTTTTCTTAAATTTTTAACATTACCATTAATTGTTTCTGGATGTTTGAGAGTGGTTACAACCTCATTGGACTTCATATGGAGAAAATAGAATTTTAGGTCCCATTCAAAATTAAGCAGACTTAATGGTTTTCAGGATTTCAAGATTGTTAGGATTGCAACGTTTCCACTGGATTCTATCATGTATGAGGGTATGGAATTGGCATTTAATCAAGAGCACCAAGCCCTCTATGTACTTCGATGTTAGTGACATTGATTGTTGAACTCTCCTGTCATGACCCTGTTGACCGCCTCTCCAACACAGGTGGTCAACTCATGTTCCATGAAGAGATGCATCATCAGATGTCATGTTGTCGAAGACTTTTGGTCCTTCAGGGCAGTGTTTGGCCCCAACACTTCTTTTTGTAATTGGAATTTCCGCACCCCTCCGTGGGTTAATAATGTAATAGGTCTGCATGAGTCATGTCTAGGTCAGTTACCTTGGGATCGGTTCACTGGGAGAGTTCCTTTCACCGAGGGTTTTTTATCCTCAGGTTATCAGTTGGGCTTTTCAGCCTTATTGATTTCCCTTGAGTTTTTCCCTCACACTTGCAATAATTCCTCCAAAGTGGTGAACGACGTTCCAGTGGGCTTATGTTTTGGTAATTATATAGGGAAATCATTGTAAATGACCATGCAAGACATTTTTAGAGAGTCTCACGGAATTCCGTCAAGTCAAAGTCATATTTTTTTTAATTAATTAATTATTTTTTGAGCAAAAATTGTAAAAACTGGATCCTTGGACTTTTGATAGGGGTATTTGTGCTCAAAAGAAATGGAATAGCACCCCCTACATCCATGGACCAAGTTTCATCTCAGTCGGACAACTTTAGCAATGGGTTAGTCCACCCGGAGTGTCAATCAGTCTAAAACAACAATTTTAATTGCTAAAGTTCAAACATGGAAAAATGTAAAAGTTGTAATAATGAGTTAGAGGATGTGAAAAGTTGAAAGGATGGTTAGAGAGAGACCCCCTAAGCATAAATTTAGCCTCCCAACCTTTTTCAACCTTGTCTAACCCCTTTCACCACCTCCACACTCAAAAATCACGCCCCCCTAGGGGGATTGACGTTTTTATTTTTTTAATTAATTTGTGACTTGAGTGTGGCCCCCTCTCTTGAGATTTCACTTCATTTGACCTCTACATCACCCCTAGAGGTGACCCCACTCACTCCACCTCACTCATCCCTTCATTTTATTTGATTTTTGACCTTGTGGAG
>ML776714.1:51878-68810 GCA_009831015.1 Picea engelmannii | reverse complement strand
CTGATGCAAGGCCAAGATAAAGCCAGTTTGAGGCAGAGGAGCTGTTGAGGTAGAGATGTTGTCGGACGATTTCTGAGAGTTTGGTATATCCGTTTCAGGTGCCGTAAGTTGTGCAAGATTCTAGAGATCATGGCGAACATGACTAGATCAGTCTAGAAGCCAATCGACATTGTAAAGATGTACTAATAAGCTTTCAAACAGAAATAAAGAAGCCTCCCTCACAGAGAAAAGGCCCGGAGACGTAGGCAAAGTTGTGCCGAACTCCGTTATCAAGCTTGTGCATTATGGTTTGTTGTTCTTTGTTGTATTTCAGATTTGCAATTATGTTGATGGCTGTATAATTCATTTGCTTTTCTCGCTCTTTCATTAAAGTCTCCCAATGGTTAATTAATGCATGCGAATAAAACTCAACCATAGTCATTTCGAAAAATCCTGACGGATCAAGTGGTCCTATCCTAACCTATCCTAACCTATCCTAGCCTATCCTATCCTATCCCAACCTATCCTACCCTACTCTACGTAGACTAGCTTAGCCTATCCTAACCCCTAACCTATCCTTGCCGATCCTAACCTATCCTAGCCTATCCTAACCTATACTAGCCCACTCTACCTAGTCTAGCCTAGCCTATCCTTACCTATCCTAGCCTATCCTAACCTATCTGATCCTACTCTACCTAGACTAGCCTAGCCTAGCCTAGCCTATCCTAGCCTACTCTACCTAGACTAGACTAGCCTATCCTATCCTAGCCTAGCCTAGCCTATCCTAACCTATACTAGCATGGCCTATCCTAACCTATCCTAACCTATCCTAGCTTACTCTGCGTAGACTAGCCTAGCCTATCCTAACCTATCGTAGCCTATCCTAACCTATCCTATCCTATTCTATCCTAGCCTATCCTAACCTATCCTAGCCTACTCTACCTAGACTAGCCTAGACTATCCTAGCCTATCCTAACCTATCCTAGCCTATCATAGCCTATCCTAACCTATCCTAGCCTACTCTACCTAAACTAGCCTAGCCTATCTTACCCTATCTTAACCTATCCTAGCCTACTCTACCTAGACTTGCCTAGCATATCCTAACCTATCCTAACCTATCCTAGGCTACTCTACCTAGACTAGCCTAGCCTATCATAGCCTATCTTAGCCTATCCTAACCTATCCTATCCTATCCTATCCTAGCCTAGCCTACTCTACCTAGCCTATCCTAACCTATCCTAGACCATCCTAGCCTACTTTACCTAGACTAGCCTAGCCTATCCTAGCCTATCCTAGCGTACTCTACCTAGACTAGGCTAGCCTATCCTAACCTATCCTAGCCTACCCTAACCTATCCTAGCCTAGCCTATCCTACCCTATCCTAACCTATCCTAGCCTATCCTAGCCTATCCTAGCCTATACTAAACTACTTTAAAAATACTAGCCCAGCCCATCCTAACCTATCCTCACCTATCCTAGCCTATCCTAACCTATCCTAGCCTATCCTAGCTTATCCTAACCTATCCTAGCCTACTCTACATAGAGAAGCCTAGCCTAGCCTATCCTAGTCTATCCTAACCTATCTTAGCCTACTCCTCCTAGACTAGACTAGCTTATCCTATCATCTCCTAACCTATCCTAGCCTAACCTAGCCTATCCTAACCTATCCTAGACTACTCTACCTAGACAAGCCTAGCCTATCCTAGCCTATCCGAACCTATCCTAGCCTATCCTAACCTATCCTAGCCTACTCTACCTAGACTAGCCTAGCCTAGCCTAGCCTAGCTTAGCCTAGCCTATCTTAGCCTATCCTAACCTATCTTAGCCAATCCTAACCTATCCTTGCCTATCCTAGCCTACTCTACCTAGACTAGCCTAGCGTAGCCTAGCCTATCCTATCCTATGGTAACCTATCTTCACCTATCCTAACCTATCCTAGCCTATCCTAGCTTATCCTAACCTATCCTATCCTACTCTACCTAGCCTAGCCTAGCCTATTGTAGCCTATGCTAGCATATCCTAACCTATCCTAACCTATACTAGCCTACTCTACCTAGACTAGCCTATCCTATCCTATCCTATCCTAACCTATCCTAGGCTCTCCTAACCTATCCTAACCTATCCTAACCTACTCTACCTAGATTAGCCTATCATAACCTATCCTAAAATATCCTAGCCTTTCCTATCCTAATCTATCCTAACCTATCCTAGCCTACTCTACCTAGACTAGCCAATCCTAGCCTATCCTAGCGTATCCTAGCCTACTCCACCTAGACTAGCCTAGCCTATCCTAGCCTATCCTAACCTATCCTAGCCTAGCCTACCCTAACCTATCCTAGCCTATACTAACATATCGTAGCCTACTCTACCTAGACTAGCCTATCCTATTCTAACCTATCATAACCTATCCTAGCCCATCCTAACCCATCTTAGCCTATCCTAACCTATCCTAGCCAAAGGTACCTAGACTAGCCTAGCCTATCCTAACCTATCCTAGACTATAATAACCTATCCTAGCCTTGCCTATCCTAACTTATCCTAGCCTATCCTAACCTATCCTAACCTATCCTAGCCTACTCTACTTAGACTAGCCTAGCCTATCCTAACCTATCCTAGCCTACTCTACCTAGACTAGCCTAGCCTAGCCTAGCTTATCCTAGCCTATCATAACCTATCCTAGCCTTTCCTAACATATCCTAACCTATCCTAGCCTACTCTACCTAGACTAGCCTAGCCTAGCCTAGCCTATCCTATCCTATCCTAACCTATCCTAACCTAATCTATCTAGACTAGCCTAGACTATCCTAACATATCCTAACCTATCCTAGCCTATCCTAACCTATCCTAGCTTAGCCTATCCTAACCTATCCTAACCTATCCTAGCCTACTCTACCTTGACTAGCCTAGCCTATCCTAACATATCCTAACCTATCCTAGCCTATCCTAACCTATCCTATCCAAGCTTATCCTAACCTATCCTAGCCTTTCCTGACCTATCCAAGCCTTTCCTGACCTATCCTAGCCTATCATAAACTATCATAACCTATCCTAGCCTACTCTACCTAGACTAGCCTAGCCTAGCCTAACCTATCCTAGCCTATCCTATCCTAACCTATCCTAGCCTATCCTAACGTATCCTAACCTATCCTAGCCTACTCTAAGTAGACTAGCCTATCCTAACGTATCCGAACTTATCCTAGCCTATCCTAACCTATCCTAACCTACTCTACCTAGACTAGCCTAGCCTATCCTAGCCTACTCTACCTAGACTAGCCTAGCATATCCTAACCTATCCTATCATATACATTCCTATCCTAACCTAACCTATCCTAGCCTACTCAACGTAGAGTAGCCTAGAATATCCTAGCCTATCCTAACCTATCCTTGCCGATCCTAACCTATCCTAGCCTATCATAACCTATCCTAGCCCACTCTACCTAGCCTAGCCTGGCCTATCCTAGCCTATCCTAGCCTACTCTACCTAGACTAGCCTAGCCTATCCTAACCTATCCTAGCCTATCCTAACCTATCCTAGCCTATCCTATCCTAATCTATCCTAGCCTATCCTAACCTATCCTAGCCTACTCTACCTAGACTAGCCTAGCCTAGCCTATCCTAACCTATCCTAGCCTATCGTAGCCTATCCTAACCTTTCCTAACCTATCCTAGCCTACTCTACCTAAACTAGCCTAGACTATCCTAACCTATCCTACCCTATCCTAGCCTATCCTAACCTGTCCTAGCCTATCCTATCCTAACCTGTCCTCACCTATCCTAGCCTACTCTAAGTAGACTAGCCTAACATTTCCTAACCTATCCTAGCCTATACTAACTTATCCTAGACTAGGCTATCCTAACCTATCATAACCTATCATTTTCTATCCTAACCTATCCTAGCCTATCCTAACCTATCCTAGCCTAGTCTACCTAGCCTAGCATAATGTAGCCTAGCCTATCCTAGCCTATCCTAACCTATCCTTGCCTATTCTAACCTATCCTAACCTATCTAAGCCTACTCTACCGAAACTACCCTAGCCTATCCTAGCCTATCCTAACCTATCTTAGCCTACTCTACCTAGAGTAGCCTAGCCTATCCTAACCTATCCTAACCTATCCTAGCTTATCCTAACCTATCCTTGCTTATCCTATCCTAACCTATCCTAGCCTATCCTAACCTATTCTATCCTATCCTAGCCTACTCTACCTAGACTAGCCTAGCCTATCCTAGCCTATCCTAACGTATCCTAACCTATCCTAGCCTAGCCTATCGTAACCTATCTTAGCCTATCCTAGACTATCTTAGCCTATCCTAGCCTACTCTACGTAGACTAGCCTAGCCTATCCTAACCTATCCTAGCCTACTCTACCTAGACTAGCCTAGCCTGTCTTAACCTATCCTAGACTATATTAACCTATCCTAGCCTTGCCTAGCCTAACCTATCCTAGCCTATCCCAACCTATCCTAACCTATCCTAGCCTACTCTACCTAGCCTAGCCGAGCCTATACTAGCCTATCCTAACCTATCCAAGCCTATCGTAACCTATCCTAACCTATCTTAGCCTACTCTACCTAGACTAGCCTGGCCTATCCTAGCCTATCCTAACCTACCCTGGCCTATCCTAACCTATCCTAACTTACCCTGGCCTATCCTAACCTATCCTAACCTAGCCTATCCTAACCTATCCTAACCTATCCTATACTATCCTAACCTAACCTAGTTTAGCCTATCCTAACCTATCCTAAACTATCTTAGCCTACTCTACCTAGACTAGCCTAGCCTATTATATCCTAACCTATCCTAGCCTATCATAACCTATCCTATCCTAGCCTATCCTAACCTAATCTATCATAGCCTACTCTACCTAAACTAGCCTAGCCTAGCCTAGCCTATCCTAGCCTATCCTAACCTATCCTAACATATCATATCCTAGCCTATCCTAACCTAACCTATCATAGCCTACTCTACCTAAAATAGCTTGGCCTAGCAAAGCCTATCCTAACCTACCCTAACCAATCCTACCCTAGCCTATCCTCACCTATCCTAACCTATCCTAACCTAACCTACCCTAGCCTATCCTAATCTATCCTAACCTATCATATACTATCCTAACCTATCCTAGTTTAGCCTATCCTAACCTATCCTAAACTATCTTAGCCTACTCTACCTAGACTAGCCTAGCCTATCCTATCCTAACCTATCCTAGCTTATCCTAACCTATCCTATCCTAGCCTATCCTAACCTAACCTATCATAGCCTACTCTACCTAAACTAGCCTAGCCTAGACTAGCCTATCCTAGCCTATCCTAACCTATCCTAGCCTATCCTAACATATCCTATCCTAGCCTATCCTAACCTAACCTATCATAGCCTACTCTACCTAAACTAGCCTGGCCTAGCCTAGCCTATCCTAGCCTATCCGAGCCTATCCTGACCTATCCTAGCCTATCATAACCTATCCTAACCTATCCTAGCCTACTCTACCTAGACTAGCCGAGCCTATCCTAACCTATCCTAGCCTATCCTATCCTAACCTATCCTAGCCTATCCTAACCTATCCTAACCTATCCTAGCCTACTCTAAGTGGACTAGCCTAACCTATCCTAGCCTATCCTAACCTATCCTAACCTATCCGAGACTACTCTACCTAAACTAGCCTAGCCTAGCCTAGCCTAGCCTATCCTATCCTAACATATCCTAACCTATCCTAACCTATCCTAGCCTATCCTAGCCTATTCTAACCTATCCTAGCCTATCCTATCCTACTCTACCTAGACTAGCCTAGCCTATCCAAACCTATCCTAGCCTATCCTAACCTAACCTAGCCTATCCTATCCTAACCTATCCTAGCCTATCTTACCCTATGCTAGCCTACTTTAGCTAGACTAGCCTATCCTATCCTAACCTATCCTAGCCTATCCTAACCTATCCTAGCATATCCTATCCTAATCTATCCTAGCCTATCCTGACCCATCCTAACCTATCCTAGCCTACTCTACCTAGACTAGCCTAGCCTAGCCTAGCCTATCCTAGCCTATCCTAACCTCTCCTATCCTACTCTACCTAGACTATCCTAGCCTATTCTACCATATCCTAACCTATCCTAACCTATCCTAGCCTACTCTACCTAGACTAGCCTATCCTAGCCTATCCTAACCTATCCCGACCTATCCTGGCCTATCCTAACATATCCTATCCTAGCCTATCCTAACCTAACCTATCATAGCCTACTCTACCTAAACTAGCCTAGCCAATCCTAGCCTTTCCTGACCTATCCTATCCTATCATAACCTATCCTAACCTATCCTAGCCTACTCTACCTGGACTAGCCTAGCCTATCCTAACCTATCCTATCCTATCCTATCCTAACCTATCCTAGCCTATCCTAACGTATCATAACCTATCCTAGCCTGCTCTAAGTAGACTAGCCTAACCTATCCTAGCCTATCCTAACCTATCCTAAGCTACTCTACCTAGACTAGCCTAGCCTAGCCTAGCCTATCGTAGCATATCTTAGCCTATCCTAACCTATCCTATCCTATCCTAACCTATCATAGCCTATCCTATCCTACTCTACCTAGCCTATCCTAGCCTATCCTAACCCATCCTAGCCTATCCTAACCTATCCTAACCCATCCCAGCCTACTTTACCTAGACTAGCCTAGCCTAGCCTAGCCTATCCTAGCCTATCCTAGCGTACTCTACCTAGACTAGGCTAGCCTATCCTAACCTATCCTAGCCTATCCTAACCTATCCTAGCCTAGCCTACCCTATCCTAACCTATCCTAGCCTACTTTACAAAGACTAGCCTAGCCCATCTTAACCTATCCTCACCTATCCTAGCCTATCCTAACCTATCGTAGCCTATCCTAGCTTATCCTAACCTATCCTAGCCTACTCTACCTAGAGAAGCCTAGCCTAGCCTAGCCTATCCTAGTCTATCCTAGCCTATCCTAGCCTACTCCTCCTAGACTAGACTAGCCTATCCTATCCTATCCTAACTTATCTTAGCCTATCCTAGCCTATCCTAACCTATCCTAACCTACTCTACCTAGACTAGCCTAGCCTATCTTAGCCTACTCTACCTAGACTAGCCTATCCTAGCCTAGCCTAGCTTAACCTAGCGTATATTTGCCTATCCTAACCTATCCTAGCCTATCCTAACCTATCCCTACCTATCCTAGTCTACTCTACCTAGACTAGCCTAGCATAGCCTAGCCTATCCTAGCCTATCCTAACCTATCCTCACCTATCCTAACCTATCTTAGCCTGTCCTAGCTTATCCTATCCTATCCTAGCCTACTCTACCTAGCCTAGCCTAGCTTATTGTAGCCTATGCTAGAATATCCTAACCTATCCTAACCTATACTAGCCTACTCTACCTAGACTAGTCTATCCTATCCTATCATATCCTAAACTATCCTAACCTATCCTAACCTATCCTAACCTACTCTACCTAGATTAGCCTATCATAACCTATCCTAACCTATCCTAGCCTCACCTATCCTAATCTATCCTAACCTATCATAACCTATCCTAGCCTACTCTACCTAGACTCGACTAGCCTAGCCTAGCCAATCCTAGCCTATCCTTGCCTATCCTAGCCTACTCCACCTAGATTAGCCTAGCCTATCTTAACCTATCCTAACCTATCCTAGCCTAGCCTACCCTAACCTATCATAGCCTATCCTAACATAACATAGCCTACTCTACCTAGACTAGCCTAGCCTATCCTAACCTATCCTAACCTATCCTAGCCCATCCTAACCCATATTAGCCTATCCTAACCTATCCTAGCCTACTCTACCTAGACTATCCTAGCCTATTCTAACCTATCATAGACTATACTAACCTATCCTAGCCTTGCCTATCCTAACGTATCCTAGCGTATCCTAACCTATACTAACCTATCCTAGCCTACTCTACCTAGACTAGCCTAGCCTATCCTAACTTATCCTATCCTTCTCTACCTAGAATAGCCTACCCTACCCTACTCTATCCTAGCCTATCCTAACCTATCCTAACCTACTATACCTAGAAAAGCCTAGCCTAGCCTTTCCTAACCTATCCTAACCTATCCTAGCCTAATCTACCTAGACTAGCCTAGCCTATCCTAGCCTATCCTAACCTAATATATCATGACTAGCATAGACTATCCTAACATATCCTAAACTATCCTAGCCTATCCTAACCTATCCTAGCTTAGCCTATAATAACCTATCCTAACCTATCCAAGCCTACTCTACCTAGACTAGCCTAGCCCATCCTAACCTATCCTAACCTATCCTAGCCTATCCTAACCTAGCCTATCCTAACCTATCCTGACCTATCTTAGCCTTTCCTGACCTATCCTAGCCTATCATAACCTATCCTAGCCTACTCTACCTAGACTCGCCTAGCCTATCCTAATCTATCCTAGCCTATTCTATCCTTACCTATCCTAGCCTATCCTAACGTATCCTAACCTATCCTAGACTACTCTAAGTAAACTAGCCTAACCTATCCTAACCTATCCTAGCCTATCCTAACCTATCCTAGCCTAGCATATCCTGACCTTTACTAGCCTATCCTAGCTTATCCTAAACTATCCTAGCCTACTCTACCTAGACTAGCCTAGCCTATCCTAAACTATCCTAACCTATCCTATCCTATCCTATCCTATCCTAAACTATCCTAGAGTACTCTACGTAGACTAGCCTAGCCTATCCTAACCAATCCTAACCTATCATAACCTATACTAGCCTATCCTAACCTTTACTAGCCTATACTAGCTTATCCTAAACTATCCTAGCCTACTCTACCTAGACTAGCCTAACCTATCCTAACCTATCCTAGCCTATCCTATCCTATCCTAACCTATCCTATCCTACTCTACGTAGACTAGCCTAGCCTATCCTAACCTATCCTAACCTATCCTTGTCGATACTAACCTATCCTAGCCTATCCTAACCTATCCTAGCCCACTCTACCTAGCCTAGCCTAGCCTAGCCTAGCCTAGCCTATTCTAACCTATCCGAGCCTGCTCTACCTATCCTATCCTAGCCTATCCTAGCCTACTCTACCTAGACTAGCCTAGCCTATCCTATCCTATCCTAGCCTATCCTAACCTATCATAGCCTAGCCTATCCTAACCTATCCTAGGCTACTCTACTTAGACTAGCCTAGCCTATCCTAGCCTATCCTATCCTATCCTATCCTAGCCTATCCTAACCTATCCTAGCCTACTTTACCTAGACTAGCCTATCCTAGCCTATCATAGCCTATCCTAACCTTTCCTAACCCATCCTAGACTACTCTAGTTAAACTAGCCTAGCCTATCCTACCCTATCCTACCCTATCCTACCCTATCATAGCCTACTCCACCTAGACTTGCCTAGCATATCCTAACCTAACCTAACCTATCCTAGCCTATCCTAACCTATCCTAACTTATCCTAGGCTAATCTACCTAGACTAGCCTAGCCTAGCCTAGCCTATCGTAGCCTATCTTAGCCTATCCTAACCTATCATATCCTATGATAACTTATCCTAGCCTATCTGAGCCTACTCTACCTAAACTAGCCTAACCGATCCTAGCCAATCCTAGCCTATCCTAACCTATCCTATCCTATCCTAACCTATCCCAACCCATCCTAGACTACTTTACCTAGACTAGCATACCCTAACCTAGCCTATCCTAGCCTATCCTAACCTATCCTAGCGTACTCTACCTAGACTAGTCTAGCCTATCCTAACCTATCCTAACCTATCCTAGCCTAACCTATCTTAACCTATCCTACCCTATCCTAACCTATCCTAGCCTACTTTAAAAAGACTAGCCTAGCCCATCCTAACCTATCCTCACCTATCCTAGCCTATCCTAACCTATCCTCGAATATCCTAGCTTATCCTAACCTATCCTAGCCTACTCTACCTAGACAAGCCTAGCCTATCCTAACCTATCCTAGCCTACTCCTCCTATACTAGACTAGCCTATCCTATCCTATCCTAACCTATCCTAGCCTATCCTAGCCAATCCTATCCTACTCTACCTAGACTAGCCTAGCCTATCCTAACCTATGCTAGTCTATCCTAGCCTATCCTAATCTATCCTAGCCTACTCTACCTAGACTATGCTAGCCTAGCCTAGCCTAGCTTAGCCTAGCCTAGCCTAGCTTAGCCTAGCCTATCTTAGCCTATACTAACCTATCCTAGCCTATCCTAACCTATCCTAGCCTATCCTAGCCAACTCTACCTAGGCTAGCCTAGCCTATTGTAGCCTATGCTAGCATATCCTAACCTATCCTAACCTATACTAGCCTACTCTATCTAGACTAGCCTATCCTATCCTATCCTATCCTAAACTATCCTAACCTATCCTAACCTACTCGACCTAGATTAGCCTATCCTAACCTATCCTAACTTATCCTAGCCTTTCCTATCTTAATCTATCCTAGCCTATCCTAACCTATCCTAACCTATCCTAGCTTACTCTACCTAGACTAGCCTAGCCTAGCCTACTCTACCGAGACTACTCTAGCCTATCCTACTCTAGCCTAGACTAGCCTAGCCTAGCCTAACCTATCCTAGCCTACTTCACCCAGACAAGCCTAGACTAGCCTAGCCTATCCTAGCCTATGCTAGCCTATCCTAACCTATAGTAGCCTACTCCTCCTAAACTAGACTAGCCAATCCTATCCTATCCTAACCTATCCTAGCCTATCCTAGCCTATAATAACCTATCGTAGCCTACTCTACCTAGACTAGCCTAGCCTATCCTAGCCTATCCTAACATATCCTAGCCTATCCTAACCTATCCTAGCCTACTCTACCTAGACTAGCCTAGCGTAGCCTAGCCTACCTTAGCCTAGCCTATCTTAGCCTATCCTAACCTATCCTAGCCTATCCTAGCCTACTCTATCTAGACTAGCCTAGCTTAGCCTAGCCTATCTTAGCCTATCATAACCTATCCTAGCCTATCCTAACCTATCCTAGCCTACTTTACCTAGACTAGCCAAGCGTAGCGTAGCCTATCCTAGCCTATCCTAACCTATCCTCTCCTATCCTAACCTATCCTAGCCTATCCTAGATTATCCTAACCTATCCTAGCCTACTCCACCTAGCCTAGCCTAGCCTATTGTAGCCTATGCTAGCATATCCTAACCTATCATAGCCGAGTCTACCTAGACTAGCCTAGCCTACCCTAGCCTTTCCTAGTCTAGCTTATCCTAACCTATTCTAACCTATCCTAGCCTACTCTACCTAGACTAGCCTAGCGTAGCCTAGCCTATCCTATCCTATCCTAACCTATCCTAGCCTATCCTAACCTATCCTAGAATAGCCTATCCTAACTTATCCTAGCCTATCCTAACCTATCCTAACATATGCTAGCCTACTCTACCTAGACTATCCTAGCCTATCCTAACCTATCCTAGCCTATCCTAACCTATCCTAGCCTACTCTACCTAGACTAGCCTAGCCTATTCTAACCTATCAAAACCTATCATAGACTATCCTAGCCTATCCTAGCCTAGCCTATCCTAACCTACTTTACCTAGACTAGCCTAACCTATCCTAACCTATCCTATCCTATCCTAACCTATCCTAGCCTATCCTAACCTACTCTACCTAAATTATCCTAGCCTATCCTAGCCTACTCTACCTAGACTAGCCTAGCCTAGCCTATGCTATCCTAACCTAGGCTAACCTATACTAGCCTATCCTAACCTATCCTAACCTTTCCTAGGCTACTCCACTTAGACTAGCCTAGCCTATCCTAACCTATCCTAACCTATCCTAGCCTACTCTACCTAGCCTATCCTATCCTAGCCTAGCTTAGCCTATCCTAACCTAGCTTAGCATTCTCTACCTAGCCTACTCTATCTAGACTAGCCTAGCCTATCCTATCCTGGCCTAGCCTACTCTACCTAGACTAGCTTAGCATATCCTAACATATCCTAGCCTACTCTATCCTATCCTATCCTAATCTATCCTAGCCTATCCTAGCCTACTCTACCTAGACTAGCCTAGCCTATCCTAACCTATCCTGACCTATCCTAGCCTATCCTATCCTGACCTATCCTGACCTATCCTAACCTATCCTGACCTAGCCTATCCTAACCTATCCTAGCCTACTCAACCTAGACTAGCCTAACCTAGCCTAGCTTATCCTAGCCTATCCTAACCTATCCTATCCTATCCTAACCTAACTTAGCCTATCCTAACCTAACCTAACCTATCTTAGCCTATCCTAACCTATCCTAGCCTATCCTAAGCTAGCCTAGCCTAGCCTATCCTAGCCTATCCTAACCTAACCTACACAATCCTAACCTATCCTAACCTATCTTAAACTATCCTAGCCTACTCTACCTAGACTAACGTAGCCTAGCCTAGCCAATTCTAGCCTATCCTAACCTATCCTAGCCTATCCTAACCTATCCTAGCCTACTCTACCTAGACTAGCCTACCCTATCCTAACCTATCCTAACCTATCCTAGCCAACCCTAACCTAACCTATCCTAGCCTATCCTAACCTATCCTAGCCAACTCTACCTAGACTACACTAGCCTATCCCAACCTATCCTAGCCTATCGTAACCTATCGTAACCTATCCTAGCCTACTCTACCTAGACTAGCCTAGCCTATCCTAACCTATCCCAGCCTACTATACCTAGACTAGCCTAGCCTAGCCTACCCTATCCTAGCCTATCCTAACCTATCTTAGGCTATCCTAACCTATCCTAACCCATCCTAGCCTATTTCACCTAGACTAGCCTAGCCTAACCTAGCCTACTCTACCTAGACTAGCCTAGCCTAACCTAACCTATCCTAACCTATCCTAGCCTATACTTACCTATCCTAGCCTAGCCTATCCTAGCCTATCCTGGCCTATCCTAACCTATCCTAACCTATCCTAGCGTGCTCTACAAAGACTAGCCTAGCCCATCCTAACCTATCCTCACCTATCCTAGCCTATCCTAGATTATCCTAACCTATCCTAGTCTTCTCTACCTAGACTATCCTACCCTATCCTAACCTATCCTAACCTATACTAGCCTACTCTACCCAGACTAGCCTTGCCTATCCTAGCCTATCATTACCCATCCTAGCCTATCCTAGCCTATCCTAGCCTATCCTAACCTATCCTAGCGTACTCTACCTAGCCTAGCCTAACCTATCCTAGCCTATCCTAGCCTATCCTAACCTATCCTAGCCTATCCTAGCCTACTCTACCTAGACTAGCCTAGCCTATCCTATCCTATCCTTGCCTATCCTAGCCTATCTTTGATTACTCTACCTAGACTAGCCTAGCCTATACTAGCCTATCCTAGCCTATCCTAACTTATCCTAACCTATCCTAGACTACTCTACCTAGACTAGGCTAGCCAATACTATCCTAATCTAGACTAACCTATCCTAGCCTATCCTAACCTATCCTAACCTTTCCTAGGCTACTCTACTTAGACTAGCCTAGCCTATCCTAACCTATCCTAGCCTAGCTGAGCCTATCCTAACCTATCCTAACCTATCATAGCCTACTTTAACTAGCCTATCCTATCCTAGCCTAGCTTAGCCTATCCTAACCTAGCTTAGCATTCTCTACCTAGCCTACTCTATCTAGACTAGCCTAGCCTATCCTATCCTGGCCTAGCCTACTCTACCTAGACTAGCTTAGCCTATCCTAACATATCCTAGCCTACTCTAGCCTATCCAATCCTAACCTATCCTAGCCTATCCTAGCCGACTCTACCTAGACTAGCCTAGCCTATCCTAACCTATCCTAGCCTATCTTGACCTATCCTATCCTATCATGTCCTATCCTATCCTGACCTATACTAGCCTATCTTGATCGAGCCTATCCTAACCTATCCTAGCCTACTCAACCTAGACTAGCCTAGCCTAGCCTAGCTTATCTTAGCCTATCCTAACCTATCCTATCCTATCCTACCCTATCTTAGCCTTTCCTAACCTATCCTAACATATCTTAGCCTATCCTAACCTATCCTAGCCTATCCTAACCTAGCCTAGCCTAGCCTATCCTAACCTAACCTACACAATACTAACCTATCCTAACCTATCCTAGCCTACTCTACCTAGACTAGCCTAGCCTAGCCTAGCCAATCCTAGCCTATCCTAACCTATCCTAGCCTATCCTAACCTATCCTAGCCTACTCTACCTAGACTAGCCTACCCTATCCTAACCTATCCTAACCTATACTAGCCTACCCTAACCTAACCTATCCTAGCCTATCCTAACCTATCCTAGCGAACTCTACCTAGACTAGACTAGCCTATCCCAACCTATCCTAACCTATCCTAGGCTATCCTAACCTATTCTAACCTATCCTAGCCTACTCTACCTAGACTAGCCTAGCTTATCCTAACCTATCCTAGCCTACTCTACCTAGACTAGCCTAGCCTATTCTACCCTATCCTAGCCTATCCTAACCTATCCTAGGCTATCCTAACCTATCCTAACCCATCCTAGCCTACTTTACCTAGACTAGCCTAGCCTAGCCTAGCCTATCCTAGCCTACTCTACCTAGACTAGCCTAGCCTAACCTAACCTATCCTAGCCTATCCTACCCTATCCTAACCTATCCTAGCCTAGCCTATCCTAGCCTATCCTAACCTATCCTAACGTATCCTAGCGTACTCTACAAAGACTAGCCTAGCCCATCCTAACCTATCCTCACCTATCCTGGCCTATCCTAGATTATCCTAACCTATCCTAGCCTACTCTACCTAGACTAGCCTAGCCTATCCTAGCCTATCCTAGCCTAACCTAACCTATCCTAACCTATACTAGCCTACTCTACCTAGACTAGCCTAACCTATCGTAGCCTATCATAACCCATCTTATCCCATCCTATCCTATCCTAGCCTATCCTAACCTATCATAGCCTACTCTACCTAGCCTAGCCTAGCCTAGCCTAACCTATCCAAGCCTATCCTAACCTATCCTAGCCTATCCTAGCCTATCCTAGCCTACTCTACCTAGACTAGCCTAGCATATCCTATCCTTTCCTATCCTAGCCTATCTTAGATTACTTTACCTAGACTAGCCTATCCTATCCTAGCCTATCCTAGCCTATCCTAACCTATCCTAGCCTACTCTACCTAGACTAGCCTAGCCTATCCTAACCTATCCTAGCCTAATTTACCTAGACTAGCCAAGACTATCCTAACCTATATTAACCTATCCTGGCCTATCCTAACCTATCCTAGCCTATCCTATCCTAACCTATCCTAGCCTATCCTAACCTATCCTAGCCTACTCTAAGTAGACTAGCCTATCCTATCCTAACCTATCCAAGCCTATCCTAACCTATCCTATCCTAGCCTATCCTAACCTATCCTAGCCTATCTTAGCCTATCCTAACCTATCCTAGCCTACTCTACCTAGACTAGCCTAGCCTATTCTACCCTATCCTAGCCTATCCTAAACTATCCTAACCTATCCTAGCCTACTCTAAGTAGACTAGCCTATCCTATCCTAACCTATCCTAGCCTATCCTAACCTATCCTAGCCCAGCCTATCATAACCTATCCTAGACTATCTTAGCCTATCCTAACCTATCCTAGCCTACTCTACCTAGACTAGCCTATCCTACCCTACCCTATCCTAACCTATCTTAGCCTATCCTTGCCTATCCTAACCTATCTGAGCCTATCCTAACCTATCCTAGCCTTCTCTACCAAGCCTAACCTAGCCTAGCCTAGCCTATCCTAGCCTATCCTAACCTATCCTAGCTTATCCTAACCTATCCTAGCCTATTTGAACCTACTCTACCTAGACTAGCCTAGCCTATCCTAGCCTATCCTAGCCTATCCTAAAGTATCGTAACCTATCCTAGCCTATCCTAACCTATCCTAGCCTACTCTACCTAGACTAGCCTAGCCTATCCTATCCTATCCTACCCTATCCTAGCCTATCCTAACCTATCCTAGCTTGGCCTATCATAACCTATCCTAGCCTACTCTACCTAGACTAGCCTACCCTATCCTAACCTATCCTAACCTATCCTAGCCTACTCTACCTAGACGAGCCTATCCTAGCTATACTATCCTATCCTAACCTATCCTAACCTACTCTACCTAGACTAGGCTAGCCTATCCTAGCCTACCTTTACCTATCCTAGCCTATCTTAACCTATCCTAGCCTAGCCTAGCCTATCCTAGCCTATCCTAACCTATCCTAACCTATCCTAGCCTACTCTACCTAGACTAGCCTAGCCTATCCTAACCTATCCTAACCTATCCTAGCCTATCCTAGCCCACCCTACCCTAACCTATCCTAGCCTATCCTAACATATCGTAGCCTACTCTAACTAGACTAATCTAGCCTATCCTAACCTATCCTAACCTATCCTAGCCTATCCTAACCCATCCTAGCTTATCCTAACCTATTGTAACCTACTCTACCTAGCCTAGCCTAGCCTATCCTAGCCTATCCTAGCCTACTCTACCTAGACTAGCCTAGCCTTTCCTAACCTATCCTAGCCTATCCTAAGCTATTCTAGCCTAGCGTATCTTAACCTATCCTATCCTATCCTAACCTATCCTAGACTACTCTAGAAAGACTAGCATAGCCCACCCTAACCTATCCTCACCTATCCTATCATATCATAACATATCCTATCCTATCCTAGCTTATCCTAAAGTATCCTAGCCTAATCTACCTAGACTAGCCTAGCCTATACTAGCCTACCCTAACCTATCATAACCTATACTAGCCTACTCTACCTAGACTAGCCTAGCCTATCCTAGCCTATCCTAACCTATCCTAGCCTAGCCTAGCCTATCCTAGCCTATCCTAGCCTATCCTAGCCTAGCCTAACCTAGACTATCCTATCCTATCCTAGCCTAGCCTAGCCTAGCCTAGCCTATCCTATCCTAGCCTAGCCTATCCTAGCCTAGCCTACTCTATCCTAGCCTACTCTACCTAGACTAACCTACTCTACCTACCCTAGCCT
>ML776714.1:33519-51029 GCA_009831015.1 Picea engelmannii | reverse complement strand
CCTAGCCTAGCCTAACCTAGACTATCCTATCCTATCCTAGCCTAGCCTAGCCTAGCCTAGCCTATCCTATCCTAGCCTAGCCTAGCCTAGCCTATCCTAGCCTAGCCTACTCTATCCTAGCCTACTCTACCTAGACTAACCTACTCTACCTACCCTAGCCTAGCCTATCCTATCCTAGCCTAACCTAGCCTATCATAACCTATCCTAGCCTATTCCTATTGTAACCTATCCTAGCCTATATGAACCTATCCTAGCCTATTCTAACCTATCCTAACCTATACTAGCCTACTCTACCTAGACTATCATAACCTATCCTAACCTATCCTAACCTGTCCTAGCCTACTCTACCTATACTAGCCTAGCCTATCCTAACCTATCCTTGCCTACTCTACCTAGACTAGCCTAGCCTATCCTAACCTATCTTAGTCTATCCTAACCTATACTAGCCTAGCCTATCCCAACCTATCCTAGTCTCTCCTAACCTATCCTAACCTATCCTAGCCTACTCTACCTAGACTATCCTTACCTATCCTAGCCTATCCTAGCCTAATCTACCTAGACAAGCCTAACATATACTAGCCTATCCTAAACTATCCTAGCCTATCTTAACCTATCCTAGCCTACTCTACCTACACTAGCCTAGCCTATCCTAGCCTATCCTAGCTTACTCCACCTAGAGTAGTCTAGCCTAACCTAGCCTAACCTAGCCTATACTAACCTATCCTAGCCTATCCTAACCTATATTGACCGATCATAGCCTACTCTACCTAGACTAGCCTAGACTAGCCTAGCCTATCCTAGCCTATCCTAGCCTACTCTACCTAGACTAGCCTAGCCTAGCCTAGCCTCGCCTAGCCTATCCTAACCTATCCTAAACTATCCTAGCCTATCCTAGCCTATCCTAACTTATCCTAACCTACTCTACCTAGGCTAGCCTAGACTATCCTAACCTAGACTATCCTAGCCTATCCTATCCTAACTTATCCTAGCCTAGCCTATTCTAACCTATCCTAGCCTACTCTACCTAGACTAGCCTAGCCTATCCTAACCAATCCTTACCTATCCTAGCCAATCCTAGCCAATCCTAACCTATGCTAACTTATCCTAGCCTACTCTACCTAGACTAGCCTAACCTAGCCTAGCCTATCCTAACCTATCCTAACCTATCCTGGCCTTCTCTACCTAGCCTAGCCTAGCCTATCCTAGCTTATCCCAAACTATCCTAGCTTATCCTAACCTATCCTAGCCTAATCTACCTAGACTACCCTAGCCTACCCTAACCTCTCGCAACCTATCCTAGCCTATCCTAACCTAGCCTATCCTATCCTATCCTATCCTAACCTATCCTAACCTATCCTATCCTATCCTAACCTATCCTAACATATCCTAAACTATCCTAGCCTACTCGACCTAGCCTAGCCTAGCCTATCCTAACCTATCCTGGCCTATCCTAACCAATCCTAGCCTATCCTAGATTATCCTAACCTATCCTAGACTAGCCTAGCATATCCTAACCTATCCTAGCCTACTCTACCTAGACTAGTCTATCCTATCCTAACCTATCCTAACCAATCCTATCCTATCCTAACCTATCCTAGCCTATCTTATCCTAACCTATCCTAGCCTATCCTAACCTATCCTAACCTGTCCTAGCCTACTCTACCTAGACTAGCCTGGCCTTTCCTAACCTATCCTATCCTTTCCTAACCTATCCTAGCCTTTCCTAACCTATCCCAGCCTAGCCTATCCTAACCTATCCCTGTCTATCATAGCCTATCCTAACCTTTCCTAGCCTACTCTACGTACACTATCCTAGCCTATCATAACCTATCCTATCCTATCCTATCATAACCTATCCTAGCCTATCCTAACCTATCATAACCTATCCTAGCCTACTCTACCTAGACTAGCCTAGCCTATCCTAGCCTATCCTAGCCTATCCTAGACTAGCCTATACTAACCTATCCTAACCTATCCAAGACTATCCTAGCCTAGCCTAGCCTAGCCTACTCTATCCTAACCTACTCTACCTAGCCTAGCCTAGCCTAGCCTAGCCTATCCTAACCTATCCTAGCCTATCCTATCCTAACCTACCCTAGCCTATCCTAACCTATCCTAGCCAACTCTAAGTAGACTAGCCTAACCTATCCT
The DNA here is from genome assembly GCA_009831015.1 of Picea engelmannii. NCBI lineage: Eukaryota > Viridiplantae > Streptophyta > Pinopsida > Pinales > Pinaceae > Picea > Picea engelmannii. The sequence continues at coordinate 48,878 of ML776714.1, read as the reverse complement.
AACCTATCCTAGACTATCCTAACCTAGCCTAGCCTATCCTAACCTATCTTACCCTACTCTACCTAGACTAGCCTATCCTATCCTAACCTATCCTAGCCTACTCTACCTAGACTAGCCTAGACTATCCTAACCTATCCTAACCTATCCTAGCCTATCCTAACCTATTCTAGTCTATCCTATCCTAACCTATCCTAACCTATCCTAGCCTACTCTAAGTAGACTATCCTAACCTATCCTAGCATATCCTAACCTATCCTACCCTAGCCTATCCTAGAGTATCCTAGCCTATCCTAGCCTATCCTAGCCTAGACTATCCTAACCTATCCTAGCCTATCCTAGTCTATCCTAACCTATCCTAACCTATCCTAGCCTATCCTAACGTATCCTATCCTATCATAATCTATCCTAGCCTACTCTACGTAGACTAGCCTAGCCTATCCTAACCTATCCTAGCCTATCCTAACCTATCCTAAACTATCCTAGCCTACTCTACCAAGCCTAGCCTAGCCTATCCTATCCTAGCCTAGCCTAGCCTAACCTATCCTAGCCTATCCTAACCTATCCGAGCCTACACTACCTAGCCTAGCCTAGCCTAGCCTAGCCTATCCTAGCCTATCCTAACGTATCCTAACCTATCCTAACCTATCCAAGCCTATCCTAACCTATCCTAGCCTACTCTACCTAGACTAGCCTAGCCTATCCTATCCTATCCTAACCTATCTTAGCCTATCCTAACCAATCCTAGCCTGGCCTATATTAACCTATCTTATCCTATGCTAACCTATCCTAGCCTACTCTACCTAAACTAGCCTAGCCTATCCTACCCTATCCTATCCTATCCTGGCCTACTCTACCTAGACTTGCCTAGAATAACCTAACCTATCCTAACCTATCCAAGCCTATCCTAACCTATCCTAGGCTACTCTACCTAGACTAGCATAGCCTAGCCTAGCCTATCGTAGCCTATCTTAGCCTATCCTAACCTATCCTATACTATCCTAAGCTATCCTAGCCTATCCCAGCCTACTCTACCTAGCCTATCCTAGCCTATCCTAACCTATCCTAGCCTATCCTAACCTATCCTAACCCATCCTAGCCTACTTTACCTAGACTAGCCTAGCCTAGCCTAGCCTATCTTAGCGTACTCTACCTAGACTAGGCTAGCCTATCCTAACCTATCCTAGCCTATCCTAACCTATCCTAGCCTAGCCTATCCTAACCTATCCTACCCTATCCTACCCTATCCTAACCTATCCTAACCTATCCTAGCCTATCCTAACCTATCCTAGGCTAGCCTATCCTAGCCTATCCTTGCCTATCCTACCCTATCCTAACCTATCCTAGCCTACTTTACAAAGACTAGCCTAGCCCATCCTAACCTATACTCACCTATCCTAGCCTATCCTAACCTATCCTAGCCTATCCTAGCTTATCCTAACCTATCCTAGCCTACTCTACCTAGAGAAGCCTAGCCTAGCCTAGCCTATCCTAGCCTATCCTAACCTACTCCTCCTAGACTAGACTAGCTTATCCTATCCTATCCTAACCCATCCTAGCCTATCCCAGCCTATCCCAGCCTATCCTAACCTATCCTAGCTTACTCTACCTAGACTAGCCTAGCCTATCCTAGCCTATCCTAACCTATCCTAGCCAATCTAGCCTATCCTAACCTATGCTAGCCTACTCTACCTAGAATAGCCTAGCCTAGCATAGACTAGCTTAGCCTAGCCTATATTAGCCTATCCTAACCTATCCTAGCCTATCCTAACCTATCCTTACCTATCCTAGCCTACTCTACCTGTTAGCGACCAGAAACGCACCAGCGTTTTTGAAAGAATGATGCCTAATCTTGTAGGGAAAATTTTGATAGCTTCCCAAGCTTCAAATGCAGATTTGAAAGCACCATTGGAAATCTTAGGATTTGTAGATGTCGATTGACTATTTAAGCGTGCAAAATGGGCTCTCCATGACCGAGAAATTTGATTTTTGAAAACTATTGCGCTTTCACCAGCGCATAAGGTAGAATTGTAACTAGTTAGATGGTGAAAGTTGCGCCTTTTACCAGCTAAAGAGCAGATTTTCGGGTAAATTAGCTGTTGAAAGCCTGTCACAGCCAGAATAGCCAAATTTTCGCCCAGATCAGGATTTTTTTGGTTTGAATGGTTTGAAAACTTCTTCAATAAGCTGGTTATGAATTATCAAATCAAAATTTGAAGGCCATTCTTGGAGATGAAAGTCAAAAGGGAATTTTTTGACTAGATTGGTCATTTTCAAGGGCAAAATGATAGGGATTTTTGGCACACATCATCAAATTCGAATTCCACTTTCAGAGGAACAGATCAAAGAGCCTTGGGAGGCTAAAACTACACTTCATCAGTAATCTACTATTTTTATAAATCATTAAATAGGACCTTTCCTATTTTGTTTTGATTTTCCATTCTAGATCCATTTTTATAGGATCTCATCCTACACTTGTTATATCTGTTTTGATTTGACTATTTTTAGTAAATCTGATCCATCTTTCAAGGATCTAGATTTCATCTTGTAAGGCTATAAAGCTAACGACATTTGGAGCACTAGGGGTTCAATTTTTTGGATACTCTTTTGTTGTTGTACTAAGACACTTATTTTTCAATACAGAAAGACAATCTTCTTTTGTTGTTAATGACAGATTTCTTCATCTATTCCATTGCTTTGTAATTTGATTCAATTTAGTTCAGCTATTAAGAACTATCACCTTCTTATTTAGCTCATATCTTGAATTGAATGACCTCTTGCTGGCTTGTATGATCCTGCACACTGCTGTACTTGATTATCTAGTTCAGTTTTCTCCATACCTTTTGATATTACTTTGTCTGGTCATTGATTCCTAAAGGCACTGTTTCATTCGATTTCATTGTGAGTTGTCTTCCCATTAGCTATTATTAGTTATCCCATTGATCCACACTTTCATTATTCATGATTTCTTAAGTTACCAAGCATCCTTAGCCTACAACCCTAAGGAGTTTCTTGGAGTGATAACAAAATGGCGTCGTTGCTGGGGAACGAGTTCAGAAGCTTAACTTCCTAGGAGACGACATAGTTTCAGTTTTTGATGATAGACAAAGGCTCAGCATTATATTGGTTGTACATCATCTATCTGGTGACTCCATGAAGGAAGAATCTATTGGCAACTCCACTGGTATGATATGAATAAGATATTAGCCAAGAGGTATGTGTTCTGTGATTTTTCAGGCATTGTTGGTTTCCCTAATCAAGTACCTATTAGAGATGAATGGGAGAACAACCTTCCCAGATTTCGAGGAGAAGAGTGGGAAGTGCCAGCTGAACATTTGCTGGACTTTCATGATTACATGCATCGGTTGCAGGTAGTGCATGAGGATGTTCATATCCGGCTCTTCTGCTTTTCATTAGAAGGGATTGCTTGTGATTGGTACCGATCTTTGCCTTTTTCTACTATCATCTCTTTGGATGATTTTCATGTTGCCTTCCATGTGTTTTGTGAAGGAATATTTCCAGCTGATCTTCTCTATCCTCAGTGCTGTCATGAATTTCAATTATTGACTAAAGAATTAGATACTCATGAAGAATATGTTGTTGTAGAGGATATTTCTCATCATGATCAAGAGATGGGTCATCCTCATCATGATAACCATACTGATGCTTTTGTTATTACATCAAATACATCTATTGTTTTAGGTTGTCATGAGGATCATATTGTTTCTTCGGAAAAAATTGGAAATGATGAGCAAATTAACAAGAAAACAAATGATAGTTTCAGATCTGTAGAGGTTGATGAGGACAACCTACAATATCCAAATTTGTAGGGACTGTCTAATCTTTAGCTAGAACATGAGAATTATGATCAATAATGTGTTGATGCTATAATGGATACTAGTCATGAGTCTCTTGATCCCAATTACAGAGAAGATCCAAATCCCAGATTTGTATCAGCAGTATATATTATGGGCATCCCACATAATTTAGACTTGCAGACAAAGGCAGATTGCAACACATATGAAGCAAGTGATGGTGGCGAGAAATTGAAGAGTCCATATCAGCGGTCCGTCTTATATTTTCCTCCAGCAGAGATCAAACAGTTTACATTCGGCAATGAGTTTTGTGAAGGAAAAGAAGGCAGCCTTCAACATCTTTTCAATTTACAATTAGATCAGCAGCTCAAAGAGGTATTCTTCCATGATTTTGAAGACCCTATTGCTGACTGGATTCTATCAGTAGCATAGATGTTAAGATATTTCTATCAGAAGGAAATTGTCTTTATCATTTGCTCAAACCTCTTTTCTGTATGATATGTCCTTCATTACTTTTCGGATCAAGATTCGACATGATGCCTATAAATCAATTTCTGACATGGCTGTATTGGAAGTATGTTTTTACTTGATCAATATACTTCTATTGGCTAGAAGTAGGGTAGTTCAAGAAATAAGCTCTTTCTCGAGCATTTCTTTCTTCTAATTTGCAATAGAAATAACAGTGAGATCGTGTGAATAAAGACATGTTTGAAGGTGTACAAAGATCAGATTACAGGAAAATTGGTTGCAGAGATCATGGTTGCAGATTTTTCAGTTTAAAGTCCAGATCTTAACACCTGAAATAAGCCCAGGAAATTACTTTTAAATTTTTCATTAACCATAACAAAATTTTCAAAAGACATGTAGAATTTTTTTAAATTGTAAGTCTTAAACAATAAGGTTTTGAGTTCTTTTGAATGAATAAAACCTTTTTATTCATCAAAGAAATTTGTTTTTACCAGCTAACGTTCCATTCTAAGCTGTGATAAGCTAGTGAAAGTGTTTACTTTCAACAGCTAATAGGAATCTTCACGAACAAATAAGCCGGTGAAAGGGATAAAACAGATTTTTTATACAACAGTCATGGCAAAGTTTAAAGACACCTGGCTTATCATCATCAAAGTAATTGGTGGGAGAATAAATGGATCGGATCTTTACCACGTTTGGCTGAGTCATCATTGCAAGGCAGAGAATGTACATGCAACTGTCTAATGAGAAACAAATGGAAAATATCCCCGTTGCATCTGGCAGAAAGTGCAGGTTATCCTGCAATAGATGAAGACCAACTAAGAAAAGTAATCGATTCTCCTAAAGAAGGACTTCCTATATATTCTGCTCATAGACAAACCCATGTTCCTTCATCTCTTCGAACGTCTCCAACACCCAGGAGTCCTATCCAAAATTCAAGGTCACCTCTTAAAAAAGTTCACCAACTAGTCAACCAGAAACTACACTCAGGAGTTCTGGAAGTGGCTTGCTTGTCATCTCCCCTATGTATCAAACATCAGAATCTGGAATTTCCCATGGTACCATGTCTGTTGCAATGCCTAAACATGAAATATGAAAGCATTGCCTTTCATATCTTGTCCAGTCAATTCCATCATCGCAACAAATAACAGATCCTGGAGAAAGTCAAAAGGAAAGGAAATCTGTGTGTGAATCGGGAATCCCTCAACCTATTAGTGCTCAGTTAAAGTGCTCAATTTGTATTACATTAATAGGCCTATGTCTGATTTTTTAGAGTTGAAAAATAACTGGTCACTGTGGAAATGTGCAAAGAGTTGTTATCTTGCGTTCGCTCAGACTGAATTAAAGGTTGAATTTCCATAACTGCTTGCATTTTATGATTGAGCTGGACCCATTCTATGAAAACCTTCAAGCCTCATTGCTTGAATCTTTGCATTTTCCATGTTGCAGTCACTATGTAACAGATAAACATGGTATTTGTAGCAATTTCCACAAAAATGCGTATCAATGGAGACACCTGTCAGTCATTAGAAATACAATGTCATTCAAAGTTTGATGCTCGTCGTATTCAATGCCCAAAGAAAGAATACAAAGGTGGATCGACCATGATGAAAAGAGGACTCTATGGAGCTATTCCTACTGTGAATCAGATAAATCCCATGATTCCCTCATACAGGCACGCGATTACAGCTCCAAATCCGTCCAAGTGGCAGAAGATGGTCAAAATTCCAGTTTGGAAAGCAAATTTATCATACAGCGTGATCTTGAGCGCCAAATTACAATATGAAAGAAACAACATTGGCGTCCTGTTTGGTTGTTGCCTTTGGCATAACACCCAAGTATGTAGATGGACATCTGCTTTCGGATTGGAAAAGAGCTACAAATTCTACTGTTGGTGATTTTTCCATTATTGCTTCACAGGTTATGGCAAAAAGACACCATAGACCATGCATGGATCTTTCCATTCCTGCATTGAATTCTCTCTTAGATTGCCTTACCATCTCCACTACCAGGGAAGCAAAGGGTTCTGTTTTAAGGGAGCTTATTTCGAAGACTACTGCTGGGGAGATGAAGTGGGTGTTGCACATTATTCTAAAGGATCTCAGGATTGGGTTGGGAGAAAATTCTATTCTTGATGAGATCCACCCTGACGCTCGGGACATGATGGAATCGTGTGTAGATTTAAAGAATGTCTTCTTACATATACATAGTCATTTTGTTTGATATCTGCGCCAGTATCTTGTGGTAGGCAAGCCTGTCAAGTATCAGCACTCCAAGTGAATGAATTCTATTGATGCTACTTGGGAATCTATGAAAGGGAAATAAATTACTGCTGAGTGCAAGATTGATGGCGATCACATGAAAGTGCACAAAGATAAGTCTTGCATCTAGTTATGGTCAAGGAATGGAAAGGAACACGATGAGTCTAAGTCATCTCTAGGAGATTCACTTCAGAAGTGTATTCTTTCTACACGATGTATCTTAGATGGGGAATTACTTGTCTGGGATTCATCAGGGAATCTTTTTAAACAAGGAACCAAAACCACATGACAACATTTTGGGCACCTGATACACACAGATCTGAGTCAAATAACCATTTTCAGATCAGTAGATGATTTACAAAGTAGATGATGATCATGACTTTTGCTTAAGGTAGTTTCGATTGGAAATTCTGGTGTGGTGAAGTCCAATCTTCTCTCTAGTTTCACTAGAAATAAATCCAGTTTGGAAACCAAATCTACCATTGTCGTGGAGTTTGCAATAAGGAACATCTCTTTCTACCTTTTCTTATCTTGACAACAATGGAAGCGTAAAATTACTCTGGATGAGCTTCAACGAATCTACCAGGAATTTGGTATTGTTGAGATTGAGGAAATGATCCAAGAAGATTGATGAAGAAATTCCCTAGCAAGAAGATCCTTCTTACGCAGCTATCAATTTCCTGCCATAGATAGCAATAGTTGTACATTTAGATTCCCTTTGTATGATCTGCAGCTGTGGTGTTATTGCTTAAGTTATTTCGATATCTCTAATTTGTTTTTTCCTCACTTTCTTAGCATATCAATTCTTGAATCAAGCATTGCAGGTCACCTGAGGTTCAAACATCAAGTGTTGACAACACTTTATCGAGTAGTTACTGAAGAATCTAACACTCTATGCAGGATCATTGCTGCTCTACATTATTTTCTTCTCAAAGATAAATCAAAACTTTCACCAACGCAGAGAGTAGAATTATAACCAGTTAGCTGATGAAAGGCAGAGCTTTCACCATCTAAGTAGCAAATCTCAAGGCGAAATAGCTGGTGAAACCTGAAACTGGCCAGCGAAGATGTATTTTTGCCCAGATCGAAGTTTTTCTCAACCAAACATCCTGAAAATAGTTTCTAAAGATGCATATTGAATTTACACATCAAATTCAAGATCCGGATTTGATAAAAAGGATGTTTGAAGAAGTGTCAAAGTCATATTAGACACCTATTTTTGGGGCACAGAATCAATTGTTTTTTCGATTCTATCATGATCAAAGCACATCTGCGAGCCTTGGAAGGCTATATGCACATATCAGAGGATCTAAAAATTCTTTGTATCTGAAGCTGTTGATGTATTGATACATGATCCAGAAAAGGTTTACAAAGACATGGTTGCAACTGACAACACCCTCCGTTGGTGGCTTCACAACCTGAGTTTTATTATTACTTTAGACTTATCTGTGGCTTATTTATGATCATCCACACAATCCAGTGGGTTTTGGGTTAACTGTAGTCCTTGATCCTGCTTCTATACCTTATGTAAATGTTAGCGGTGGTGCAACTTGGTTTCCTCATTATGTTTCTGGAAGGCTGAAATATGCAATTGGTGAAAATCCTCATGTCTCTCCTAATAATGGAAGATAGTCATGGTGGATGTGCCTATTGCCCTCATACTGAGAATTGGAAGCGCTGTAAATAGAGAGAGGAGCTTTGTCTAACAAACCCTGAGGTCTTTGTACTCTTGCAGGTAATTGAGATTCGTCAAGTTTTGATTTTTTGGTAAGTTTATGTTTTCAGTGGTTTAGGCGAGCCTGTGTGTGCTCATTAACCACCGAAAAGGCTGAATGAATCCATGGCCCAATACTAAAGGCACAATTTTTTCTAGGTTCTTGGAGACCTCACAGGGAGGTATCCATCCCAGTTGGAGCCAGATGTTAGCGACCAAAAACACACCAGCATTTTTGAAAGAATGATGCCTAATCTTGTAGGGAAAATTTTGATAGCTTCCTGGGCTCCAAATGCATATTTGAAAGCACCATTGGAAAGATTAAGATTTGTAGATGTCGATCGACTATTTAAGCATGCAAAACGGGCTCTCCATGACCGATAAATTTGATTTTGAAAAAATCTGCGCTTTCACCAGCGCAGAAGGCAGAATTGTAACTAGTTAGCTGGTGAAAGCTGTGCCTTTCACCAGCTAAAGAGCAAATTTCTGGGTAAATTAGCTGTTGAAAGCCTGTCACGGCCAGAATAGCCAAATTTTTTCCCAGATCAGGATTTTTTGGGTTTGAATGGTTTGAAACCTTCTTCAATAAGCTGGTTATGAATTATCAAATCAAAATTTGAAGGCCATTCTTGGAGATGAAAGTCAAAAGGGAATTTTTTGACTAGATTAGTCATTTTCAAGGGCAAAATGATAGGGATTTTTGGCACACATCATCAAATTTGAATTCCACTTTCATAGGAATAGATCAAAGAGCCTTGGGAGGCTAAAACTGCACTTCATCAACAATCTACTATTTTTAGAAATCATTAAATAGGACCTTTCCTATTTTGCTTTGATTTTCCATTCTAGATCCATTTTTATAGGATCTCATCCTCCACTTGTTATATCTGTTTTGATTTGACTATTTTTAGTAAATCTGATCCATCTTTCAAGGATCTAGATTTCATCTTGTAAGGCTATAAAGCCAAAGACATTTGGAGCACTAGGGGTTCAATTTTTTGGATACTCTTTTGCTGTTGTACTAAGACACTTATTTTTCAATACAGAAAGACAGTCTTCTTTTGTTGTTAATGACAGATTTCTTCATCTATTCCATTGCTCTATAATTTGATTCAATTTAGTTCAGCTATTAAGAACTGTCACCTTCTTATTTAGCTCATATCTTGAATTGAATGACCTCTTTCTGGCTTGTATGATCCTGCACACTGCTGTACTTGATTATCTAGATCAGTTTTCTCCATACCTTTTGATATTACTCATTCTGGTCATTGATTCCTAAAGGCACTGTTTCATTCGATTGCATTGTGAGTTGTCTTCCCATTAGCTATTATCAGTTATCCCATTGATCCACACTTTCATTATTCATGATTTCTTAAGTTACCAAGCATCCTTAGCCTACAACCCTAAGGAGTTTCTTGGAGTGATAACAAAATGGCGCCGTTGCCGGGGAACGAAGTCAGAAGCTTAACTTCCTAGGAGACGACATAGTTTCAGTTTTTGATGATAGACAAAGGCTGAGCATTATATTGGTTGTACATCATCTATATGGTGACTCCATTAAGGACGAATCTATTGGCAACTCCACTGGTATGATATGAACAGGATCTTAGCCAAGAGGTATGTGTTCTGTGATTTTTCAAGCATTGTTGGTTTCCCTAATCAAGTACCTATTAGAGATGAATGGGAGAACAACCTTCCCAGATTTCGAGGAGAAGAGTGGGAAGTGCCAGCTGAACATTTGCTGGACTTTCATGATTACATGCATCGGTTGTAGGTAGTGCATGAGGATGTTCATATCCGGCTCTTCTGCTTTTCATTAGAAGGGATTGCTCATGATTAGTACCGATCTTTGCCTTTTGCTAGTATCAGCTCTTTGGCTGATTTTCATGCTGCCTTCCATGTGTTTTGTGAAGGAATATTTCCAGATGATCTTCTCTGTCCTCAGTGTTGTCATGAATTTCAATTATTGACTAAAGAATTAGATACTCATGAAGAATATGTTGCTTTAGAGGATATTTCTCATCATGATCAAGAGATGGGTCATCCTCATCATGATAACCATACTGATGCTTTTGTTATTACATCAAATACATCTATTGTTTTAGGTTGTCATGAGGATCATATTGTTTCTTTGGAAAAAATTGGAAATGATGAGAAAATTAACAAGACAACAAATGACAGTTTCAGATCTGTAGAGGTTGATGAGGACAGCCTACAATTTCCAAATTTGCAGGGACTGTCTAATCTTCAGCTAGAACATGAGAATTATGATCAAGAATGTGTTGATGCTATAATGGATACTATTCATGAGTCTCTTGATCCCAATTACAGAGAAGATCCAAATCCCAGATTTGAATCAACAGTATATATTATGGGCAGCCCACATTTTTTAGACTTGCAAACAAAGGAAGATTGTAGCACATATGAAGCAAGTGATGGTGGTGAGAAATTGAAAATTCTAGATCAGCGGTCCGTCTTATATTTTCCTCCAGCAAAGATAAAATAGTTTACATTCGGCAATGAGTTTTGTGAAGGAAAATAAGGCAACCTTCAACATCTTTTCAATTTACAATCAGATCAGCAACTCAAAGAGGTATTCTTCCATGATTTTGAAGACCCTATTGCTGACTTTTTGGATTCTATCAGCAACATAGATGTTAAGATATTTCTGTCAGAAGAAAATTGTCTTTATCATTTGCTCAAACCTCTTTTCTGTATGATATGGCCTTCATTAGTTTTTGGATCAAGATTCAACATAATTCCTATAAATCGATTTCTGACATGGTTGTATTGGAAGTATGTTTTTACTTTATCAATATACTTCTATTGGCTAGAAGTAGGGTAGTTCAAGAAATAAGCTCTTTCTCGAGCATTTCTTTCTTCTAATTTGCAATAGAAATAACAGTGAGCTCGTGTGAATAAAGATATGTTTGAAGGTGTATAGAGATCAGATTACAGGGAAATTGGTTGCAGAGATCATGGTTGCAGAGTTTTCAGTTTAAAGTCCGGATCTTAACACCTAAAATAAGCCCAGGCAATTAATTTTAAATTTTTCATTAACCATAACAAAATTTTCAAAAGACATGTAGAATTTTTTTAAATTGTAAGTCTTAAACAATAAGGTTTTGAGTTCTTTTGAATGAATAAAACCTTTTTATTCATCAAATAAATTTGTTTTTACCAGCTAACGTTCCATTCTAAGCTGTGATAAGCTGGTGAAAGTGTTTACTTTCAACAGCTAACAGGAATCTTTATGAACAAATAAGCCGGTGAAAGGGCTAAAACAAAGTTTTTATACGACAGTCATGGCAAAGTTTAAAGACGCCTGGCTTATCATCATCAAAGTAATTGGTGGGAGCAGAAATGGATCAGATCTTCACCACATTTGGCTGATTCATCATTGCAAGGCAGAGAATGTACATGCAACTGTCTAATGAGAAACAAATGGCAAACATCCCCGTTGCATTTGGCAGAAAGTGCAGGTTATCCTAAAATAGATGAAGACCAGCTAAGAAAAGTAATCGATTCTCCTAAAGAAGGACTTCCTATATATTCTTCTCATAGAAAAACCCGTGTTCCTTCATCTCTTCGAACGTCTCCAGCACCTAAGAGTCCTATCCAAAATTCAAGGTCACCTCTTAAAAAAGTTCACCAACTAGTCAACTGGCAACTACACTCAGGAGTTCTGGAAGTGGCTTGCTTGTCATCTCCCCTGTGTATCAAACATCAGACTCTGGAATTTCCCATGGTACCATGTCTGTTGCAATGCCTAAACATGAAATACGAAAGCATTTCCTTTTAGATCTTGTCCAATCAATTCCATCATCGCAACAAATAACAGATCCTGGAGAAAGTCAAAAGGAAAGGAAATCCGTGTGTGAATCGGGAAGCCCTCAACCTATTAGTGCTCAGTTAAAGTGCTCAATTTGTATTACATTAATAGGCTTGTGGCTGATTTTTTAGAGTTGAAAAATAACTGATCACTATGAAAACGTGCAAAGAGTTTCTATCTTGTGTTCCCTCAAACTGAATTAAAGGTTGAATTTCCATAACTCCTTGCATTTTATGATTGAGTTGGACCCATTCTATGAAAACCTTCAAGCCTCATCGCTTGAATCTTTGTAGTGTCCACGTTGCAGTCGCTATGTAACAGATAAACATGGTATTTGTAGCAATTTCCACGAAAATGCGTATCAATGGAAACAAATGTCAATCATTAGAAATACAATGTCATTCAAAGTTTGTTGCTCATCGTATTCAATGCCCAAAGAAAGAATACAAAGGTGGATCGACCATGATGAAAAGAGGACTCTGTGGAGATATTCCTAGTGTGAATCAGATCAATCCCTTGATTCCCTCATACAGGCGCACGATTACAGCTCCAAATCCATCCAAGTGGTAGAAGATGATCGAAATTCCAGTTTGGAAAGCAAATTTATCATACAACGTGATATTGAGCGCCAAATTACAATATGAAAGAAACAACATTGGCGTCCTGTTTGGTTGTTGCCTTTGGCATAACACCCAAGTCTGTAGATGGACATCTGCTTTCGGATTGGAAAAGAGCTACAAATTCTGTTGTTGGTGATTTTTCCATTATTGCTTCACATGTTATGGCAAAAAGACACCATAGACCATGCATGGATCTTTCCATTCCTGCATTGAATTCTCTCTTAGATTGCCTTACCATCTCCACTACCAGGGAAGCAAAGGGTTATGTTTTAAGGGAGCTTATTTCGAAGACTACTGCTGGGGAGATGAAGTAGGTTTTGCGCATTATTCTAAAGGATCTCAGGATTGGGTTGGGAGAAAATTCTATTCTTGATGAGATCCACCCTGACGCTCGGGACATGATGGAATCGTGTGTAGATTTAAAGAATGTCTGCTTACATCTACACAGTCTGTTCGATATCTGCGCTATGATCTTGTGGTAGGCAAGCCTGTCAAGTATCAACACTCCAAGCGAATGAATTCTATTGATGCTACTTGGGAATCTATGAAAGGGAAAGAAATTACTGTTGAGTGCAAGATTGATGGCGATCGCATGCAAGTGCACAAAGATAAGTCTTGCATCCAGTTCTGGTCAAGGAATGGAAAGGAACACGATGAGTCTAAGTCAGCTCTAGGAGATTCACTTCAGAAGTGTATTCTTTCTACATGATGTATCTTAGATGGGGAATTACTTGCCTGGGATTCATCAAAGAATCTTTTTAAACAAGGAACCAAAACCACATGACAACATTTTGGGCACCCGATACACACAGATCTGAGTCAAATAACCATTTTTAGATCAGTAGATGATTTACAAAGTAGATGATGATCATGACTTTTGCTTAAGGTAGTTTCGATTGGAAATTCTGGTGTGGGTAAGTCCAGTCTGCTCTCTAGTTTCACTAGAAATAAATCCAGTTTGGAAACCAAATCTACCATTGTCACGGAGTTTGCAATAAGGAGCATCTCTTTCTACCTTTTCTTATCTTGACAACAATGGAAGCGTAAAATTACTCTGGATGAGCTTCAACGAATCTGCCAGGAATTTGGTATTGTTCAGCTTGAGGAAATGATCCAAGAAGACTGATGAAGAAATTCCCTAGCAAGAAGATCCTTCTTGCGCTGCTATCAATTTCCTGCCATAGATAGCAACAATTGTACATTTAGATTCCCTTTGTATGCTCTGCAGCTGTGGTGTTATTGCTTAAGTTATTTTGATATCTCTAATTTGTTTTTTCCTCACTTGCTTAGCATATCAATTCTTGAATCAAGCATTGCAGGTCACCTGAGGTTCAAACATCAAGTGTCGACAACACTTTATCGAGCAATTGCTGAAGAATCTAACACTCTATGCAGGATCATTGTTTCTCTGCATTATTTTCTTCTCAAAGATAAATCAGAACTTTCACCAGTGCAGAGAGAAGAATTATAACCAGTTAGCTGATGAAAGGCAGAGCTTTCACCATCTAAGTAGCAAATCTCAAGGTAGAATAGCTAGTGAAACCTGAAATTGGCCAGCGAAGGTGTATTTTTGCCCAGATCAAAGTTTTTCTCAACCAAACATTCTGAAAATAGTTTCTAAAGATGCATATTGAATTTACACATCAAATTCAAGATCCGGATTTGATAAAAAGGATGTTTGAAGAAGTGTCAAAGTCATATTAGACACCTATTTTGGGGGCACAGAATCAGTTGTTTTTTCGATTCTATCATGATCAAAGCACATCTGCGAGCCTTGGAAGGCTATCTGCACATATCAGAGGATCTAAAAATTCTTTGTATCTGAAGTTGTTGCTGTATTGATACACAATCCAGAAAAGGTTTACAAAGACAATCCTAGCCTATCCTTACCTATCCTAGCCTACTCTATCTAGACTAGCCTAGCCTATCCTAACCTATCCTAGCCTACTCTACCTAGACTAGCCTAGCCTATCCTAACCTATCCTAACCTATCCTAGCCTATCCTATCCTATCCTAACCTATCATAGCCTACTCTACGTAGACTAGCCTAGCCTACTCTACGTAGACTAGCCTAGCCTATCCTAACCTATCCTAACCTATCCTTGTCGATCCTAACCTATCCTAGCCTATCCTAACCTATCCTAGCCCACTCTACCTAGCCTAGCCTGGCCTATCCTAACCTATCCTAGCCTATCCTAACCTATCCTAGCCTACTCTACCTAGACTAGCCTAGCCTATCCTAACCTATCCTAGCGTATCCTAACCTATCCTAGCCTATCCTATCCTAATCTATCGTATCCTATCCTAACCTATCCTAGCCTACTCTACCTAGACTAGCCTAGCCTAGCCTAGCCTATCCTAGCCTATCATAGCCTATCCTAACCTTTCCTAACCTATCCTATCCTACTCTACCTAAACTAGCCTAGATTATCCTAACCTATCCTACCCTATCCTAACCTATCCTAACCTATCCTAGCCTATCCTATCCTAACCTGTCCTCACCTATCCTAGCCTACTCTAAGTAGACTAGTGTTGTTCCAGAGTTTGTGTTTTAAGGCTATAAAACACACCGTCTAGGCATCCAAAATAATAATACTTATTAAACAATAGAACAAGGGAGACTAGATTAGAGACGGTTTCTCAACTGTCTCT
>ML776714.1:13787-33419 GCA_009831015.1 Picea engelmannii | reverse complement strand
TTTTTTTAAATTGCGAAGGTTCCGGAATACCAGAAATTTTGTTCATAAAGTAAAAATTTTAGGTTCTGTTTCAACAACTAGCATAACCAATCCTAAACTATCCTAACTTATCCTAGCCTATCCTAACTTATCCTAGCCTAGGCTATCCTAACCTATCCTAACCTATCCTAACTTATCCTTTCCTATCCTAACCTATCCTAGCCTATCCTAACCTATCCTAGCCTTGTCTACCTAGCCTAGCATAGTGTAGCCTAGCCTATCCTAACCTATCCTAACCTATCCTTGCCTATTCTAACCTATCCTAACCTATCTAAGCCTACTCTACCGAAACGACCCTAGCCTATCCTAGCCTATCCTAACCTATCCTAGCCTACTCTACCTAGAGTAGCCTAGCCTATCCTAACCTATCCTAACCTATCCTAGCTTATCCTAACCTATCCTTGCCTATCCTCTCCTAACCTATCCTAGCCTATCCTAACCTATCCTAGCCTACTCTACCTAGACTAGCCTAGCCTATTCTAATGTATCCTAACCTATCCTAGCCTACTCTACCTAGACTATCCTATCCTAGCCTATCCTAGCCTACTCTACCTAGACAAGGCTAGCCTATCCTAACCTATCCTGGCCTATCCTAACCTATCCTATCCTATCCTAACCTATCCTAGCCTAGTCTATCGTAACCTATCCTAGCCTATCCTAACCTATCTTAGCCTATCGTAGCCTACTCTACGTAGACTAGCCTAGCCTATCCTAACCTATCCTAGCCTACTCTACCTAGACTAGCCTAGCCTGTCTTAACCTATCCTAGACTATACTAACCTATCCTAGCCTTGCCTAGCCTAACCTATCCTAGCCTACTCTACCTAGCCTAGCCTAGCCTATACTAGCCTATCCTAACCTATCCTAGCCTATCCTATCCTAGCCTATCCTAACCTAACCTATCATAGCCTACTCTACCTAAATTAGCCTAGCCTAGCCTAGCCTAGCCTAGCCTAGCCTAGCCTATCCTAGCCTATTCTAACCTATCCTAGCCTATCCTAACATATCCTATCCTAGCCCATCCTAACCTAATCTATCATAGCCTACTCGACCTAAACTATCCTGGCCTAGCCTAGCCTATCCTAGCCTATCCTAGACTATCCTGACCTATCCTAGCCTATCATAACCTATCCTAACCTATCCTAGACTACTCTACCTAGACTAGCCTAGCCTATCCTAACCTATCCTAGCCTATCCTATCCTAACCTATCCTAGCCTATCCTAACCTATCCTAGCCTACTCTAAGTAGACTAGCCTAACCTATCCTAACCTATCCTAGCCTATCCTAACCTATCATAACCTATCCGAGACTACTCTACCTAAACTAGCCTAGTATAACCTAGCCTAGCCTATCATATCCTAACGTATCCTAACCTATCCTAGCCTATCCTAACCTATCCTAGCCTACTCTACCTAGACTAGCCTAGCCTATCCTATCCTATCCTATCCTATCCTAACCTATCCTAGCCTACCCTATCCTAACCTATCCTACCCTATCCTAACCTATCCTAGCCTACTCTACCTAGACTAGCCTAGCGTATCCTAACCTATCCTAACCTATCCTAGACTATACTAACCTATCCTAGCATATCCTATCCTAATCTATCCTAGCCTATCCTGAACCATCCTAACCTATCCTAGCCTACTCTACCTAGACGAGCCTAGCCTAGCCTAGCCTACCCTAGCCTATCCTAACCTATCCTAGCCTATCTTTTCCTATCCTAACCTCTCCTAGCCTACTTTACCTAGACTATCCTAGCCTATTCTACCCTATCCTACCCTATCCTAACCTATCCTATCCTACTCTACCTAGACTAGCCTATCCTAGCCTATCCTAACCTATGGTAGCCTACTCTAACTAGACTAGGCTAGCCTATTCTAACCTATCCCGACCTATATTGGCCTATCCTAACATATCCTATCCTATCCTAACCTAACCTAACCTATCATAGCCTACCCTACCTAAACTAGCCTAGCCTATCCTAGCCTATCCTAGCCTTTCCTGACCTATCCTATCCTATCATAACCTATCCTAACCTATCCTAGCCTACTCTACCTAGACTAGCCTATCCTATCCTAACCTATCCTATCCTATCCTATCCTAACCTATCATAGCCTATCCCAACGTATCCTAACCTATCCTAGCCTACTCTAAGTAGACTAGCCTAACCTAACCTAACCTATCCTAACCTATCCTAGCCTATCCTAGCCTATCCAATCCTAACCTTTACTAGACTATCCTAGCTTATCCTAACCTATCCTATCCTACTCTACCTATAATAGCCTAGCTTATCCTAACCTATCCTATCCTATCCTATCCTATCCTACCCTAACCTATCCTAGCCTACACTACGTAGATTAGCATAGCCTATCCTAACCTATCCTTGCCGATCCTAAACTATCCTAGCCTATCCTATCCCACTCAGACTAGCCTAGCCTAACCTAGCCTAGCCTATCCTAACCCATCCTAGCCTATCCTAACCTATCCGAGCTTACTCTACCTAGACTAGCCTAGCCTATCCTAGCCTATCCTAACCTATACTAGCCTATCATAGCCTACTCTACCTAGACTAGCCTAGCCTATCCTATCCTATACTAGCCTATCCTAACCTATCCTAGCCTGGCTTATCCTAACCTATCCTAGCATATCCTAACCTATCCTAGCCTACTCTACCTAGACTAGCCTAGCCTCTCCTAACCTATCCTACCCTATCCTAACCTATCCTAGCCTATCCTATCCTAATCTATCCTAGCCTATCCTAACCTATCCTAGCCTACTTTACCTAGACTATCCTAGCTTATCCTAGCCTATCCTAACCTATCCTTGCCTATCATAGCATATCCTAACCTATCATAACCTATCCTAGCCTACTCTACCTAAACTAGCCTAGCCTATCCTACCCTATCCTAACCTATCCTAGAGTACTCTACCTAGAATTGCCTAGCATATCCTAACCTATCCTAGCCTATCCTAACCTATCCTAACCTATCCTAGGCTACTCTACCTAGACTAGCCTATCCTAGCCTACTCTACCTAGCCTATCCTAGCCTATCCTAACCTATCCTAACCCATCCTAGCCTACTTTACCTAGACTAGACTAGCCTATCCTAACCCATCCTAGCCTATCCTAACCTATCCTAGCCTAGCCTATCCTGACCTATCCTAGCCTAGCCTATCCTGACCTATCCTAGCCTAGCCTACCCTATCCTAACCTATCCTAGCCTACTTTACAAAAACTATCCTAGCCCATCCTAACCTATCCTCACCTATCCTAGCCTATCCTAACCTATCCTAGCCTATCCTAGCTTATCCTAACCTATCCTAGCCTACTCTACCTAGAGAAGCCTAGCCTAGCCTAGCCTATCCTAGTCTATCCTAGCCTATCCTAGCCTACTCCTCCTAGACTAGACTAGCCTATCCTATCCTATCCTAACCTATTTTAGCCTATCCTAGCCTATCCTAACCTATCATAACCTACTCTACCTAGACTAGCCTAGCCTATACTAGCCTATCCTAACCTATCCTAGCCTATCCTAGCCTATCCTAACCTATCCTAGCCTACTCTACCTAGACTAGCCTAGCCTTACCTAGCCTAGCTTAGCCTAGCCTATCTTGGCCTATCCTAACCTATCCTAGCCAATTCTAACCTATCCTTGCCTATCCTAGCCTACTCTACCTAGACTAGCCTAGCTTAGCCTAGCCTATCCTAGCCTATCCTAACCTATCCTCATCTATCCTAACCTATCTTAACCCATCCTAGCTTATCCTAACCTATCCTAGCCTACTCTACCTAGCCTAGCCTAGCTTATTGTAGCCTATGCTAGAATATCCTAACCTATCCTAACCTATACTAGCCTACTCTACCTAGACTAGCCTATCCTATCCTATCCTATCCTAACCTATCCTAGCCTATCATAACCTATCCTAACATATCCTAACCTACTCTACCTAGATTAGCCTATCATAACCTATCCTAACGTATCCTAGCCTTTCCTATCTTAATCTATCCTAACCTATCCTAACCTATCCTAGCCTACTCTACCTAGACTAGCCTAGCCTAGCCTAACCAATCCTAGCCTATCCTAACCTTTCCTAGCCTACTCCACCTAGACTAGCCTAGCCTATCCTAACCTATCCTAGCCTATCCTAACCTATCCTAGAGTAGCCTACCCTAACCTATCCTAGCCTATCCTAACATATCGTAGCCTACTCTACCTAGACTAGCCTAGCCTATCCTAACCTATCCTAACCTGTACTAGCCCATCCTAACCCACCTTAGCCTATCCTAACCTATCCTAGCCTACTCTACCTAGACTATCCTAGCCTATCCTAACCTATCCTAGACTATACTAACCTATCCTAGCCTTGCCTATCCTAACGTATCCTAGCCTATCCTAACCTATACTAACCTATCCTAGCCTACTCTACTTAGACTAGCCTAGCCTATCCTAACCTATCCTAGCCTACTCTACCTAGACTAGCCTAGCCTAGCCTACCCTATCCTAACCTATCCTAACCTACTATACCTAGAAAATCCTAGCCTAGCCTAGCTTATCCTTTCCTATCATAACCTAGCCTAGCCTTTCCTATCCTATCTTAACCTATCCTAGCCTACTCTACCTAGACTAGCCTATCCTAACCTATCCTAACCTAATCTATCGAGACTAGCCTAGACTATCCTAACATATCCTAACCTATCCTAGTTTATCCTAACCTCTCCTCGCTTAACCTATCCTAACCTATCCTAACCTATCCAAGTCTACTCTACCTAGACTAGCCTAGCCTATCCTAACCTATCCTAACCTATCCTAGCCTATCCTAACCTATCCTAGCGTACTCTACCTAGACTAGGCTAGCCTATCCTAACCTATCCTAACTTATTCTAGCCTAGCCTAGCCTAGCCTATCTTAACATATCCTAGCCTATCCTACCATATCCTAACCTATCCTAGCCTTCTTTACAAAAACTAACCTAGCCCATCCTAACCTATCCTCACCTATCCTAGCCTATCCTAACCTATCCTAGAATATCCTAGCTTATCCTAACCTATCCTAGCCTACTCTACCTAGACAAGCCTAGCCTAGCCTAGCCTATCCTAGCCTATCCTAGCCTACTCCTACTAGACTAGATTAGCCTATCCTATCCTATCCTAACCTATCCTAGCCTATCCTAGCCAATCCTATCATACTCTACCTAGACTAGCCTAACCTATCCTAACCTATCCTAGCCTATCCTAGCCTATACTAATCTATCCTAGCCTACTCTACCTAGACTAGCCTAGCCTAGCCTAGCCTAGCTTAGCCTAGCCTATCTTAGTCTATACTAACCTATCCTAGCCTATCGTAACCTATCCTAGCCTATCTTAGCCTACTCTACTTAGACTAGCCTAGCATAGCCTAGCCTATCCTAGCCTATCCTAACATATCCTCACCTATCCTAGCCTGTACTAGCTTATCCTAACCTATCCTAGCCTACTCTACCTAGCCTAGCCTAGCCTATTGTAGCCTATGATAGCATATCCTAACCTATCCTAACCTATACTAGCCTACTCTACCTAGACTATCCTATCCTATCCTATCCTATCCTAAACTATCCTAACCTATCCTAACCTACTCAACCTAGATTAGCCTATCCTAACCTATCCTAACCTATCCTAGCCTTTCCTATCCTAATCTATCCTAGCCTATCCTAACCTATCCTAACCTATCATAGCCTACTCTACCTAGATTAGCCTAGCCTAGCCTACTCTACCTAGACTACCCTAGCCTATCCTACTCTAGCCTAGACTAGCCTAGCCTAGCCTAACCTATCCTAGCTTACTCTACCCAGACAAGCCTAGCCTAGCCTAGCCTATCCAGGACTATGCTAGCCTATCCTAACCTATCATAGTCTACTCCTCCTAGACTAGACTAGCCTATCCTATCCTATCCTAACCTATCCTAGCCTATCATAACCTATCCTAGCATACTCTACCTAGACTAACCTAGCCTATCCTAGCCTATCCTAACCTATCCTAGCCTACTCTACCTAGACTAGCCTGGCCTAGCCTAGCCTAGCTTAGCCTAGCCTATCTTAGCCTATCCTAACCTATCCTAGCGTATCCTAGCCTACTCTACCTAGACTAGCCTAGCGTGGCCTAGCCTATCCTAGCCTATCCTAACCTATCCTCTCCTATCCTAACCAATCCTAGCCTATCTTAGCTTATCCTAACCTATCCTAGCCTACTCTACCTAGTCTAGCCTAGCCTATTGTAGCCTATGCTAGCATATCCTAACCTATCCTAGCCTATCCTAGCCTAGTCTACCTAGACTAGCCTAGCCTATCCTAGCCTAGCCTATCCTAACTTATCCTAGCCTATCCTAACCTATACTAACATATCCTAACCTACTCTACCTAGACTAGCCTAGCCTATCCTAACCTATCCTAGCCTATCCTAACCTATCCTAACCTACTCTACCTAGACTAGCCTAGCCTATTCTAACCTATCAAAACCTATCCTAGCCTATCCTAGCCTAGCCTATCCTAACCTATTTTACCTAGACTAGCCTATCCTATCCTAACCTATCCTATCCTATCCTATCCTATCCTATCCTATCCTAACCTACCCTACCTAGACTAGCCTAGCCTATCCTAGCCTATCCTAGCCTACTCTACCTAGACTAACCTAGCCTAATCTAACCTATCAAAACCTATCCTAGCCTATCCTAGCCTATCCTAGCCTAGCCTATCCTAACCTATTTTACCTAGACTAGCCTAGCCTATCCTAACCTATCCTAGCCTATCCTAACCTATCCTATCCTATCCTAACCTACCCTACCTAGACTAGCCTAGCCTATCCTAGCCTATCCTAGCCTACTCTACCTAGACTAGCCTAGCCTAGCCTATACTATCCTAACCTAGGCTAACCCATCCTAGCCTATCCTAACCTATCTTAACCTTTCCTAGGCTACTCTACTTAGACTAGACTATCCTATCCTAACCTATCCTAGCCTACTCTACCTAGCCTAGATGAGCCTATCCTAACCTATCCTAACCTATCCTAGCCTTCTCTACCTAGCCTATCCTAGCCTAGAATAGCTTAGCCTATCCTAACCTAGCTTAGTATTCTCTACCTAGCCTACTCTATCTAGACCAGCCTAGCCTATCCTATCCTGGCCTAGCCTACTCTACCTAGACTAGCCTAGCCTATCCTAACATATCCTAGCCTACTCTAGCCTATCCTATCCTAACCTATCCTAGCCTACTCTACCTAGACTAGCCTAGCCTATCCTAACCTATCCTAGCCTATCCTGATCTATCCTAGTCTATCCTGACCTATGCTAGCCTATACTAACCTATCCTAGCCTACTTTACCTAGACTATCCTATCCTGTCCTATCCTAGCCTATCCTAACCTATCCTAGCCTACTTAACCTAGACTAGCCTAGCCTAGCCTAGCTTATCCTAGCCTATCCTAACCTATCCTATCCTATCCTAACCTATCTTAGCCTATCCTAAACTATCCTAACCTATCTTAGCCTATCCTAACCTATCCTATCCTATCGTAACCTAGCCTAGCCTAGCCTATCCTAACCTAACCTATACAATCCTAACCTATCCTAACCTATCTTAACCTATCCTAGCCTACTCTACATAGACTATCCTAGCCTAGCCTAGCCAATCCTAGCCTATCCTAACCTATCCTAGCCTACTCTACCTAGACTGACCTACCCTATCCTAACCTATCCTAACCTATCCTAGCCTACCCTAACCAAACCTATCCTAGCCTATCCTAACCTATCCTAGCCAACTCTACCTAGACTAGACTAGCCTATCCCAACCTATCCTAACCTATCCTAGCCTATCCTAGCCTATCCTAACCTATCCTAGCCCACTCTACCTAGACTAGCCTAGCCTATCCTAACCTATCCTAGCCTACTCTACCTAGACTAGCCTAGCCTAGCCTACCCTATCCTAGTCTATCCTAACCTATCCTAACCTATCCTAACCTATCCTAACCGATCCTAGCCTACTTCACCTAGACTAGCCTAGCCTAGCCTAGCCTAGCCTAGCCTACTCTACATAAACTAGCCCGGCCTAACCTAACCTATCCTAGACTATCCTAGCCTATCCTAACCTATCCTATCCTATCCTATCCTAACCTATCCTAGCCTATCCTTACCTATCCTAACGTATCCTAGCGTACTCTACAAAGACTAGCCTAGCCCATCCTAACCTATCCTCACCTATCCTAGCCTATCCTAGATTATCCTAACCTATCCTAGCCTACTCTACCTAGACAAGCTTGAATATCCTATCCCATCCTAGCCTAACCTAACCTATCCTAAGCTATACTAGCCTACTCTACCTAGACTAGCCTAGCTTATCGTAGCCTATCATAACCCATACTAGCCTATCCTAGCCTATCCTAGCCCATCCTAGCCTACTCTACTTAGCCTAGCCTAGCCTATCCTAGCCTATCCTAACCTATCCTAGCCTATCCTAGCCTATCCAAACCTATCCTAGCCTACTCTACCTGGACTAGCCTAGCCTAGCATAGCCTATCCTATCCTAGCCTATCCTAGCCTATCTTAGATTACTCTACATAGACTAGCCTAGCCTATCCTAGCCTATCCTAACCTATCCTAGCCTACTCTACCTAGACTAGCCTAGCCTATCCTAACCTATCCTAGCCTACTCTACCTAGACTAGCCTAGACTATCCTAACCTATCTTAACCTATCCTAGCCTATCCTAACCTATCCTAGCCTATCCTAACCTATCCTAGCCTATCCTATCCTAACCTATCCTAGCCTATCCTAACCTATCCTAGCCTACTCTAAGTAGACTAGCCTATCCTATCCTAGCCTATCCTAGCCGATACTAACCTATCCTAGCCTAGCCTATCCTAACCTATTTTAGCCTATCCTAACCTATCCTAGCCTACTCTACCTAGACTATCCTAGCCTATCCTACTCTATCCTAACCTAGCCTAGCCTATCCAAACCTATCTTAACCTATCCTAGCCTATCCTAACCTATCCTAGCCTATCCTAACCTATCCTAACATATCCTAGCCTTCTCTAAGTAGACTAGCCTAGCCTACTCTACCTAGACTAGCCTAGCCTATCCTAGCCTATCCTAGCCTATCCTAACCTATCTTAGCCTACTCTACCTAGACTAGCCTAGCGTAGCCTAGCCTATCCGAGCCAAACCTAGCCTAGCCTATCCTAGCCTATCCAACCTATCCTAGCCTATCCTAGCCTACTCTACCTAGACTAGCCTAGCGTAGCCTAGACTATCCTAGCCTATCCTAACCTATCCTAGCCTATCCTAACTTATCCTAACCTATCCTATCCTACACTAACTAGACTAGTATAGCCTATCCTAACCTACTCTACCTACACGAGCATAGACTATCCTAACCTATTCTAACCTATCCTAGCCTATCCTAACCTATCTTATCCTATCGTATTCTAACCTATCCTAGCCTATCCTAACCTACTCTAAGTAGACTAGCCTACCCTATCCTAACCTAAACTAGCCTATCCTAACCTATCCTAGCCTATCCTATCCTAACCTATCCTAGCCTATCCTATCCCATCTTAGCCTATTCTACCAAGACTAGCCTAGCCTATCCTACCCTATCCTACCCTATCCTAGCCCATCCTAACCTATCCTAGCCTAGCCTATCCTAACCTATGCTAGCCTACCTAGCCTATCCTAACCTATCCTAGCCTACTCTACCTAGACTAGCCTAGCCTATCCTAACCTATCATAGCCCATCCTAACCTATACTAGCCTAATCTACCTAGGCTAGCCTAGAATATCCTAACTTATCCTAGCCTACTCTACCTAGACTAGCCTATCCTATACTAACCCATCCTAGGCTACACTCACCTAGCCTAGCCTAGCCTAGCCTTGCCTAGACTATCCTAGCCTATCCTAGCCTATTCTACCTAGACTAGCCTACTCTACCTACCCTAGCCTAGCCTATCCTATCCTAGCCTAACCTAGCCTATCCTAACTTATCCTAAAATATCCTAGAATATTGTAACCTATCCTATCCTATCTAAACCTATCCTAGCCTATCCTAACCTATCCTAACCTATCCTAGCCTACTCTACCTAGACTAGCCTAGCCTAGTCTAGCCTATCCTAGACTATCATAACCTATCCTAGCCTATCCTAACCTGTCCAAGCCTACTCTACCTATACTAGCCTAGCCTATCCTAACCTATCCTTTCCTACTCTACCTAGACTAGCCTAGCCTATCATAACCTATCTTAGCCTATCCTAACCTATACTAGACTAGCCTATCCCAACCTATCCTAGCCTCTCCTAGCCTATCCTAACCTATCCTAGCCTACTCTACCTAGACTATCCTAACCTTTCCTAACCTATCCTAGCCTATCCTAGCCTAATCTACCTAGACAAGCCTAACATATCCTAGCCTATCCTAAACTATCCTAGCCTATCCTAACCTATCCTAGCCTACTCTACCTACACTAGCCTAGCCTATCCTAGCCTATCCTAACCTATCCTAGCCTACTCCACCTAGAGTAGCATAGCCTAATCTAGCCTAACCTAGCCTATCCTAACCTATCCTAGCCTATCCTAACCTATCTTGACCTATCCTAGCCTACTCTACCTAGACTAGCCTAGCCTAGCCTAGCCTATCCTAGCCTACTCTACCTAGACTAGCCTAGCCTAGCCTAGCCTATCCTAGCCTATCCTAGCCTACTCTACCTAGACTAGCCTAGACTATCCTAACCTAGACTAGACTAGCCTATCATATCCTAACCTATCCTAGCCTAGCCTATTCTAACCTATCCTAACCTATCCTAGCCTACTCTACCTAGATTATCCTAGCCTATCCTAACCTATCCTTACCTATCCTAGCCTATCCTAGCCAATCCTAACCTATCCTAACTTATCCTAGCCTACTCTACCTAGACTAGCCTAACCTATCCTAGCCTAGCTTAGCCTATCCTAACCTATCCTAACCTATCCTAGCCTAGCCTAGCCTAGCCTAACCTATCCTAGCCTAACCTAGCCTAACCTATCCTAGCCTATCCTAGACTAGCCTATCCTAAGCTATCCTAACCTATCCTAGTCTACTCTACCTAGCCTAGCCTAGCCTATCCTAGCTTATCCCAACCTATCCTAGCTTATCTTAACCTATCCTAGCCTACTCTATCTAGACTCGCCTAGCCTACCCTAACCTCTCGCAACCTATCTTAGCCTATCCTAAACTAGCCTAGCCTAGCCTATCCTATCCTAGCCTAACCTAACCTATCCTATCCTATCCTAACCTATCCTAACATATCCTAGCCTACTCGACCTAGACTAGCCTAGCCTATCCTAACCTATCCTGGCCTATCCTATCCAATCCTAGCCTATCCTAACTTATCCTAACCTATCCTAGACTAGCCTAGCATATCCTAACCTATCCTAGCCTATCCTACCCTACTCTACCTAGACTAGTGTAGCCTATCCTAACCTATCCTAACCAATCCTAGCCTATCCTAACCTATCCCAGCCCATCTTATCCTAACCTATCCTAGCCTATCCTAACCTGTCCTAGCCTACTCTACCTAGACTAGCCTGGCCTATCCTAACCTATCCTAGCCTTTCCTAACCTACCCTAGTCTTTCCTAACCTATCCCAACCTAGCCTATCCTAACCTATCGCTGCCTATCCTAGCCTATCCTAACCTTTCCTAGCCTACTCTACGTAGACTATTCTAGCCTATCATAACGTATCCTAGCCTATCATAACCTATCCTAGCCTATCCTAACCTATCATAACCTATCTTAGCCTACTCTACCTAGACTAGCATAGCCTATCCTACCCTATCCTAGCCTATACTAGCCTAGCCTAGCCTAGCCTATACTAACCTATCCTAACCTATCCTAGCCTAGCCTAGCCTAGCCTACTCTATCTTAGCCTACTCTACCTAGCCTATCCTAGCCTATCCTAGCCTATCCTATCCTAGCCTATCCTAACCTATCCTAACCTATCCTAGCCTACTCTAAGTAGACTACCTAACCTATCCTAACCTATCCTAACCTATCCTAGACTATCCTAACCTAGCCTAGCCTATCCTAACCTATCTTAGCCTACTCTACCTAGACTAGCCTATCCTATCCTAACCTATCCTAGCCTACTCTACCTAGACTATCCTAGACTATCCTAACCTATCCTAACCTATCCTAACCTATCCTAGCCTAGCCTATCCTAACCTATCCTATCCTAACTTATCCTAGCCTATCCTAGTCTATCCTAACCTATCCTAACCTATCCTAGCCTATCCTAACCTATTCTATCCTATCATAACCTATCCTAGCCTACTCTACGTAGACTAGCCTAGCCTATCCTAGCCTACTCTACGTAGACTAGCCTAGCCTATCCTAACCTATCCTAACCTATCCTTTCATATCCTAACCTATCTTAGCCTATCCTAACCTATCCTAAACTATCCTAGCGTACTCTACCAAGCCTAGCCTAGCCTAGCCTATCCTATTCTAGCCTAACCTATCCTAGCCTATCCTAACCTTTCCAAGCCTACACTACTTAGACAAGCCTAGCCTAGCCTAGCCCATCCTAGCCTATCCTAACGTATCCTAATCTATCCTACCCTATCCTAACCTATCCAAGCCTATCCTAACCTATCCTAGCCTACTCTACCTAGACTAGCCTATCCTATCCTATCCTATCCTAACCTATCTTAGCCTATCCTAACCTATCCTAGCCTAGTCTATCCTAACCTATCTTAGCCTATGTTAATCTATCCTAGCCTACTCTACCTAGACTAACCTAGCCTATCCTAACCTATCCAAGCCTATCCTAGCCTATCCTATCCTAATATATCCTAGCCTATCCTAACCTATCCTAGCCTACTCTACCTAGACTAGCATAGCCTAGCCTAGCCTATCCTAGCCTATCCTAACCTATCCTAGAATATCCTAACCTATCTTAACCTATCCTAGCCTACTCTAACTAAACTATCCTATCCTAGCCTAGCCTATCCTAGCCTATCCTAAGCTATCATAGCCTACTCTACCTAGACTAGTGTAGCCAAGCCTATCCTAGCCTATCATAACCTATACCAGCCTACTATACCTAGACTAGGCTAGCCTATCCTAGCCTATCCTAGCCTATCTTAGCCTATCCTAACCTATCCTAGCCTAGCCTATCGTAACCTATCCTAGCCTATCCTAACCTATCCTAGCCTACTCTACCTAGACTAGCCTAGCCTATCCTAACCTATCCTAGCCTTCTCTTCCTAGAATATCCTAGCCTATCCTAACCTATCCTAGACTATCCTAACCTATCTTAGTCTATCCTATCCTAACCTATCCTATCCTATCTTTACCTATCCTAACCTATCCTAGCCTACTCTACCTAGACTAGCATAGACTATCTTAACATATCCTAACCTATCCTAGCTTATCCTAACCTATCCTAGCCTACTCTACCTAGTCTAGCCTAGCCTAGCCTACCCTATCCTTGCCTATCCTAACCTATCCTAGCCTATCCTAACCTATCCTAACCTATCCTGTACCTACTCTACCTAGACTAGCCTAGCCTATCCTAGCCTATCCTAACCTATCCTAGTCTAGTCTACCTAGACTAGCCTATACTAGCCTTGCCTATCCTAACATATCCTAACCTATCCTAGCCTATCCTAACCTAACCTATCCTAGCCTATCCTAACCTATCCTAGCCTACTCTACCTAGACTAGCCTAGCCTATCCTAACCTATCCTGAATTATGCTAGCCTATCCTAACCTATCCTGACTTATGCTATCATAACCTATCCTAGCCTATCCTAACATATCCTAACCTATCCTACCCTACTCTACCTAGACCAGCCTAGCCTATCCTAACCTATCCTAGCCTATACTAACCTAACCTATCCTAGCCTATTCTACATAGACTAGCCTTGCCTAGCCTAGTCTAGCCTATCCTAGACTATCATAACCTATCATAGCCTATCCTAACCTATCCTAGCCTACTCTACCTAGACTAGGATAGGCTAGGATAGGTTAGGATAGGCTAGGCTAGTCTAGGTAGAGTAGGCTAATATAAGTTAGGATAGGGTAGGATAGGGTATGATAGGTTAGGATAGGATAGGATAGGTTAGGATAGGCTAGGATCGGCTAGGCTACGCTAGGCTAGTCTAGGTAGAGTAGGCTAGGATAGGTTTGGATAGGCTAGGATAGGCTAGGACATGTTAGGATTGTCTAGGATAGGTTAGGATAGGCTAGGATAGGCTAGGCTAGTCTAGGTAGAGTAGGCTAGTATAGGTTAGGATAGGTTAGGATTGGTTAGGATAGATTAGGATAGGATAGGCTAGGTTATGTTAGGATAGGCTAGGATAGGTTAGGATAGGTTAGAGGAGGCTAGGCTAGTCTAGGTAGATTAGGCTAGGATAGGCTAGGATAGGTTAGGATAGGCTAGGCTAGGATAGCTTAGGATAGCTTAGGATAGGTTAGGATAAGATAGGATAGGCTAGGTTAGTCTAGGTAGAGTAGGCTAGGATAGGTTAGGATAGGATAGGATAGGTTAGGATATGTTAGGATAGGCTAGGATAGGCTAGGCTAGTCTAAGTAGAGTAGGCTCGGATAGTTTAGGATAGGCTAGGATAGGTTATGATAGGCTAGGATAGGCTAGGCTAGACTAGGCTAGGTAGAGTAGATTAGTATAGGTTAGGTTAGGATAGGCTAGGCTAGTCTATGTAGAGTAGGCTAGGATACGTTAGGATAGGATAAGATAGGTTAGGATATGCTAGGATAGGTTAGGACAGGTTAGGATAGGCTAGGCTAGTCTAGGTAGTGTAGGCTAGGATAGGTTAGGATAGGCTAGGCTAGTCTAGGTAGAGTAGGCTAGGATAGGTTAGGATAGGTTCGGATAGGCTAAGATAGGTTAGGATAGGTTAGGCTAGACTAGGTAGAGTAGGCTAGGATAGGGTAGGATAGGTTAGGATAGGATAGGATAGGTTAGGAAAGGCTAGGATAGGATAAGATAGGTTAGGAAAGGCTAGGATAGGCTGGGCTAGTATAGGTTATGCTCCTCTAGGTAGAGTAGACTAGGATAGGTTAGGATAGGCTAGGATAGGGTAGGATATGTTAGGATAGGCTAGGATAGGCTAGGCTAGGATAGGCTAGGCTAGGCTAGTCTAGGTAGACTAGGCTAGGATAGGTTAGGATAGGTTAGGATAGGCTAGGATAGTTTAGGATAGGCTAGGATAGGCTAGGCTAGTCTAGGTAGAGTAGGTTTTATAGGTTATGATAAGTTAGGATAGGCTAGGATAGGCTAGGATAGGCTAGGCTAGGGTAGGCTAGTCTAGGTAAAGTAGGCTAGGATAGGTTAGGATAAGCTAGGATAGGCTAGGATAGGTTAGGATAGGGTTTAGGGTTTACTACAGCTCACCCATACCCCCGAGCCTCCTCTCAAACTCAGAAAGCAGCCCACTATTTCCCCTGAAGCTCCTCCCTCCATCACCCCAATCTGGAAAATATTTTTTGATGGAGCCTGTTCCCGAGAAGGCGTTGGAGCTGGGGTGGTTTTTATGTCACCTTCTCAGGAGACCATATCCCTATCATATAAGCTGGAATTCAAAACCACTAACAATGTGGCAGAGTTTGAAGCTCTTATCCTAGGATTAAGAGCCGCAAGGGAAATGGGGATTCAAGAGGTAACAGTGTTTGGAGATGCCGAGCTGGTAGTCTAGCAGATTAGAAGCACTTATCATGCCAAGCATCCCAAACTCAGGAGTTACAAAAATGAAGTATGGGATCTAATTGATAATTTCTTCTCACCATTTAATATTTCTTTCATCCCGAGAGAAGAGAATACAATCGCAGACTCCCTAGCTACATCAACGAGCGTTTTCAAAGTACCCTTGCTTCCCAAATTGAGGTACGATGTAGAAGTAAAATATAGGCCTTCCATACCTGACAATGTCAAACATTGGAAGGTATTTGAGGATGATCTCGAGATCAAGATGTTCTTGGAGACTGCCGAAGAATTTTCAGAGATGCATATCGACCAAGATCCTGCCTCTGAGGAAGAGCTCGATGGGGGTAAGTTGTTGAGTAAGATAGTGAAGCATGACATTATTCAATTGCCTAGCAATCACATTCCAAGGGGATTGGTCCCATTAGAGAGGTTGTTCGATGGGAATGACGTGGAAATAAAGGGGAGAGTTTTCGGTGATGATGCTGACACAACTGAGTGCAACATCGACACACCAGAGGAGCCTAAGTTTGTCAAGATGTCAAGGAGTTTGACCAAGGAGCGGAGGGCCGAATATACTGAGTTGCTGAGAGAGTTTGATGATGTGTTTGCATGGACCTACGAAGACCTCAAAACATATGACACATCAGTCATCGAACACAAGATCCCACTGAAGGAGGACGCTAAGCCATTCAAGCATAAGCTGAGGCAGATAAATCCCATGTTGCTACCTGTCATGGAGAAAGAAGTGAAGAAACTGTTAGACGCCCAGATTATTGTCCCCTTGAGATATTCCGACTGGGTGGTCAATTTGGTCCTGGTAAGGAAGAAAAGTGGTGAGATCAGACTCTGTGTTGATTTCAAGAATCTGAACAGGAGCTCAAGGAAAGACAATTATCCCTGAGTTAGAGTAATATTTCCTCGAGTGTTTATCTCCATTTGATCACCCACCTATTAAATCGTGACATTAAATTGATGGGTGTCGGGCTCTGCTCCTGCAAGCAATCCAGGAGTGACTTCCGATGCTAATAGCTAGGATAGGCTATGATAGGTTAGGATAGGATGGGATAGGTTAGGAAAGGCTAGGAGAGGCTAGGATAGGCTAGGCTAGGCTAGGATAGTCTAGGTGGAGTAGGCTAGGATAGGTTAGGATAGGCTAGTATAGGCGAGGATAGGTTAGGATAGGCTAGGATAGGCTAGGATATTCTAGGCTAGACTAGGCTAGTCTAGGTAGACTAGGCTAGGATAGGTTAGGATACTCTAGGATAGTATAGGATAGGCTAGGCTAGTCTACGTAGAGCAGGCTAATATAGGTTAGGATAGGCTAGGATAGGTTAGGCTAGGCTAGGCTAGTCTAGGTAGAGTAGGCTAGGATAGGTTAAGATAAGTTAGGATAGGATAGGATAGGTTAGGATAGGCTAGAATAGGTGAGGATAGGTTAGTATAGGCTAGGATAGGTGATCCGAAATCGGATTCAGAAGGCTGTCAGGGCATGAAAAATGCTCAAAAATGAAAGTTCTCGGAATCCGACGAAACCAACACCATTGCGTCCAACTCGTCTTCCTAATTCCGGTGGTATAATTTTTATGTCAAACAGAGTCCATATGAAGAAGATATCGCATTCTGTCCGCCGAGCCAAACAGGCAAAATTTTGGGATGTTGACTGTACCTATCCGTACAGTCCGTACAGGACACGTGTCAGTCCATACAGGGACACGTGGCACATCCGTACAGGTGACACATGGCAGCACCAGGGGATGAGACATGGCAGGTTCTGTACAAGACACGTGGCGGCTCCAGAGCGTGACACGTGTCAGGCTGATTTGGCATTTTTGGCGTGCAGTTGGACCAATCCTAAAGTGACTCGTGTCACCACTGGAAGGGTGACACATGGCACGGATGACGTTAGTAGCCTACGTGTCAGTTGATGACATGGCGTACGGAGGATGACGTGGCTCGATTGACGTGGCGACCGTACGAAGATGTGGCAAATGACTTGGACAAATCACATTGCGACATGTGGCATGCATTAGTTGGATGTAAAGGTGCCATGTGGCCCAATCACAAGCTGCCATGTGTCACCCCGGGTTTTGCCAATATTGGCTGTGTCAAAAATTTATTTGGACCCGGGGGATTCGAACTCCGGACCTCCCTCTATGGAACGCCTTCACAAATTTATGCTAACCGTGTTACCGCCCTTTGGGACTTGTTATGTACACGGAGATTAAAGTATATATTGTTATATATTTTTGTATTGTGCGGGGGGTAGGGCCGGGGCTTAGCCCCGACCCCCGATTCCATGCGTACTATGTGATCATTACACCTCACGGGAGTTGGGTGCGAATATAATATAGCTATGGCGCGGTTTATTTAAACGTTATGGTGCACGGTTTAATATATGGTTAAAACAGTGCCGGGAGTTAGCTTGAGCCCGTGGCCCTATGGGTATAAGTCACAAGACCGGGTGCTAGCACCAATACGAAGGGGGGCCAGCGCTTAGCCTATCGGCTAGCGCATGGCCATATGGCTGTCATATGACCGTACCAAGAGGGGCTGCGCCCAGGAGAAGGGGCTACTCCCAGGAGAAGGGGCTTAAGCCCAATTTAAAACTACCATATAGTTAAAGTGTGTTATTTTAACCACTTTTTGAATTTTAAATGTAATTAACTCCTTTTTTTTAATGTAATTGAGAGTTATTGGGCTTTTTTAGAGCCTAATTTTTTGGGAGGAAGTTGGAGATTGCTAACCAACTTTCCCACTATTTAACCAAGGCCATGTTGAGGCCATTTGGGAAGCTTATGGATCTTTTGGATGGTTTTGGAGAGCAGAGATGCTGAGGCAAAGCCAGGTCTAAGCCAGTTTGAGTCAGGGAAGCTGTTGAGGTAGAGATGTTGTCGGACGATTTCTGAGAGCTCGGGACATCCGTTTCAGGTGCCGTAAGTTGTGAAAGATTCTAGAGATCATGGCGAACATGACCAGATCAGTCTAGAAGCCAATCAGCATTGTAAATATGTACTAATAATATTTCAAACAGAAATAAAGAAGCCTCCCTCACAGAGAAAGGGCCCGGAGACGTAGGCAAAGTTGTGCCGAACTCCGTTATCAAACTTGTGCATTATGGTTTGTTGTTTTTCATTGCATTTTAGATTTGCATATATGTCTATGGTTGTATAATGCATTTTCTTTTCTCTCTCTTTCGTTAAAGTTTCCCAATGATCAATTAATGCATGCAAATAAAAACTCAACCATAAGTCATTTCGAAAAATCCTGACGGATCAAGTGGTATCAGAGCTAGTTGACGTTTGGAATTGAGTTTTGCATGTTAGCCAAGGAAGAGCACATCTCAAGGAGGAAAATGGAATCTACAGGAGGACTTTCTCACGACGAGGAGTTCAGAGATTCAGTGTTTTCCATGGCCGAGATGGTGAAGGTGTTGTATGAAGACTACTTGGAACGAAAGAGCACGGTTCAAGAGAAAGATTCAAAGAACAACAAAGGGAAAGAAGCATTGAAGGAAGTGCCTTCTACATCTGTTTCAGACAACATATCTGAGGTATGCAGTGAAGGTTTCTCATCAAATATTCCTCATTCTCATCAAGTTGGTTTTGGTGAATTCGAAAAACACACAAAAGGTGTAGGTTTGAGAATATTAACCAAGATGGGTTATGAAACAGGAAAGGGCCTTGGACGTCAAGGTCAAGGCATTGTAAATCCCATTGAGGTTGAAGAAAGGCCTCGATACTTAGGATTGGGATATGAAAGAGGGGACCTTGGAGAGTCTTCCAAGATAGGTTCCAAATCTTCGGAAGCAAGTGATGCTTCAAATGGCCAACTTAAGACATTGCAGGAACACTTCACAAAAGGAAATGGCGC
>ML776714.1:0-12644 GCA_009831015.1 Picea engelmannii | reverse complement strand
CTGACGAAACCAACACCATTGCGTCCGTCTCATCTTCCTGATTCCGGTGGTATAATTTTTATGTCAAACGGAGTCCGTATGAAGAAGATATCGCATTCTGTCCGCCAAGCCAAACAGGCAAAATTTTGGGATGCTGACTGTACCTGTCCGTACAATCCATACAAGACACGTGTCAGTCCATACAGGGACACGTGGCATGTCTGTATAGGTGACATGTGGCAGCACCAGGGGATGAGACGTGGAAGGTTCCGTACAGGACACGTGGCGGCTCCAGAGCGTGACATGTGTCAGGCTGATTTGGCATTTTCGGAGTGCAGTTGGACCAATCCTAAAGTGACACGTGTCACCACTGGAAGGGTGACATGTGGCACGGATGACGTCAGCAACCTACATGTCAGTTGATGACATGGCGTACGGAGAATGATGTGGCTCGGTTGATGTGGCGACCATATGAAGACGTGGCAGATGACTTGGACGAATCACATTGCGACACGTGGCATGCATTAGTTGGATGTAAAGGTGCCACATGGCCCAATCACGGGCTGCCACGTGGCACCCCGAGTTTTGCCAATATTGGTTGTGTCAAAAATTTATTTGGACCCGGGGGATTCAAACCCCGGACCTCCCTCTATGGAACGCCTTCACAAATTTACGCTAACCGTGTTACCGCCCTTTGGGACTTGTTATGTACACGGAGATTAAAGTATATATTGTTATATATTTGTGTATTGTGCGGGGGGTAGGGCCGGGGCTTAGCCCCGACCCCCGATTCCATGCATACTATGTGACCGTTACACCTCACGGGAGTTGGGCGCGAATATAATATAGCTATGGCGCGGTTTATTTAACCGTTATGGTGCACGGTTTAATATATGGTTAAAACAGTTCCGGGAGTTAGCTTGAGCTCGTGGCCCTATGGGTATAAGTCACAAGACCGGGTACTAGCGCCAATACGGAGGGGGGCCAGCACTTAGCCTATCGGCTAGCGCATGGCCATATGGCTGTCATATGACCGTACCAAGAGGGGCCGCGCCCAGGAGAAGGGGCTTGGATAGGCCAGGCTAGGATAGGTTAGGATAGTTTAGGATAGGCTAGGATAGGTCAGAATAGGCTAGGATAGGCTATGCTTGGCTAGGCTAGTCTAGGTAGAGTAGTCTAGGATAGGTTAGGTTAGGGTAGGCTAGGATATGTTAGGATAGGTTCGGATATGTTAGGATAGGCTAGGCTAGTCTAGATAGAGTAGGCTAAGATAGGTTAGGATAGGTTAGGATAGGCTAGGATAGGTTAGGATAGGATAAGCTAGGATGGGTTAGGATAGGCTAGCATAGGTTAGGATAGGTTAGGATAGGATAGGCTAGTCTAGGTAGAGTAGGCTAGGATAGGCTAGGATAGGATAGGATAGGTTGGGATATGTTAGGATAGGTTAGGATAGGTTAGGCTAGGCTTGGGTAGTCTAGGTAGAGTAGACTAGGATAGTTTAGGATAGGTTAGGATAGGCTAAGATAGGTTAGGATAGGTTCAGATAGGCTAGGCTAGGATAGGCTAGGCTAGACTAGTCTAGGTAGAGTAATCTAGGATAGGTTAGGATAGGTTAGGTTAGGCTAGGATAGGTTAGGATAGGCTGGGATAGGCTAGGATAGGGTAGGCTACGCTATCCTAGTCTAGGTAGAGTAGGCTAGGATAGGTTAAGATAGGCTAGGATAGGCTAGGATAGGTTAGGATAGGCTAGGATAGGGTAGGATAGGGTAGGCTAGGCTAGTCTAGTTTAGGTAGAGTAGTCTAGGATAGACTATGATAGGTTAGGATAGGTTAGGATAGGATAGGATGGGCTAAGATAGGCTACGATAGGGTAGGGTAGGCTATGCTAGTCTAGGTATAGTAGGCTAGGATAGGATAGGATAAGATAGCCTAGGCTAGGTAGCGTAGGCTAGTATAGGTTAGGATAGGTTAGGTTATGCTAGCCTAGGCTAGGCTAGGCTAGGCTATGTTAGGCTAGGCTAGGATATGCTAGACTAGGCTTGTATAGGTAGAGTAGGCTAGGATAGGTTAGGATAAGCTAGGATACGCTAGGATAGGGTAGGAGAGGCTAGGATAGGTTAGGGTAGGCTAGTCTAGCAAGAGTAGGCTAGGATAGGTTATGATAGGCTAGGCTAGGCTAGGATAGGTTAGGATAGGCTAGGATAGGTGAGGCTAGGGTAGGATAGGTTAGGATAGGTTAGGATAGGCTAGGCTAGTCTAGGTAGAGTAGGCTAGGATAGGTTAGGATATGTTAGGATAGGTTAGGGGATAGGTTAGGATAGGATAAGTTAAGATAGGTTAGGATAGGCTAGGATAGGCTAGGATAGGCTAGGCTAGTCTAGGTAGAGTAGGCTAGGATAAGCTAGGATAGGTTAGGATAGGCTAGGATAGGCTAGGCTAGGCTAGGATAGGCTAGGCTAGGCTAATCTAGGTAGAGTAGGCTAGGATAGGTTAGCATAGGTTAGGGTAGGCTAGGATAGGCTAGGATTGGTTAGGCTAGTCTAGGTAGAGTAGGCTAGGATAGGTTAGTATAGGTTAGGATAGTTTAGGATAGGCTAGTATAGGTTAGGATAGGATAGGATAGGTTAGGATAGGCTAGGCTAGTCTAGGTAGAGTAGGCTAGAATAGGTTAGGATAGGCTAGTATAGGTGAGGATAGGCTAGGATAGGATAGGCTAGGCTAGGTTAGTCTAGGTAGAGGAGGCTACGATAGGTTAGGATAAGCTAGGATAGGCTAGGATAGGTTAGGATAGGCTAGGATAGGTTAGGATGGGCTATGCTAGTCTTTGTAGAGTAGGCTAGGATAGGTTAGGATAGGTTAGGATAGGCTAGGATATGTTATGATAGGCTAGGCTAGGATAGGTTAGGATAGGTTAGGATAGGATAGGATAGGATAGGCTAGGCTAGTCTAGGTAGAGTAAGCTAGGATAGGTTAGGATAAGCTAGGCTAGGCTAGTATAGGTAAAGTTTCCTAGGATGGGTTAGGATAGGTTAGGATAGGCTAGGATAGGTTAGGATAGGCTAGGATAGGCTAGGCTAGTCTAGGTAGAGTAGGCTAGGATAGGCTAGGATAGGTTAGGATAGGCTAACATAGGCTAGGATAGGCTAGGTTAGGCTAGGCTAGTCTAGGTAGAGTACGCTAGGATAGGTTAGGATAGGATAGGATGGCTTAGGATAGGCTAGGATAGGTTAGGATAGGTTACGATAAGCTAGGCTAGGTTGGGGTAGGCTAGACTAGGATATGTTGGGGTAGGCTAGGACAGGTTGGGGTAGGCTAGTCTAGGATAGGGTAGGATAGGCTAGGATATGTTAGGATAGGTTAGGATAGGCTAGGATAGGTTAGGATAGGTTAGGATAGGCTAGGATAGGATACGATAGGCTAGGTTAGGATATGGTAAGATAGGCTAGGCTAGGTTAGGGTAGGCTAGGATAGGGTAGGCTAGCCTATGTAGAGTAGGCTAGGATAGGCTAGTCTAGGTAGAGTAGGCTAGGATAGGTTAGGATATGTTAGGATAAAGTAGAATAGGCTAGGATAAGCTAGGTAGAGTAGGCTAGGATATGTTAGGATAGGCTAGGATAGGTCAGGATGGGGTAGGATAGGTCAGGATGGGGTAGGATAGGAAAGGCTAGTCTAGGCTAGGCTAGTCTAGGTAGAGTAGGCTAGGATAGGTTAGGATAGGTCATGATAGGCTAGGATAGATTACTATAGGATATGCTAGGATAGGTTAGGATAGGTTAGGATAGGTTAGGATAGGCTAGGCTAGTCTAGGTAGTGTAGGCTATGATAGGGTAGGATAGGCTAGGACACATTAGGATAGGCCAGGCTAGGATAGGTTAGGATAAGCTAGGATAGGTTAGGATCAGATAGGATAGGCTAGGCTAGTCTAGGTAGAGTATGCTAGGATAGGTTAGGATACGCTAGGATAGGTTAGGATACGTTATGATGGGCTAGGATAGGCAAGGCTAGGGTAGGCTAGTTTAGGTAGAGTAGGCTCGGATAGGTTAGGATAGGCTAGGATAGGTTAGGATAGGCTAGGATAGGCTAGGCTAGGCTAGGCTAGGATAGGTAGAGAAGGCTAGGATAGGTTAGGATAGGTTAGGATAGGCTAGGATAGGTTAGGATAGGCAAGGATAGGTTATGATAGGTTAGGATAGGCTAGGCTAGTTTAGGTAGAGTAGGCTAGGATAGGTTACGATAAGCTAGCATAGGTTAGGATAGGCTAGGCTAGTCTAGGTAGAGTAGGCTAGGATAGGTTACGATAGGCTAGGATAGGCTATGCTAGGACAAGTTAAGATCGGCTAGGATAGGTTAGGCTAGTTTACTTAGAGTAGGCTAGGATAAGTTAGGATAGGTTAGGATAGGCTATGATAGGTTAGGATAGGATAGGCTAGGATAGGTTAGCATAGGCTAGGATAGGTTAGAATAGGCTAGGCTAGTCTAGGTAGATTAGGCTTAGATAGGTTAGGATAGGCTAGGCTAGTCTAGGTAGACTAGGATAGGATAGGTTAGGATAGGTTAGGATAGGCTAAGATAGGTTAGGATAGGATAGGATAGGCTAGGATAGGCTAGACTATCCTAGGCCAGTCTAAGTAGAGTAGGCTAGGATAGGCTAGGATAGGTTAGGATAGGTTAGGATAGGCTAGTATAGGCTAGGCTAGGATAGGCCAGTCTAGGATATGCTAGTCTAGGTTATTATAGGTTAGGATAGGTTAGGATAGTCTAGGCTAGTCTAGGTAGAGTAGGCTAGGATAGGTTAGGATAGGCTAGGCTAGGCTATGCCAGGATAGGATAGACTAGGCTAGGCTAGGCTATTCTAGGTAGAGTAGGCTAGGATAGGTTAGGATAGGTTAGGATAGGCTATGATAGGCTAGGCTAGGCTAGGCTAGGATAGGCTAGGATAGACACGTCTAGTCTAGGCTAGTTTAGGTAGAGTAAACTAGGATAGGTTAGGATAGGTTAGGAATGGCTAGGATAGGCTAGGATAGGTTAGCATAGGCTAGGATAGGCTAGGCTAGGCTAGGCTAGTCCAGGTAGAGTAGGCTAGGATAGGTTAGGATAAGCTAGGATAGATTAGGATAGGATAGGCTAGGATACGTTAGGATAGGCTAGGATAGGTTAGGATAGGCTAGGCTAGTCTAGGTAGAGTAGGCTAGGATAGGTTAGGATAGGCTAGGATAGGTTAGGATAGGCCAGGTTAGGTTAGGTTAGGATAGGCTAGGATACGTTAGGATAGGATAGGATAGGCTAGGCTAATCTAGATAGACTAGGCTAGGATAGGCTAGGCTAGTCTAGGTAGAGTAGGCTAGGATAGGTTAGGATAAGCTAGGATAGATTAGGATAGGATAGGCTAGAATAGGTTAGGATAGGATAGGATAGGTTAGGATAGGTTAGGATAGGCTAGGCTGGTCTAGGTAGAGTAGGCTAGGATATGTTAGGATAGGCTAGGATAGGTTAGGATAGGATAGGTTATGATAGGCTAGGATAGGTTAGGATAGGATAGGATAGGCTAGGATAGTCTAGGTAGAGTAGGCGAGGATAGGTTAGGATAGGCTAGGATAGGTTAGGATAGGCTAGGATAGGTTAGGATACGTTAGGATAGGCTAGGATAGGCTAGGCTCGGCTAGGCTACTCTAGGTAGAGTAGGCTCGCATAGGTTAGGATAGGTTAGGATAGGCTAGGATAGGCTAGGCTAGTCTAGGTAGACTAGGTTAGTATAAGTTAGGAAAGGGTAGTATAGGGTAGGATAGGTTAGGATAGGCTAGGATAGGTTAGGATAGGCTAGGATAGGCTTGGCTACGCTAGGCTAGTCTCACTAGAGTAGGCTAGGATAGGTTAGGATAGGCTAGGATAAGCTAGGATAGGTTAGGATAAGCTAGGATAGGTTAGGATAGTCTAGGATAGGTTAGGATAGGCTAGGATAGGCTAGGCTAGTCTAGGTAGAGAAGGCTAGTATAGGTTAGGATAGGTTAGGATTGGTTAGGATAGATTAGGATAGGATAGGCTAGGTTAGGTTAGGATAGGCTAGGATAGGTTATGATAGGTTAGAGTAGGCTAGGATAGGTTAGGATAGGCTAGGATAGGTTAGGATAGGCCAGGCTAGGATAGCTTAGGATATGCTAGGATAGGTTAGGATAAGATAGGATAGGCTAGACTAGTCTAGGTAGAGTAGGCTAGAATAGGTTAAGATAGTCTAGGATAGGTTAGGATACGTTAGGATAGGCTAGGATAGGTTAGGATAGGTTAGAGTAGGCTAGGCTAGTCTAGGTAGAGTAGGCTAGGATAGGTTAGGATAGGCTAGGATAGGTTAGGATTTGCCAGGCGAGGATAGGTTAGGATAGGCTAGGATAGGCTAGGATAAGATAGGATAGGCTAGGGTAGTCTAGGTAGAGTAGGCTAGGATAGGTTAGGATAAGCTAGGATAGGTTAGGATACGTTAAG
The DNA here is from genome assembly GCA_009831015.1 of Picea engelmannii. Classification (NCBI taxonomy): domain Eukaryota; kingdom Viridiplantae; phylum Streptophyta; class Pinopsida; order Pinales; family Pinaceae; genus Picea; species Picea engelmannii. Next base: position 6,188 of record ML776714.1, on the reverse strand, counting down.
ATAGGCTAGGATAGACTAGGCTAGTCTAGGTAGAGTAGGTTCGGATATGTTAGGATAGGCTATGATAGGTTATGATAGGCTAGGCTAGGATAGGTTAGGTTAGGATAGGCTAGTCTAGTCTACGTAGACTAGGCTAGGATAGGTTAGGATAGGATATGATAGGTTGGAATAGGGTAGGATAGGTTAGGATAGGCTAGGCTAGTCTAGGTAGAGTATGCTATGATAGGTTAGGATAGGGTAGGATAGGTTAGGATAGGCTATGCTAGGATAAGTTTGGATAGGTTAGGATAGGTTAGGCTAGTCTACTTAGAGTAGGTTAGAATAGGTTAGGATAGGTTAGGATAGGCTAGGATAGGTTAGGATAGGATAGGTTAGGATAGGCTAATATAGCTTAGGATAGGTTAGGCTATTCTAGGCTAGTCTAGGTATATTAGGCTAGGATAGGCTAGGCTAGTCTATGTAGATTAGGATGAGATAGGATAGGTTAGGCTAGGATAGGTTAGGATAGGCTAGGATAGGCTTGGATAGGCTAGGCTATGCTAGACTAGTCTAGATAGAGTAGGCTAGGATAGGTTAGGATAGGCTAGGATAGGTTAGGCTAGCCTAGGTAGAGTAGGCTAGGGTAGGTTAGTATAGGTCAGGATAGTTTAGGATAGGCTAGGATAGCTTAGGATAGGCTAGGATAGGTTAAGATAGGCTAGGCTAGTCTAGGTAGAGTAGGCTAGTATAGGTTAGGATAGGCTAGGATAGGATAGGCTAGTCTAGGTAGAGTAGGCTAGGATAGGTTAGGATAAGCTAGTATAGGATAGGATAGGTTAGGATAGGCTAGGATAGGTGAGGATAGGTTAGGATCGGATATGCTAGTCTTTATTGAGTAGGCTAGGATAGGCTAGGATAGGTTAGGATAGGCTAGGGTAGGATATGTTAGGATAGGTTAGAATAGGTTAGGATAGGCTAGGCTAATCTAGGTAGAGTAGGCTAGGATAGGATAGGATAGGTTAGGATAGGCTCGGATAGGCTAGGTTAGGCTAGGCTAGTATATGTAAAGTAGGCTAGGATTGGTTAGGATAGATTAGGATATGCTAGGATAGGATAGGTTAGGCTAGGCTAGGCTAGGCTAGTCTAGGTAGAGTAGGCTAGGATAGGTTAGGATAGTTTAGGATAGGTTAGGATAGCCTAGGATAGGCTAGGATAAGTTATGATAGGCTAGGATAGGTTAGGATAGGCTAGGATAGGCTAGTTTAGGATAGGATAGGCTTGGGTAGGCTAGTCTAGGTAGAGTAGGCTAGGATAGGTTAGGATAGGTTAGATAGGCTAGGATAGGTTAGGGTAGGCTAGGATAGGCTAGGATAGGTTAGGCTAGTCTAGGTAGAGTAGGCTATAATAGGTTAGTATAGGTCAGGATAGTTTAGGATAGGCTAGTATAGGTTAGGATAGGATAGGTTAGGATAGGCTAGGCTAGTCTAGGTAGAGTAGACTAGTATAGGTTAGGATAGGCTAGGATAGGCTAGTGTAGGCTAGGTTAGTCTAAGTAGAGTAGGCTACGATAGGTTAGGATAAGCTAGGATAGGCTAGGATAGGTTAGGATAGGCTAGGATAGGTGAGGATAGGTTAGGATGGGCTATGCTAGTCTTTGTAGAGTAGGCTAGGATAGGTCAGGATAGGCTAGGACATGTTAGGATAGGCTAGGCTAGGATAGGTTAGGATAGTCTAGGCTAGTCTAGGCTAGTCTAGGTAGAGTAGGCTAGGAAGGGTTAGGATAGGCTAGGCTGGTCTAGGCCGTAGAGCAGACTAGGATAGCTTAGGATAGGTTAGGAAAGGCTAAGATAGGTTAGGATGGTCTAGGATAGGCTAGGCTATAATAGGCTAGTCTAGGTAGAGTAGGCTAGGATAGGCTAGGATATGTTAGGATAGGCTAGGCTGGGCAAGGCTAGGCTAGGCTAGGCTAGGCTAGGCTAGTCTATGTAGAGTAGGCTAGGATAGGTTAGGATAGGTTAGGATAGGCTAGGATAAGCTACGCTAGGCTAGGCTAGGATAGGCTACGTTAGGCTAGGATAGACACAACTAAGCTATGCTATTTTAGGTAGAGTAAGCTAGGATAGGTTAGGATAGGTTAGGAATGGCTAGGATAGGCTAGGATAGGTTAGGATAGGTTAGGATAGGCTAGGCTAGGCTAGGCTAGACTAGGTAGAGTAGGCTAGGATAGTTTAGGATAAGTTAGGATAGATTAGGATAGGATAGGCTAGGATAGGTTAGGATACGCTAGGATAGGTTAGGATAGGCCAGGTTAGGATAGGTTAGGATAGGCTAGAATAGGTTAGGATAGGATAGGATAGGCTAGGCCAGTCTAGGTAGAGTAGGTTGGGATAGGCTAGGATAGGCTAGGATAGGTTAGGATTGGCTAGGATAGGTTAGGATAGGTTAGGATAGGCTAGGCTAGTCTAGGTAGAGTAGGCTAGGATATGTTAGGATATGCTAGGATAGGTTAGGATAGGCCAGGTTAGGATAGGTTATGATAGGCTAGTATAGATTAGGATAGGATAGGATAGGCTAGGCTAGTCTATGTAGAGTAGGCTAGGATAGGTTAGGATAGGCTAGGATAGGTTAGGATACATTAGGATAGGCTAGGATAGGCAAGGCTAGGATAGTCTAGGTAGAGTAGGCTAGGATAGATTAGGATAGGTTAGGATAAGCTAGGATAGGCTAGGATAGGCCAGGTTAGGATAGGTTAGGATAGGCTAGGATAGGTTAGGATAGGATAGGATAGGCTAGGCTAGTCTAGGTAGAGTATGCTAGGATAGGTTAGGATAGGTTAGGATAGGTTATGATAGGCTAGGATAGGTTAGGATACGTTAGGATAGGCTAGGATAGGCTAGGCTTGACTAGGCTACTCTAGGTAGAGTAGGCTCGGATAGGTTAGGATAGGTTAGGATAGGCTAGGATAGGTTAGGATAGGCTAGGCTAGTCTAGGTAGAATAGGCTAGTATAAGTTAGGATAGGGTAGGATAGGGTAGGATAGGTTAGGATAGGCTAGGATAGGCTAGGATAGGTTAGGCTACGCTAGTCTAATCTAGGTACAGTAGGCTAAGATAGGTTAGGATAGGCTAGGATAGGCTAAGACAAGTTAGGATAGTATAGGATAGGTTAGGATAGGCGAGGCTAGTCTAGGTTACGATAGGCTAGGATAGGTTAGGATAGGCGAGGCTAGTCTAGGTTAGGATAGGCTAGGATAGGCGAGGCTAGTCTAGGTTAGGATAGGTACGATAGGCTAGGATAGGTTAGGATAGGTTAGAGGAGGCGAGGCTAGTCTAGGTAGAGGAGGCTAGGATAGGTTAGGATAGCTAGGATAGGTTAGGATAAGATAGGATAGGCTAGGCTAGTCTAGGTAGAGTAGGCTAGGATAGGTTAGGATAGGCTAGGATAGGGTACGCTAGGCTAGGCTAGTCTAGGTAGAGTAGGCTTGGATAGGTTATGATAGGCTAGGATAGGTTATGATAGGCTAGGATAGGCTAGGCTAGGCTAGGTAGAGTAGGCTAGTATAGGTTAGGTTAGGATAGGCTAGGCTAGTCTATGTAGAGTAGGCTAGGATACGTTAGGATAGGATAAGATAGTTTAGGATAGGCTAGGATAGGCTAGGATAGGTTAGGATAGGCTAGGCTAGTCTAGGTAGGATAGGTTAGGATAGGCTAGGATAGGCTAGGATAGGTTAGTATAGGATATGTTGGGATAGGCTAGGATAGGTTACTATCAGTTAGGCTAGTCTAGGTTAGGATAGGTTAGGATAGGTTAAGATGGTCTAGGCTAGTCTAGGTAGTGTAGTCTAGGATAGGTTAGGAGAGGCTAGGCTAGCCTAGGTAGAGTAGGCTAGGATAGGTTAGGATAGGTTAGGATAGGCTAGGATAAGTTAGGATAGGTTAGGATAGTCTAGGATAGGTTAGGCTACGCTAGGCTAGACTAGGTAGAGTAGGCTAGGGTAGTGTAGGATAGGTTAGGATAGGATAGGATAGGATAGGAAAGGCAAGGATAGGCTAGGCTAGTCTAGGTAGAGTAGGCTAGGATAGGTTAGGATAGGCTAGGATAGGCTAGGATAGGTTAGGATAGGCTAGGATAGGCTAGGCTAGGATAGTTTAGGATAGGCTAGAATAGGCTAGGCTAGTCTAGGTAGAGTAGGCTTTATAGGTTAAAATAAGTTAGGATAGGCTATGATAGGCTAGGCTAGGCTAGGCTAGGCTAGGTAGAGTAGGATAGGATAGGTTAGGATAAGCTAGGATAGGCTAGGATAGGTTAGGATAGACTAGGATAGGTGAGCATAGGTTAGGATAGGCTAGGATAGGCTAGGCTACGCTAGTCTAGTCTAGGTAGAGTAGGCTAGGATAGGTTAGGATAGGCTAGGCTAATCTAGGTAGACTAGGCTAGGATAGGTTAGGATAGGCTAGGATAGGTTAGGATAGGCCAGGTTAGGATAGGTGAGGATAGGCTAGGATCGGTTAGGATAGGATAGGATAGGATAGGCTAGTCATGGTAGAGTATGCTAGGATAGGTTAGGATAGGGTAGGATAGGCTAGGATAGGTTAGGATAGGCTAGGATAGGTTAGGATAGGTTAGGATAGGATAGGATAGGCTAGGTTAGGCTAGTCTAGGTAGAGTAGGCTAGGATAGGTTAGGATAGGGTAGGATAGGCTAGGATAGGTTAGGATAGGCTAGGATAGGTTAGGATAGGATAGGCTACACTAGGCTAGTCTAAGAAGAGTAGGCTAAGATAGGTTAGGATAGCCTAGGCTAGGGGTTAGGTTAGTCTAAGATAGGCTAGGATAGGCTAGGCTAGGCTAGGATAGTCTAGGTAGGGTAGGCTAGTATACGTTTGGATAGTCTAGGTAGAGTAGGCTAGGATAGGTTAGGATAGGTTAGGATGGGCTAGGCTAGTCTTTGTAGAGTAGGCTAGGATAGGTTAGGATATGCTAGGATAGGTTTGGATAGGCTAGAATAGGATAGGTTAGGATTGGCTAGGATAGGTTAGGATAGGTTAGGACAGATTAGGCTAGTCTAGGTAGAGTTGGCTAGGATAGGTTAGGATAGGCTAGGATAGGTTAGGATAGGCTAGGATAAGCTATGATAGGTTAGGATAGTCTAAGATACGCTAAGATAGGTTAGGCTAGGCTAGGCTAGTCTAGGTAGAGTAGGCTAGGATAGGTTAGGATAGGTTAGGATAGGATAGGTTAGGATAAGCTAGGATAGGTTAGGATCAGATAGGATAGGCTAGGCTAGTCTAGGTAGAGTAAGCTAGGATAGGCTAGGATACACCAGGATAGGTTAGTGTAGGCTAGGATAGGTTAGGATACGTTAGGATAGACTAGGATAGGCAAGGCTAGGCTAGGCTAGGCTAGTTTACATAGAGTATGTTCGGATAGGTTAGGATAAGCTAGGATAGGTTAGGATAGGCTAGCATAGGCTAGGATAGGTTAGGAAAGCATTTGATAGGATAGGTTGGTATAGGCTAGGATAGGTTAGAATAGGTTAGGATGGTCTATGCTAGTTCAGGTAGAGTAGGCTAGGATAGGTTAAGATAGGCTAGGCTAGTCTAGGTAGAGTAGACTAGGATAGTTTAGGATAGGTTAGGATAGGCAAGGATAAGTTAGGATAGGCTAGGATAGGCTAGGATAGGCTAGGCTACGCCAGGCTAGACTAGGTGGAGTAGGCTATGATAGGTTAGGATAGGATAGGATAGGTTAGGAAAGGCTAGGATAGGCTAGGCTAGGATAGGCTAGGCTAGTCTAGGTAGAGTAGGCTAGGATAGGTTAGTATAGGCTAGGATAGGCTAGGATAGGTTAAGATAGGCTAGGATAGGCTAGGCTAGTCTAGGTAGACTAGGCTAGGCTAGGCTAGTCTAGGTAGACTAGGCTATGATAGGTAGAGTAGGCTTTATAGCTTAGGATAAGTTAGGATAGGCTAGGATAGGGTACGATAGGCTAGGCTAGGCATAGGTTAGGATAGGTTACGATAGTCTAGGCTAGTCTAGGTAGAGTAGGCTAGGATAGGTTAGGATAGGCTAGGATAGCCTAGGATAGGTTAGGATATTTTATGATAGTTTAGGATAGGCAAGGCTAGTCTAGGCTAGTCTAGGTAGATTATACTAGGATAATTTAGGATAGGTTAGGATAGGTTAGCATAGGCTAGGATAGGCTAGGCTA
>ML776713.1:1137978-1173206 GCA_009831015.1 Picea engelmannii | reverse complement strand
GAAATATCTAAGAGAAATGTTGAAAAGGTTTAAAATGGAAGATTCCACACCTATGAGCACACCTATGGTCACTAGATGCAAGTTAAGAAAGGATGATGACTCACATGATGTTGATCAGAGTTCATATAGGTCTATGATAGGAAACCTATTTTACATCACAACATCCCATCCAGACATAATGCATGTTGTTGGAATGGTAGGAAGGTATCAGGTTGCACCTAAACATAATCATTTGTTAGTTGTCAAAAGAATATTCAGATACCTAAAAGGAACAATGGACTATGGCCTATGGTATCCTAGGAATCATAATTTTCAACTATCAGTCTATTCAGATGCTGATTGGGCTAAATGCTTGGATGAAAGGAAAAGAACGAGTGGAGGTGCATTCTTCTTAGGAGATTCCCTTGTATCATGGTTGAACAAGAAGAAATGTTTCATTTCCTTATCAACTACAGAAGTTGAATACATTGCAGCTGCCACTTGTTGTACCCAAGTATTGTGGATGATTCAGACACTTGCAGACTTGGAGGTAAAATATACTACACCGATCCCAATTCATTGTGATAATACCAGTGCAATCAATGTGTCAAAGAACCCTGTATTTCACTCCAAGACCAAGCATATACCCATCAAGTATTACTTCTTGAGGGAAAAAGTGACCAACACCGTTGTTTCTTTGCATTATATTCCATCCAAAGATCAGATTGCTGATATCTTCACTAAACCGCTTGCAAAATCTCAGTTTGAGTATCTTCATCAGAAGCTGGGTGTCATCCCTACTCCCACCTAAGCAAGTCCATCATGTTAGGGGGAGTATGTGTTGGTTGAATATCTGATACCTCCGAAAATTACTACAACAGATCAAGGGGAGCATGTTTTCTTTGACATTGATGTTAAAGGGAGAGAAAAGGAGTGGTCTAGATGCTACAGTTGGAGGTCCAAGCAGTCTAGTGCAACCTTTGAGGGTTGCCATCAATGCCAAAGGGGGATATTGTTGGCATGTTTTGTAGGAAAGAGTGTGCTTTTCATTGATGGAGAGAACAAAAGGTGGAGAAGAAGGAAGTGTAAGATCAGGAGGAAGAGAAAACAACAAGCATAGATCACAGCTTAGAAATGAAAGCACAATACATAAGCGAATGGAGATTAAAGCTCAGGAGAGTTAACAAATTAAGATAAAAAACTTAGAAGAGATGGCACGATAAAACTCAGATCAAATCAAGACCGTCGGATCTGCAAGCCAGATCAACGACAGGGATGAATTGCAGGGAGTGAAAGCTGAATTAAAATATTACAATCCCGCAATCTGTCTAGATCATTAGATATCATAGCTTCAAATATATACGACTGCGGTTAATCCAACAAACAATGAGTTTAAGTCAGATTAAATCCTGATCGTAAGATGCGTAATCGCCAAATCTACGGCAGGGATGAATTGCGGAAATTGAAAGGAGAATTAAACATCTCACTTGTTCCAATCCTGCAATTAGTCAGGACCGTCCAATCTTATAGCTTCAAAGATCGACGATTGTGGTTGACTCACCAACAACGCACAACTTCAAATTCTGGAGTTCGGGTGTTGACTTAAATCACTTGCAATTTGTGGTTCCACAATCATCATCGACCGTTGATCTGCTTCGAGTGTCCTCACGATCGTTGGATCATTTTTGAGTGGAAGGACATGATAAGTGGGGAAAAATGATTGAGAATTCGATTATGCGAATTTTCGTTAGCCGTCAGATCACTTTTGAGTGGAAGGATAGGATAAGCCATCAAAGCCGCATCGTAGAAATATCGAGCCGTCGATCTAAGTTCATGATCGACGAACAACATTCAATTCGGATCTAAAGACGCAAGGAGGTTACACTCTGGAGAGCTTGAGATTTGAAATTCCCAAAATGTGAATTTTCGTCAGCCGTTGGATCATTCCAAGTGGAAGGACAAGATATCCCAGAAGAGCTACATCGCGGAAAGATCGAGTCGACGATCTAAGATCCCGATCAACGAACATGATTCACTTTAGATATAAAGATATGAGGAGGTTACGCTCTGGAAAGTTTGAGATTGGAAAAATCCGAAGCCCGAAAATCTGAAATGAATTAGGACCATCAGATTTGGAGGACATACGAGGATCGTTGGATCAATGTTGTTGGTCAACATACCACGTCAGAATACCACATCGACAGATCACATCAGTAGACCACGTCAACAATGATATGTGGTAGAGCATGTTAGTAGACCACATCAACAAATACACATGGCATAATCAGATGATGACAAGTGTCAAGAAGAAATTGGCTCATGCCATGTCAACAAGTGACGTAAGCAAGTTACGTGACTCTGGGAGAATTGCTTCGAGAGTTTCACCACCAAGAAATGTCAAAAGTCCCAAAGTCCTGAAGGATGAAGGTCTGAAGTCACTCTCAGCCATAGATATAAGATACACTGGGAGTTAGGACAATCATTAGATCTAGGATAAGAACATGTGCCACATGAGGATCCACGTCAGCAAGACTACATCAGCAAGGACACGTGGCGCAATCAGATAATGACAAGTGTCAAGTTGATTCGACATTTTAGGTACGTGGAAATCACAAATCTGAGTGACATGTGGCAACTACTAGGCTCATGACACATCATCAAGTGATGTAAGTAAGTGACATCACTCTAGAGGAAAGAAGGGGTTTGAGATTTGAAATCTTTAAAGTTCAGAGAATTGAAGGAGATATCGACTGTTGATCTGAAAGGGACATGCGTAAATGGATTGACAACTTCAAAAGATTGACGTATGGAGAAAAGAATGGGTTGAGATCTGAAATCTCTGAAGTCCGGAGACCCTTAGGAGATATCGACCGTCGATCTGATGTTCGACTGCATTCTCAACCGTTGATCAAAATACAGTGGAAGGATAGCGTAAGCATAATTGACGAAGTCGCGGAGTAAATGGTGGTCATCCATCTCATTGCTTAATTAAGTATCAGCTGGAGGATTAAGAAATGAAGGATAGATGCAAGGATCGAATATAACCATTGATTTGGTTCAGAGATATACATGTGAACCGTCTGATCTGTTCGGCGATATTGTATTCGGAAGATTTGAAAGGTTTGAAGTCACGAAGACCCGAAGGGAAAAGTGTCGAAGTTACGACAGTTGTCCATTTCAGGATAATGAATCGTGGTCTTTGAATTGATAAGCGCTCAAGCGCTCGTTAATCCTAGGCGTATGGTCACCGCCAATGATCACGTGAAGGAAGGGGCTTAGAATCCAAAGAAGCCATAATTGACTGGTTGTAACTAATAGAGAAGACGAAGAGTTTTGACTACCAGAGAAGCTAAGGAATCTCAACATAATGCCCACTGATGATGAACACAGGGGGATAACCGCCAGAGAAGATGAAGAGTTTCCATGATGATTAGGTAGAGGACTTGATGAGAGAAAAAGATGCAAAACAGAGAAGTGATTGGATTCTGCTTGTTGACTATGCAGTCGTGAGGAGGAGATATTGTGAACAACCCGTAGGGTAGAACAATGACGTAGTGAAGAGCATGCAGAGGCATAGTGCATAGAAGGGAGATGGCACACATAGCATAAAACACAGGAGAACAAAAAGCACAAGGTATGCGAGCAGAAAGACACTGATGCAGGCAGAGCAAAGCAATGTAGCATAATAGTGATGAGATTGGTAAGCCATTGATAAATGTTGTATCACTGTGATAAATTTAAGAAAACAAAGATTTATATTTCAGGGTGGTAGGGAGATTCTAGGGAGTAATGTTGTCCTCAGGGTTTCAAGTGGGTGCTTGAACATAGGGAGTTGTAGGTTCCATCTAGTTGCAGCCAAAAAAACCAGAGTGGTAGGGTGGTGCAAGGGAGAACTATTGTTCTTTGTTATACAGGTTGGTTCCTGTGAGACTGGAAGTTGGTGCTTCCATCCATTTGGTGTTGGAACACTCAGGGAGTTGGTGCTTCCTTCTAGTGGGTGCTAGAGAATCCAAAGAGTTGGTGCTCTCAGGAAATTTTTGCTTGTAAAATAGAGGTTATAGCCTCAAGAGGAGTTGGAGCTCATAAGAATGATAATGTACAGATAATAAAGATTACTTATCATATCAAGAAGAATAGTGTTTTCCCTTTATGGGTTTCTTCATGAAATATTTGTCTCTGTATATTTCATGTGTGTGGTTGATGTTGAATATTCTATTGCTTACTTCCCTGCATTATTGTGATCTCTATTGAGTGTTCTATAAAGAGTTTAAAATGGGCATAATTGTTTAAGCACAATAACAACCGATTCACCCGCCCCTCTCAGTTGTCCAACACAATTTTGGCCAATAATATCCCACCCTTAGGATTTTGTAGGTTGTTTCTCTCCTAGCATGGTGTCCTCCGCATATTCCTTTGTGAAATTCTTCAATACCGCTCTCGGTTTCATACTTTGTTAGGAAATTTAATAAGAAACCTAAATGATATTTCCAGTATAGTTTTCCATTAATAATGCAATATTTAATTTCCCGTAACTTTAACGTTCTTGCTTTTGCTAGGGTCATATCATCGGGGCATTGAAGATTGAGAAGGTATGACACTATCTTGTTATACCAAGGGGAGGAAGAGAATTTTTCATCTATTTGAGTTGTTGGTACTTGATCATCAATTTCTTCAATATTTGGTAAAGGATTTTCAGAATCAATGCGATTAATTCCAAGATATTTAAGATTGGATTCAACAAGCAATTTTTCTAAACCATGTCCTTTTATTAATTTGGTTGGCTTGATCTCCATATCATATTCTTGGATTTTTTCCAACCACTTGCCTCTTCTTCCATCACTATCGGGTTGCATTAATATTTCTTTGACAATACTGGTGGGAACATATGCTATCACTTTTAAATGTAATACACATGTCCTGAAATATTTAAGTGCTTTAACCATAGCATAAGCATGTTTTTCTAAAATATCTTATTTAAATTCTGTCTCTGAGGATTTTATTAAAAAAGGAAATAGGTTGTTCAAATCCATCATTATTTTTCTGTAAAAGCACTGCTGCAATTGTATGTTCGGATGCAAAAGAAAAGACTAAAAATTCCTTTGAATAATCTGGACTTACCAAAACTGGTGCTTCTCCTATGGTTTTTTTAACTCGTTGAAAATATACCTTATCTTYCRTTTTCCATTTCACCTAGTTGTATTTCTTCATCATATCTTTGATTAGTTTAATAATTTCAGCAAAATTTGGAATGAATCTTCTCAAGAAATTGAAATAAAAAAAGATTGAATCTCTTTTTTATTTATGKGTAAACTAATGTTATCAATGGCTTCAATAATTTTTGGATCAATTTTGATCCCATCTTTTGATACAATATGACCTAATAATTTCCCTTCTTGCATAGCAAAATGAGATTTCTTGGGATTTAAAAAAAAAMCAAATTTTCTGCATTTATCAAAAGTTTGTCTGAGGTGTTTTAAATGTTCTRCATCAGAATTAGAAAAATMTGTCAGATCATCTAAATAAATAACAACAAATTTATCTCTTTCACCAACAAAATCTATGTCCATGKCTCTTTGAAAAGTTGCACCTACATTCATCAAATCAAATGACCTTTTATCATACATAAAAGTTCCCCAATGGAGTAGTAAATGCAATTTTTTCTTTATCGTCCTSATGGACAACTATTTGATTATATCCCAAGAAACCATCAATCATAAWWWTTTTATTTGTCCCTACTACTCTTTCAAGAATATGATCCATTTTCAGAAGAGGGTAATTATCTTTTAACGAAGATCGATTTAGATTTATGAAATCCACAAATAATGTTATCTCCCCATTTTTCTTTCTAATTGGAACTAGATTAGCTACCCATTCAGAGTATCTAAGAGGCACAATAATTTTTGCATCAAGAAGTTTCTTAACCTCTCTTTGTATTAGAAAAATAATAGGATTAATATGTCTAAGATTTTGTTTGAAAGGTTTGCCACCTGGTTTTAAAGGAATCTTATGCTCTATAATTGAAGTATCATAAGTTTTCATATCTTTGTATGACCATGCGAACACATCTTTGTATTCCTTAAGAAATTATGTATATTTTTGCTTCTATTGAATGGGAATATATTTAGACAACTTTACAAATTGTGGAATTTCTTTAGAACCAATATTACAATCTTCAACTTCTTTTGGTTGTGGCTGCAAAGTAGATTTCAAAGGGATAATACTGGAAACCAAAATCTCAAATAAAATACACATAGATATTATGCCCATCAACTATGCTTATTATTTGAATAACTTCAAATCTTACAAGAGCTCCATTATTGGGAAAATGGTCCACAAAGAATTACAAAAAACTTTAGATAGTATCTGCAAACCCTAGTAACTCTTGGTTTGTTGTACGATCTAGAAATTTTACATTTATCGAGATGTATGTGCCTTTCCTTAAGAAAATCCACGTATACGTGCATGTCTCCAATGAAACCCGTGTACACGTGCATAAAGACTATACAAAAAACTTTGTATGGTGCGACCCTATTGATGCGGATCCAATCTGTTGAAATCCACTTGCAACTACCTTTGTTCTCTCTTCTCCCTGACATGTATTGATCTCTAGATGGAATCCCTTCTCCACCTATCAAGGATCTCCTTGAGAAAAAGTCCCTCTCTGTTCTCTGTGTCAAATCAATCGATCTCCCTTCTTTACCATAGCCATGCTTTTATAATCTTGAGTTATGACCTAACCCTAATCTCCAAAGTGATGAATGGTTGAGATTACTTCTCCCCTCACTTGAGATAAATGGATAATATTTAATTCACTAATGCTAATTACTTTAACATTTAATTAAATAAAACTCAACTAATTAATACAAACACTTTACTTTAGTAATTACCTTAATTAAAGTAAAGTATCAAGGTAGAAGGATTTGGATGACTTCCACATGTCTAGACACTTAGACCTATGTGGAAGTACCTATCTGATGCTACAAACATCAACAATAGCAAGGCAAGGTTTCTAGAGTTTCCTTGGAGTGGAACGTTAGGGATCTCATCAAGCTTCTTAATAAAGCATGAAGGTTGTTGCTTGACCGACTTAGGGAGGGAGGTGACTAGAGAGGTGAAGGAAACTATCTCAGAGGGGGAAGGGGGTGGGGTTCTAGATCCCCTGCTAGGGGCCGAGGCCATGCAGACAAGTGAGAGAGGGTTTTAGATGAGGCCAACGTGTGCAAACAACATGAGTTCTTGTAATCATCATTATAAATTTAATTAAGATTTTGAAAAGAACATTAATGGAGAAAAAGAGAAATTGGGGTTCACAATTAAAATATGCACTATGGGAAGATAGGAACAGTACCAAAAGATCAATTAACACCACTTTTTCAATTAATTTATAGTAATGATGTTATATTAGTAGTTGATTTAGAAATCCCATTAATGGAAATTTTACAAGAAATACAAGAGGAATGTAATGATATGCAACACAAATTAATAAATTAATCCACGTTCAACATAAAAGAGTGCAGGTTGATGACATATTACAAGAATATCAGAAAAAAATGAAGAAACAGTTTGATGAGAGTGTCAGAGAGAGAGTTTGTTTACAAAAGGATATTTAGTATTTAAATGGGCTAAAAGAAAAGAATATGTCAGTAAACATGGGAAATTTGACAATCTTTGGACCACACCTTTCAAAATTGAATCACTTGAAGGAGAGAATACATTTGTATTACAAAGTTTGCAAGGAGAAAATTTAGGAACACTTGTAAATGGTCATTTCCTAAAACATTTCTTTGTTTACTGAGTAATATCTAAATTAAACATTGTAAATAAATCTCTGAGTATTTGTAGATATTTTATTTATATGTTTTCATTTATTTTTCTTTTTTTGTATATGTTAGTATTCAAATTTGAAGTATTAAAAATTTGACATTTGGCCAATAGTAGGGGCACTACCAGAGTCCATGAATTCTTGTAGCGCAATCATTAACATGATCTTGTCAACCTCTTCGTCATTTTTTCTATCGAATCTCTCAAAACCTCCAAGCTTTTCAAGTCCCCCATATCCTCATATTTTAATTCTTGTGAAGTCTTGCTTACAATAGAGTCATATTTTCTTTATTATTGCCTTCTTTATCCAAAGCCAAATATTATTTTTTTTATATTTTAAAACCATTTGTCAACATGATTTTATCTTGATAATTTATCCCATGTTATTAAAAATAATAAGTTTTGGGTAATACAATTAAAAGTTTAGGCTCATTGCATCCCAGCTCCACCAAGCAACATCAAGGGTCATGTTCAAGCACATGAAACCAAGAGCCCAAGTGTTATGTGCCATGAAGGGAGCCCACAAGGGGCCAAAACATGGCACTACGCACCAACACGATTTGAAAGTAATGGGCAATATAAAATTTTATAGTTATCTATTCATTATGCATGTGGGATATTTCCCACTATGCAGAAAATTAAAACCAGACGCCAAGAAAATCGAGCTCAATTTCAAACATTCTGAAAGTTGTCAACTATGTTTTGTGCATATGACAAGAGATCTTGCAGGTGATGGAAACCATCAAGTGTTAAGTGCACCCACAAGTGCGTGAAGGAGAAGTGATGAATGCCACGCAATAGAGATATGTCAAATCCATTCTTAGTGCATGTTTCTTCCTGGAGTTCATGAAATTGCATTTTTCATCAAAGGGAAAACACAATATTTGGTAATCACTACACTGGGAAAGAATGCCATGGGTCAGAGGACATATTCGCTCTAGTTGTAAACGTTGCAAGGTATATTACCAAGTGCTATGGTGAGGGTATCTACTTTAAGATGAAACCTGTAGAAAATGTGGCAACTATTTGAAATGGAAACAAGAGTTGATATTCGTGAAACTTGGCTCCATTTGTTTCCTTCGGAGAATTGGAAATGAAGATACCAAATTATGTTCAAAATGCAGGGTTCATCTTTGAAGTATTATCAAGATCCCCAAATCAAGGTTCTAGTTTGATTGCAAAGGAAATAATCGACAAATAGGTCGATGAACAATCCCAAATTTGGTGTCAAAGTATTCACATCAATTTCATGTTTCCAGGGAACAATATTAGCATTCGAGAGGACAAAATTCAGGTCCAGGTGGAAATTTTTTTAGAGGAGAAGGATCAGTTGATGGTAATCATATCTAATCTAGCATTTCCAGGAAGTTATTTAGAAGCTGACAATTTTTTCCACTTTTCCAGGTAAAACATTGGTAGCACAAGATCATCATTTGATATGGAGATCTCGGTTATTTTGGATAAGACCTACAATCTGAACAAGTCCCAGGTTTTGTGCATTCCCATCATTATTCAGGAGGGTGATTTCGGGCTTGGTTTCTGATCAAAATGTAAATCATCTTTAAAAACCGTTCAAAACCCACCTCCCAAATTCATCCATTTAGCTTAATCCCAAACGGTTTTCAAAATTTTATAGCGGTTTTGGAGAAATCTGCGTCTGATCAGGACAAAAATTTCCATAAATTTCCAATGAAATAGCTGTTATCGGACAAATCGGTAGGTGCGGACACTAACATATCTCCCTAGATCCACCTGGATCTAGAACAAAACAGGACAGGACATGACTCTTTCCCTAAGTTTTGACCATTGAATTAGCTAGTAGGGAGGAACAAGTAACATACCTTTGTATCGCTTCCTAGGGTCTTTGTTGCTCCCGCTTCTCTTCGGTGCTCTCGTGAGGTCAAGACCAAGACAACACAAATCAACCAAAGTGAAGACAGAAAAATATATTCAACTGTCAACTTATGTGTATTATCAAGGAATTACACAATAAAGTGAGAATGACTTTATGGAAAAAGGACATGCCACTATATCATATCAATTGAAAGTAGAAGATTACAACCTAATCGCCTTGATGTCACAAGATTCTTTTCGGTGGCTCTTGGCTCCAACACACACAATTGCTCAATCCTAGCATGAAGAAGATAAAATCCCTCTTGATAGACTTACTAGAGTCTCTAATCTCTTGCTCAAGCTAAGTCCTTCACACAATTCTTTCACCAATTCTCCAATGAATCTTGCTTAACCTTTTCCATGGGAATTCCATCAATATATAGGAGAGAATGAGATGGTTACTTGGATAAGAATGATCCCACAATATCAGGGAAACCAGTACAAGGATAACCATTCGAATGCCAACCCATTCTTCTAGAAGATTCCCTTCTAGAACCATCGAGAATCCATCTTTCAAGCTTTAGAACGAGTTCGCACCCTAGCTATGCAGCACAGTGCGAGAAGTTCACACCCTAGCTTAAGGTGGCCTGCGAGAATGGGTCATTCTCGCACCCTAGGATACTAGCAACTTGCGAACTCTCTTCAAAAGTAATTTTTCTGGGAAGAGATGAATGTAACTTTTCTTAGGAGAAAGTTCTTATGAGGAGCCTGAGTACACCATCGTCAATACACCATCATGATGACCAAAATCATGGGTAACAGAATGCCCCCCAAAGTATGAGGCCGGAATCAGTGACAACCGAAAGACTTTGTAAGCTGCATGTATGTGTCGAAAACCAGGAGCACACCTAATCGAAAACCTGCGAACAACCAAGCATCTACAAAATATCATATATATTAATTCTGAGGTAGGCATTCCCATACTCAGATCACAGACGGATGAAATTGTAGACATAGGTCATGGACACCAATCATACACCATGTATCCATGCCGTCAAAATATAGCATAGCCACCAGGAATACACTGTGGATCTATGCGAAAAAATTCAAATTGAGACGACATAGCCATGAGACATACACAGTGGATCTATGTGTCGCATATTATACATATTCCATTGCAACCTGGACAAAGAGATGATATCCAGGGTCTTCAATCTCGTTGCCCAAAAGTACGAATCTAACCATGTGATTACATGTGTTGAAGTCGAACATGGTAGACACCACTTGATTACCGGTCATTGATGAAACCGTTAACAAGTGCGAGGGAAATCACCATTGATGTCAATGACTCCCAAGGTACTCTAGTAAAATCCATCGAGTGTTAATGAATGAGTTGAAGTCGAACATTCGACAGAATCTTTCGATCAGGGGTCAACGATGTAAACCCACCGTCGAAAGCGAGGAAACCTGCCATTGAGGCATGCAAGTTCCAAGGTATCAAATAATTTCTAAGTCTTGTTTCCGGATAATGAGCTGAAGTCAATGGAACAAAACTCGTCACAGGAGGGCCTTGATGTATCCCCCATCAATGACACGAAACAAGTAACAGATTTTGAAGGTGAAACAGAGTATGATGTAAGTTGGACTGGACACAGGGAAGGCTGACACGGAGAGAATGGACAACTGCAGATGGACGACTCAATAGAGGTTTCAGATGAACTTCTCTTGAACATATGAACGACACGACCAATGATTTGGCAGCATTGACTCAAAGACGACACAGGGTATGACCTTGTAGCAAATTGAATGAGAGACAAATGGATTTCCCAAACCGGCTTCAAATAATGAATAGGGGGTGTCATGTTCAAGAGCGATCCTTACTGCCAATCAATATGAAGATGAGAACATATCCCTTTACCAAATTTTCCCCCACCATTTCTGGCGAGTACCTCTTTATTTTTATGCAAGCTTGAGGAGGATAACATATGCTTGTTGATATAAGCTTATCCTTCGGATAAGTCCTTCGGAGTATGTTTAATGAACCCTAAGAAGGAGTGGTTCGGTCCCATTACAGGTCTGTTGATGTTTGTTTAACGAGTCCAAAGATAGAAAACTCGAAGGTTTTTCATGATTATAGAGTCTAGAAAAAACACTTAAAAGAGAACTCTCTCAGTTCCTTTTTCGTAAAATAGTCTGATGAGATCGAAAAAGAGATAAATTATCGCTCATCATGACACTTTCTTCAAATAATTTATCGAGTGTGAAAATAGCAAGGTCGCTCGGCTATCTTTTCATGTTTAGAGAGTCTGAAAAGAGATTAAAGAGGACTCCAGGGGGGTTCCTTTTTCGTATATCCTTGTTGAGCCCGAAAAAGTGATAAAAGTATGCTCGATCGCGTTCTCATGTATTTTCGAGTGTGAGAACGAACAAAGACCCAACTCGAGGTTTTATACAAAAACCATAAAAAACAATAAAAACATGTGATGAAGAATAAAAAATATGTCCGCATCCCTGTACATGAACATCGAAGTCGTTACGCCTGCAAAAGTTACACTCAAAAGGGAATTAGGGTTTAGGTTTTAATAAATAAAAAATTGCAAACATGGTAAAAGTTAATATAAAGAAATAAAAACCCTTTTTACCATATCATTTTCACTTTACCACTATTTGAGACCAAAAACCCCTCTTTTACCCTTGAAATTCGGCGTCAGATTGCGGGAGTTGTGAGCATCCATTCGACGAACCGTCAACGACAGTGAGGTAGGCACTTTGTCCTCTACTCTTTCATGGTTTAATTTTTCATTTTCATTGGTAAAAACCATCATTTTGAGTTTGTTTTAGGGGTTATTATAGAGCTCAACCATTCTCACAGGTGGGCTACACGGGACCTGCGAGAATGGGTCATTCTCGCAGGTGAGCGCACAGTATCCTGCGAGAACCTCGCACTGTGCCTAAAGGGCACCTGCGAGAACCGCAAAGCATAATTTTTTTTTGAAGTTTTGCTCAATGAAAGAGAACCAATTTATGAATAGAATTATTAATCTTCTTTTTGTGCTTCTTATGCAGGTATTTTGACATCAAAATGGTTCTGGAATGGCACGAAAGGGAGCACGAAGAAGATAATTCCATTTCCGGAAATCATCCACCCACTATTGCCTCTTTGAGAAACTATGGTCTTCTGAAGTACTTTCGTATCCCGGGCATGAGGGCCCAAATCAGGTTATTAGAGTACCTTGTGCATATGTGGGATCCTGATCAGCAAGTATTTCATGTAGGGGTCCACACATTGTCCTTAGATATTGAGGACATTTACTTCTTGATAGGACTGTCACAACATGGGTAAATCATACGTGAGCCTGACTGGTAGCAGAGGTGGTGGGCTGCCCATGAGTGAGTACTGTCGCTTACAATGTGTTCCCGAGGCAGAGAGGAAGAAAGGGAAAGTAGCTATTTGGGGAGTACGGGATTTGACCCTCCGTACTATCTTGTTCACGATTGCTCGGATGGCTGGAAGCTCCGCTCCTCACATGGCGCTCCAGATTTACTTTCAGTATGCCATAGAGTGTATTGAACCTCGGGTTTTTAACTAGGCAAATGTTGTGCTTCGTAGCATGAAAAAACAGTTTAACCAAATGCAGACGAGGCGACCTGAAGCAATTCGGGTACGGGTCTTTGTTAGTGTCCTTCTTTCTCGAGAGGGTTCCATTACTGAGGCTGCAAGTTGAGTGGAATTTACCGACTCCCAAGGATCCAAGAATGCTGAGATGGTGTCAGCTCATGGCCCAACACGTAGCTGGACCAATTATCAAGTATGATGATACCTTCTTGGACTAGCTGCAACCACAGATGTTGATGGTCGACGATTATGCTTATGTCAGGTTGGATTTTCGAGGAGATCCGGACTTAGTCCTGCCATAGGATGCTCAGTGGGGGGAACTTGGTAAGAAGTACACATTTTTTTCTTTTTAAATGTTTTTGTGAATTTTTATCATATGCAAATGTTTTTTATATGTTCGTCCAAAGACTAAAAACAAAATTCGTTGTTGATGACATAGATGTGGGACCTTACCGACCTCTTGGTACTTCTCCCATTCAGCGGCGAGGAGAGGTAGCACGAGTGCCACAATGGGACGCCGAGGATTATCAAGCAGTGGAACAAAACCTAGAGGGTTTGACAGCAGATATTCTAGACATGCCTCTTGGAGAGGTTCCACGATGTTATCAGCATCACACAGTAGGAGTGTCAGAGTCCATTGGTCGACTGCTCCGTAGGGTTTCCCGGGCAGTCGTGTGTTACCGTGAACGCCATCCATGACATCACTTTGTAGAAGCCATGAGCTTCAGATTTTGACATTTTGGTCTTTGGACATAACTTTTTGTAAAAACTCTTTTGATCGTTATATATACATATGGATTCTACCGGTTTATCTTGTGTTGTGTGAATTGATGTGATTGATTTATAAATGCTCCAAATGTTTGTCTAATACATAGTTAGCCAATGCATCAACTAATGTATTTAGAAATATAGGAATATGCTGATATTCAATATAATCAAAATAACGTTCCAAGAGGTGAATTCGCAAATACACCCGTAACAAAGTAGGACTTTGAATAGTATAGACATTACTTAACTGTAGTACGACAAGCTGTGAATCGATTCACACAACCAAATGATGGATTCCAAGCGAGATAGCATCAATCAACAATTCGATAATGGCACTATACTCTACAATATTGTTGGTCACACGGCCGAGACACACACCTCGTAAGGAGACAAGTTCGTTTGTAGGGGCGTAAATTGCCCATGCAGCAGAAGCAAGGTTCCGAGTACTACGGCTAGCGCCATCAGCGAAGCCAATATAGGGTAGCGAAGACTCCGACATCTGGAAATCAAACACAATGTCACATAAGAGCAGAGACCAGATAATGACAAAAGCAAGCTATAGTAACACACAAGAAGTATGATACAATAAAAATACAAGTACTCATGCACAGGTGATTTTATGCATAGTACTTCTTCAAGTACAACCCATTCCTGGGTTCACTCAAAGGGATACCATCATAATCTACTAACTCATAAGCCCCTTTTTCCAAAACGTGTCGAACGATATAAGGACCTCGCCACATAGCTTCAAATTTTCCAGCTCCTAGCATATCTCGATCTTGTTCATAGAGGAGAACGAGATCTCCTTCGGAGAAAACGCGAGGCTTGACATGTTTTTCGTATTGGGCTTTGACACATTTTTTATGAGCTTCTATGACTAGGGTGGCATCGCGTCGAGTTTCATCTAATCACATAAGATACAATAGACGTTCTTCCTCAGCAGAAGTGTTTGGTAGGAGTTCAACAACTAGTTTTAAAGAGGGTATCTCAATCGGGAGAATGGCTTCCAAACCATAGACTAACCGGAAAGGTGTAAACCCATTAGCGGACTTGACGGATGTCTGGTAAGCTCACAATGTAGAAAACAACATTGTGTGCCAACTTTTTTTGTGAATACCTATCATTCGTCGGAGCATAGTTATGATAACTTTGTTAATTGCTTCGACTTGGCCGTTGGCTTGTGGGTAATAGGGTGTTGAGTTTTCATGGCGAAGACCCAACTTTTCAGTAAGTTCGGACATCATGAAGTTTCTAAAGTGGCTACCGTGATCAGTGACGATAGTCTGGGGAACACCAAAACGAGCTATGATGTGATTAAAAATGAATAATGTTGCGGTCTTTCCAGTGTTGTCAAATGTCGGCATCGCCTCGACCCATTTCGTAAAGTAATCTACGGCTATAATGATGTATCCATGCCCCCCGACCGAGTGGGGGTGACATGTCATGAAATCGATGCCCCATTTCACAAAGGGACCAACGGAGACCACAGGGTGAAGAGGAGCGGGATGTGACCGTATCTTGTTATTATAGGTCTAGCAAGCATGGCATTTTTGAACGGTGATGATGCAGTCGTTAAATAAAGAAGGCCAAAAATACCCTTCTCGTAAGATCTTCTGGGTAGTAGCATACCCAGACATATGACCACCAAAGACTCCAGAGTGGCAGTCATTCAAAGCTCTCTCGGCCTCGTCGAACGTGAGGCAACATTGAAAAATAGAGTCAATCCCTGGACGATAAAGAGTATCCCCGAGGATAATATATTGACGGGCTTGGTAGCGTATTCGACGTCGGTCAATACTGGACAAAGTTGGCTGGAAAGTCTGGGTTTGGAGATATATAATGATATCACCATACCAAATATCATCAGTGCCGATGAGGAAAAGGGATTCATCAGGTAATGAATCAGCTGCTACATTTTCTGTTTCAGAATAGGGAAAGTCGCATATCAACTCAGCAAATACTAAAGACTTCTTGGACTTGGCACGTTCGAATTCCAAGTCAAACTCTTGGAGTATCAAAATCCATTTGGAGTATTTTCCCCTTAGCAATTGACGTGTGAGAATGTGTTGCATAGGGTTGTAGTTAGAAATCACTCTAGTTTTGCGCGAGAGGATATAGTGCCGAAAGCGTTGGACGGCTTGGACGGCAGCCAAGGCCAATTTTTCGACATGTAAATACTTGATTTTGGTAGGCGTTAGACTTCGACTCAAGTAATAAATAACATGTTCATCGTTAGCATCAACCTCTTGGATGAGAACCATACCAATGGTGTAATCCGAGGCAGCAAGGTAGAGGAAATAATCGCGACTGTAATCGGGGGGAAAGAGAAGCAGAGCATGTGTGAGGGACAATTTCAAAGCTTCGAAAGCATTGTTGGCGATGGTATCCCATACGAACTCAGACCCATTTTTTAATAACCGCGTAAATCAACGAGTTATCTCAGTGTAATTTGGGATAAAACGACGAATAAATTTTGTTTTCCCCTGCAAACTTTGTAACTGGCGAAGTGTAGAAGGAGGAGGGAGATTAAGGATTGCCTCAACCTTTAAAGGATCCACCCTGATCCCTTGACGCAAAACGATAAAACCTAGAAGGCGGCTGGATTCCATGCAAAAAATGCACTTATGAGGATTCAAACGTATACGGTAGAACCGACAGCGAATGAAAATGGCTCGGAGGTGGGTTGGGTGATCGACTCGGCGCATTGAATGAGCGGGTAAATCGTCCAGATATGGTTGAACGATGTGCTTGATATCATGGAAAGCATAAGACATAGCGCGTTGAAAATTTGCACCAGCGTTCTTGAGACCGAAATGAAGTTTCCAATAGGCAAAAGTACCCCAAGGACAAATAAAAGCAGTCTTATGTTGATCCTCGGGAACAATGTTGATTTGATTATACCCGGAGAAACCATCCATGAGAGAGAAGATTTCACTTCCGGCGCAATCATCGACAATCTGATCGACGAAGGGGGTAGGAAAGTTGTCTTTGGGACAAGCTTTGTTGATATCCCTATAATCAATGCATACACAAATGGTGCCTTGTTTCTTGTCGATCGGGACAAGATTGGAAACCCAATCAGTGAGAGCCACCGGATAAATAAAGCCGGCTTTAAGAAGTTTCTCTACTTCGAGTTTGATAGCAGCTGCTTTACGTGGGTGAACTGGATGAAGGTGTTGTCGGATGGGTTTAGCGTCGGGGTATGTCTTGATCTCATGTATCACAATATTAGGGTCGATACCCGATATTTCTTCGTAGCTCCAGGCAAAGATGTCATGAAACTCTTTGAAAAGGGATGTGTAGGTGACTATTTCGTCATGGGAACACGAAGCTCCGATATGGACATTTTCGACAATCCCAGGTTTGACGGATATGTCAAGGGGAATAGTGGGTGAGATATTGGTTAAGTTCCCTTCGGAAAACACATCGTGTGTGGACCCGGGAATGGTTGAGATGACAACAACGGTCGATGGGGTTGATATTTGTTGGTAGTTCTCAATGGTATGTTGCTCCAGAAAGAGGATGGAACGATGATGCCCATCGTCCCAAGGGGTCTCCTCCATGATAGACATTATCATCTCGTCAGTGGGAAAAATGACACGGAAAGGATCTGAAGATAATTCACCAAGAGAGGGGGTAGAAGGGGTTGCTGATTGAATGGCCTGATAGGTGGATTCAACCAGACTTAACGGCATTTCATCGTCGTAATGAATATAATCTCCAGGGTCATGTACTATCCATGGGTCGTGAGACGCAGGAAGTTCGTGAATCGAGGTGGAGATCATGTTGATTGAAACAACACACGAGCGTGGAACATTAGGCGGTGGAATGGGGAAAGTACCCATTAACAAAGAGTCTTTGATAAGGCCTACACCGACGTTCTCATAACCTGGTGGGGTTTTAGCGATGAAAGGTACATTTCCATTATGGGTATCGGAGTTAAAGAAGGCTAATTGGTCGACGGTGATGACCTTTCCTTGATGTGGGAAACGTACCACACGGAAAAGGGTCGACACAACTGCGCGCATGGAATCGATCCAGCTACGGCCAAGCAGAAGATTGTAATCAAGAAGAGCGTCAAAGACTTCCACTTCAACTTGGACCGTTTTTCCTTCTAACGTGATGGGAAACAAAGGAAGGACACCGTAGGGCTTAAAACCAGAGCCATTGAAGGCTTTGAGAGTGTTCTGGGATTCGTTCAAAGGGGGAGATCCAATGGCTTTCCATCAAGTAAGAGACATGACACACGTCGAGGCACCCTCGTTGATAACGGTTCAACAAATGTTTTTGTCAGAGACAATCACTTGGATCTGGAATGCGCGTTGAGGGGGTAACCTTGGAATGTGATCTTCCAAGTCAAAGATTATTAAATTCGTATCCGTCGAGTCAATTCCACTGATAGCTTTTAACAGTGCCTTTCGTTGTGTGGGACAACTTTGAAGGACTTCGAGGGCTGACATCGCAAAAGGTGCTTGGGCCAGCTATTCAACAATGTTGTAGTTCTGGGCAGCACGAGCATGAGGATTGAAAGCTGATTTCCGAACGACGCCCTTTGGGGGGGGTCGAAGAATTGTGTCGAGGCTCAGTCGTTCAAGATGAAGAGGACCGTTGGTAGGTGGAGTCGCGGGAGAGGGTTGTACCAATGAAGGAGGTAGGTCATCAACCTTCTCTTTAGAGGGAGAATAATCTTTGGCTCGAGTGGTGAGGGAAATGTCATTTTGCTTTGAATCGCCAGTACACATCAATACATAAGATGTAGTAGAAGATGAAGGTTGGTCATGAATGACCAACTGAGCCTATTGTTGAGACGGGAAGGGTTGGGACAAAACGGTCGGAGCAGGTGGTTTTGGAGATCCTTGAAGGAACTTAGTGACCTCGGTGCATCGTGGACAATCCTTCGTGTAGTGATCATCACCACATATAAGACAAGGGTAGCGTGGTTTGCGCTTATCCCGATCGTCAACATGTGTATTTTTGGTTCACTCTGCTTGATAAGTATTTTTTTCCTCCTTATTCTTACCCCTTCCCTTTTTGGATTTGTTTTTACCGGCTGGAATAGATTGAACGACATTTACCTCAGAAGTCTTACTGGTGGGAGAGGCAGGAGACGGAGCATTTTGAACATTAGAAGAAGCAGGTTTGGGGTTGGTTCTTGAGGCAGAATGTGGTTGGGCCTGGAAAGTGCCAATCACACCGTCGGCTGCATGCAAAGCAGCTGGAGTAGTTGAAGTGGCGGAAGTGGAAGGATGAGGTAAGTCGGGTAGTAAATCGTAGAGGGTACCCATTTGCAAGTAAACGAGGTCAAGATATTGAGCACGACTTATGGACTGTTCTTCCGTGACTACTCCACCCATGGCGATGTCACAGCCGATGTCGTTCACAAATGATTTTGTGAACCATTCTTCCAGCAACTGATCGGCGAGTTCGAGTTTAATGAGATGACGTCCCTGTCGCCACTCATGAATGTGATCAGATATATGAGTGGCTTTGTTTTGTTTGAAAGAACTCAAAATATCGGTCCCTGTTTCATAACGAATTGGTAACTGGTAGTGTGTGAGGAAATCCATAGCTAGGGTGTTGAATTCAGAGAATAAACCTCGTGGCAATTCTATATACCACTTCGCAACAGAATCTGTGAGGGTTCGTTGAAAAAGACGTAAACAAATAGAGTCATCCATCAACGAGTTGGATGAACACCATAGGTGAAAATTCACAACGTGATTATTCGGGTCCTCTCCCGCTTTGCCGTCGAATTTAGGAATGTCCGATGGTAGCTTGGCTGGTATAGCAGTCCATTGGGGAGAGTGACGAATTGGATCATCTAAAATCCTTGACAAATCCAGAAGATCCAAAGTGGCCAAAAAGGGTAACTGTCAATTCACCTGCGGGTACTGGTGGCTTTGGGGAGGAAGCCCTGTCGGCAAACCAGTAGGACCATAAGAAATTTTCATATAATGTGAAGACCCAGACAGATTTGGTGGTGGTTGGAGAGGATAATAGCTCATGGGATTGTATCCTGGAACAAGGACGTGA
Source organism: Picea engelmannii (assembly GCA_009831015.1). Taxonomy (NCBI): domain Eukaryota; kingdom Viridiplantae; phylum Streptophyta; class Pinopsida; order Pinales; family Pinaceae; genus Picea; species Picea engelmannii. The sequence goes on along the minus strand of ML776713.1, from coordinate 1,153,156 downwards.
GTTTGAGCAGTCGAGCCCCAAATAGGATTGAACAAACCTGTATATGGTTGGCCCATACTAGGGGGTATTATGGATGCAGTTGGAAACTGCTGCCCCCTAGTCGATTGAGGAGGAAGTTGCATTAGATGATTCCAATACTGGGCCAAGGACGGAGGTATGTTTTTTCCATAAGGTGGGGTCGGTCCTCCTATTGAAGGTGGTGTTCCAATTGGGGGCAGTGTTCCAATTGGGGGTTGTGTTCCAATTGGGACTTGCGTTCCAATAGGAATTTGCCCGCTGAGAGGGGGTTGAGTCATGATGCCTTGGTGAAATTGTCCACCGACGGGAATCTGGTAATTTGGTGTGAATAACAGAATAGTGCCACTGGGATTAAGACTGCCAGTAGAAGACGAGGAAGGTCCTCCAAAAGGAAATTGAGGGAGTGTCGAAGTAAAACCGGGAAGAGAGTGCCCAGAAGAAGAAGGACCACCAAGAGAGCCAGATGGGGTTTTCATAGGAGTAGGAATGGAAGCATTCAACGCACGGTATCCAAGTGGTAGTGTCAGAGTGACGTTGGGCATACGCGGTGTGTTGATGGGAGCGAGACTAACCGCAGTAAACCCGGTTGGAACACTCGTAGTATCTGTGTGATGGGCCATTTCGATAGGGACGGTAAAGTGATAGGCGGTAGTAAACGGTACTGTCTCTGGACTAGAGATTTCAGAAATCACAGGTGGGGTGATTTCAGAAATCACAGGTGAGCCTAGACCAAAAAGGTCCCGTCGAAAAACACCCGTAGACCAAAAAATATCTTGGCCTTCTATGCCTGGAAAGGGTCCAACCGGTGATCCAGAAGACATAACAACTAAGTCTCCGGAAGAATTCAGTCGCATAAACGGTCGCTCAAAATCAGGGTGAATTCGAAAGTCCTCTCAAGTATTGGTGATTCAAAAATGTTCGAGAGATTCAGTTCATTCCACTTTTGGTGTGGTGACGTCTGGGAATTCACTCCACTGAGGAGAGCCCTCAGGTGAACTTGTAGGCAAGGGTTGAGAACCTTCCAGATGCTCTGGAGATAAACCCTGCATTCTACGTGAACGACGTGGAGGAGCTATTGTAAATGAGTGACAAACTTATGAAGAAAATCGTATAGTCGACTTTGGTAAACAGACAACACGTGCTAGTAAACAAAATCTAGGAAGCAACAACAAGCAAACAAGACCTTCTAATTTCGAAGTTACTAGTTGGTGATGAAATCCAACGTTGCAAAAACGAGACGAGAAGGGGTTGGGCTAGGGTGGAAAAGTTACGCTGACGACCTACTTAACGGACTTACACCCTGGTGCAAGCTCCCACACATAATCGTGGGTATACCCTCCAAGGAGCCCGAGTGAGTTTGGTCAACGTCGATTCCAGGTACCATGAATACTTTCCCCTTCACAATCACCTTGTGTAAGACCCTAGAAATATATTACCACTGACAACAATAAATCCTGGGGGGACAGTTGACAGTCCGATCCACACGCAAGGGTAGGGTATCTAGCCCGAAATCAACTCAAAAGGCTTCCACTCATCATTTTGGGTATACCTCCGAGTGACCCCCATAATACGTGCAATCTCTACACTGATATCAACAAAGCAGGGTGAGTAACTTTGTCAATATCAATGCGACCTCGTGTTTGACCCTTGTGTGAGAAGGGCTTCCCAGGACAAGATGTTGTAAATGGAATTTAACACTCCTTAACACAAAATGCTATTATGTGTTTTGTGCTTTGGAGAGTGTATCTCTCTACCTATTCCAAAGCGCTAGCCTAGCTAAATTTTCGTGTAATAGAGCTTCAAAAAAGAGTTACTAGTTAAATTTTACAATTGCACAATGTTATTAAGGGTTGTTGTTACTCAAAGGAAGTGGAGATGAAACTGATGTTGTATGAGACTCTGACCCAACGATGCATGGATAAGAATGAAATATAGAAATTTCCGTTGAATGAATCCTATGTATGGGAGGGAAAGAGAATTTTTCCGGATCAAACTTGAACTACAAGACACAATTTCCTTTAAAATGAAATTGCAACAAATCACGCAAAAATAACAATTCTCTATTGTTTCTTTTTCAATAATTTCAACAATTGATTTTCAATACTTTCGAAGACGAAAATGTTTTTTGAAAGAAAAATGTTTGTTCACTTTTCAAAAAGGACCTACACCATGATGGTGAGAGTGCAGAAAATCAAAAACTAATGAACAAGCAATAGATAAAAAACCCAAACCACTCTTTCAATGGAAACAAAAATAACAAGCAAACCAAACTAGTCTTTTCAATTGCATGAGAAAAATGATCTTTCAAATAATGAGCAAATGATAAAGACAAAGAAGCTCAACTTTCAACCGATCGTCGTTTCTTAACCAAACAAGCACGCTCAGATTCCAAAATCAGAGAGCATATCTTTGCAGAGAGAAGTCAAGAAACGAAAGTCAAGAAAAATGGACAGGAAGAGTCTTGATTTCCTAAGATTGTTCGTGCACAAGAACGAAGACAAGAAAACATCAACCAATAGTCCAAGAATCTCTTATTAGGCACCTATACTGATCTGAGCAGTTGATCATGTCAAAGTCTTAAAGATTTTTTTTTGAAAAAATGGGTTCGCAGGCTGAGAGTATTACACAATGCGAGAATAGGTAATTCTCGCTGGTGAGCTTTAAGCAGAGTGTGAGAACCTCGCACTGAACCTAAAAGAAGGGTGCGAACTCAGTATATTCTCGCAAGCCACTGTGGAGTGCAGTGCGAGAATGTCTGAAACTAATCAAATTTTTAGAAAAAGACACAAAATTTGAAGAGGCCTATGGACCCAGATGGTCTATCAGGGTATCCTGAAGACTCAGAGATTGATATGAATAGAGAAAGGTAAGGCAAGAGAAAATGGCCACGGAAAAATACCAAAAACCATAAAGAAAACAGGTTATCCCCAGTGGAGTCGCCAATTTTGCTATCGGACAAATCGGTAGGTGCAGACACTAATAGATCTCCCTAGATCCACCTGGATCTAGAACAAAACAGGACAGGACATGACTCTTTCCCTAAGTTTTGACCATTGAATTAGCTAGTAGGGAGGAACAAGTAACATACCTTTGTATCGCTTTCTAGGGTCTTTGTTGCTCCCGCTTCTCTCCGGTGCTCTCGTGAGGTCAAGACCAAGACAACACAAACCAACCAAAGTGAAGATAATAAAATATATTCAACTGTCAACTTATGTGTATGATCAAGGAATTACACAATAAAGTGAGAATGACTTTATGGGAAAAGGACATGCCACTGTATCATATCAATTGAAAGTAGAAGATTGCAACCTGATCGCCTTGATGTCGCAAGCTTCCTTTCGGTGGCTCTTGGCTCCAACACACACACTTGCTCAATCCTTGCATGAAGAAGATCAAATCCCTCTTGATAGACTTACTAGAGTCTCCAAACTCTTGTTCAAGTTAAGTCATTCACACAATTCTTTCACCAATTCTCCAATGAATCTTGCTTAACCTTTTCCATGAGAATTCCATCAATATATAGGAGAGAATGAGATGGTTACTTGGATAAGAATGATCCCACAATATCAGGGAAACCAGTACAAGGATAACCATTCGAATGCCAACCCATTCTTCTAGAAGATTCCCTTCTAGAACCATATAGAATCCATCTTTTTCCAAGCTTTAGAACGAGTTCGCACCCTAGCTATGCAACACAGTGCGAGAAGTTCGCACCCTAGCTTAAGGCAACCTGCAAGAATGGGTCATTCTCACACCCTAGGATACTAGCAACCTGCGAACTCTCTTCAAAAGTAAGTTTTCTGGGAAGAGATGAATGTAACTTTTCTCAGGAGAAAGTTCTTATGAGGAGCCTGAGTACACCATCATGATGACCAAAATCATGGGTAACAATAGCACATGGAAGCAAGGGGAAATTTTCATCATTGGAAATGAATCTCCATTCCCAGGAAGTCAAGTCAACTTCAAATCGCAGAGGATCATTAGCATAAATCAAATCTCGATTTATAAGTTCTAGATTTCAGGGCATTCGATTGCATCAGTCCCATAATTTTAGCAAATTGATAGCTTATGTGGTTGATATAATTTTATATAAAATCCATTATTTGTACAGAGTTGAAGAGAGGTTGATTGGTTGGGAACCATTGGCCATTTTTTAGAAAACTTTGTTTCAAATTGTAAGACAAAGACTTATTTCATTCTGGTACTAAATGGAAAAAGATATCTGATGGTTAGATCTTTTGTCTTGTCTATATTTCTATCTTTTCTTACTTGGATGCATGTTAATCTTTTGTTAAGAATTTGATGAATCTTGTTTGTGAGTAAGCTAGTGAAAACTTTATTGTTTGTTTGTTCATAATCAGATTTGTATTTAACTACATTTCTCTTGTTTCTTGAATGATATTTGGGATCAATATTTTCATATGTGAGTGGAAAAAATGAAAGCTTACATATTTCCTCTGTATTTTGTATTACATTTTCCATCTGATTTATCAGATTGACTGCCATTTATTAAGCCATTGAGATATGAATTTCTTCTTGCATGTTCGAGATTGATATTTTTATATTATTTTTTACCCAACCTTCAAACCAATTTCAAAACCCAATGTACATTTATTTATAAAATCCATTGCAATAACTTGATTATGCCCTAGCTTTCCCTTTAGCAGTGAAGTGCAACTTTAGGGACTAACATCCTTTGGTGTCGTTGTCGGGGACGAAGGAACGAAGACATCTTCCCTGGAAGAACGACAATGATCAACTCTAGCTCCTGATGGTGAACATGGATTGGACAAAATTTATGACTGCATCATTCACTTGGCGACTCCATGAAGGAATAATATGTTGGTGACTCCATTGATCTAGTATTTTGAAGGCCATGGAAGCCATTTTGGCTCATAGGTTTTCTCCATTTGATTTCTCCACTATTCTTGGTTTTCCAAATGTTGTGCACAATGCATGAATGAGGAGACTACCTTACGAGGTTTAGGAGATGATCACGATCATCTTGCACAACACTTGATTGGTTTTCATCAATACATGGACCAACATGATATTCATGATGAATATGTATTGCTGAAAATGTTTATGTACTCCTTGGAAGGAGATGCGAGAGAATGGTACCGATCTCTTCCTGTTTCCAGTATTTCATCTTTAACTGATTTTCATGATGCTTTTTATTCATATTGCAAGAAATTTTATTCGGTTGAAAGTCTTTTTGAGCATTGTTGTGAGAGATATGCATTATATACTCAATATTTAGTAACTGATCCTTCTAGCAGTGCAAATGAAATGGATGATTATGTTGAGGAAGAGAAAGAAGAGTTATTATTAGTTCTATATTCTTCTTATTTTGATTTACAACAGGAGGACTGTAGCAATGAAATTCATGCATATATATGTCAGGCTTATGAAGCTCATGATGATTTTGACACTTGTCAACATGTTTATGATAATTCTTATCTGAATGTTCATCCTTATGAAGAATGTGATGTTGAGAATATTTGTGAAGATCATTTATTCACTGAAAAAACTCTTGTTGAAGACCATATTGTTGATGAGGAAGAAAAACAAGCCGTTGTAGATACATCTGATACTTTTCCATATGTGTCTAATGGTCAAAATTCTAATAACAATTAGGCATCGTATTTGCATTCTTTCTTTCAAGATGATCATGAAACAAATGTCTCTGAATTTCAAATTTCAGAATTTTTTTCAAATCGGCCTACATATGATGAATATGATGATGATATTGAAGTCGTAGATTCAGATGTCTATGATGTAGCAGAATTTGATCAACAATTGCATGAAGACATTGAGTCCATCGTCCACGAGGAACTGGATCCTGTGAATGACAACTATGTATCAAAAGGTAGCGAGGAAGATGAAGATGAACCTCTTGATTTTCATGATAATATTATTGTTTTGAATGTTTTTGTCCAAGAAACTTATGAGGAGATTCAAGATGATCCTGTTGATTTTGATTGTGATAAAACAAATGATCTTCAAAAGGATTATGGAGCAAAAATTTTAGAACAACAGTTTTGTTCATGGCATCGGTTGGAGTTATGTTGTGATTTTCATGACCGAGAAACTATTTACATAGAGTCCATGTTTCCACAAGTTCAAAACGTGCCAACATCTGGGATGAAAGTGGAATGCAACAATAAGTATAAATTTCATATTACATGTCTGCTGAATTTTTTTATGTTTTCCTGCATTTCTTCATTAAGCTACCAAAAAGAAGACCATTTTCTCAATAAAATGATTACATGGTTGCATTGGAAATTCGCCTACACATGATCAACATGATGTCAACATGTTAGTAGAGTAGGATGGTTGAATAAGCTCACATGATGTTTTCAGCTTGCTATATATTAGCATGGATAATTGACTCCATAGCCCAATGGAAAAACACTACTGCAGATCCGATTTTTTCTTTTCAAATTGATGGTTGGGTATCCATTTCTTTGGGATTTGCAGAGTTGTTTGAGCACATCGTGTGGTTTGGTTTTTAGTTTCTTTCAGTGGATATGAGCAGTTTCAGTATGCAAGAGATCATTTTCAATTGATTACTTACATGGACAGGTTGCAATGGTGAATCAAGGCACATTGGTCTGTGTGTTCTTGGATTTTCACAGGGAGGATTCCATCCCAAGGAGCCATTGTTAGTACTCAAATTTGCAGTATTAAAAATTTGACATTTGGCCAATATTAGGGGTGCTACTATAATCCATGCATTCTTTTAGCGAAATCATTAACATGATCTTGTCAACCTCTTTGTCGATTTTCTATCGAATCTCTCAAAATCTCCAAACTTGTCAAGTCCCCCATATCCTCATATTTTCAATCTCATGAAGTCTTTCTTACAATAGAGTCATATTTTCTTTATTATTGCCTTCTCTATCCAAAGCCAAATATTAAAAAAAATATTTTAAAATCATTTGTCAACATGATTTTATCTTGATAGTTTATCCCATGTTGTTAAAAATAAAAATTTTTGGGTAATACAATTAAAATTTTAGGCTCATTGCATCCGAGCTCCACCAAGCAACATCAAGGGTCGTGTTCAAGCACCCGAAACCAAGAGCCCAAGTTGTATGTGCCATGAAGGGAGCCCACAAGGGGTCAAAACATGGCACTATGCGCCGACACCATTTGAAAGTATTGGACAATATAAAATGTTATAGTTATCTGTTCATTATGCATGTGGGATATTTCACACTATGCAAAAAATTAAAACCAGACGCTAAGCAGGTCGAGCTCAATTTCAAACATTCTGAGAGTTTTCGACTCTGTTTTGTGCATATGACAAGAGATCTTGCAGGTGATGGAGACCATCAAGTGTTAAGTGCATCCACAGGTGCGTGAAGGAGAAGTGATGAATGCCACGCAATAGAGATATGCCAAATCCAGTCTTAGTGCAGGTTTCTTCCTGGAGTTCATGAAAGTGCATTTTTCATCAAAGGGAAAACACAATCTTTGGTAATCACTACACTGGGAAAGAATGCCATGGGTCAGAGGACATGTTGAGGACATATTCGCTATGGTTGGAAACATTGCAAGATATATGACCAAGTTCTCTGGTGAGGGTATCTACTTTAAGACGAAATATGTAGAAAATGTGGCAACTATTTGAAATGGAAACAAGAGTTAATATTCATGAAACTTGGCTCCATTTGTTTCCTTTGGAGTACTAGATATGAAGATACCAAATTATGTTTAAAATGCAGGGTCCATCTTTGAAGTGTTATCAAGATTGTAGTCAATCAAGATCCCCAAATCAAGGTTCTAGTTTGATTGCAAAGGACATAATTGACAAATAGTTCGATGAACAATCCCAAATTTGGTGTCAAAGTATTCACATCAATTTCATGTTTCCAGGGAATGAGATTAGCATCCGAGAGGACAAAATTCAGGTCCAGGTGGCATATTTTTTAGAGGAGAAGGATCAGTTGATGGTAATCATATCTAATCTAACATTTCCAGGAAGTTATTTAGAAGCTAGCCAAGTTTTCCACTTTTCCAGGTAAAACAACGGTGGCACAAGATCATCATTTGATATGGAGATCTCAATTATTTTGGATAAGACTTGCAATCTGAACAAGTCCCAGATTTTGTGCATTCCCATCATTATTCAAGTGGGTAATTTAGGGTTGGGTTTCTGATAAAACTTTAAATAATCTTTAAATATCGTTCAAAACCCACATCCCAAATTCATCCATATAGCTTAGTCCCAGACGGTTTTCAAAATTTCATAGCAGTTTTGGAGAAATCTGCGTCCGATCAGGATGGAATTTTCCAGAAATTTCCAGTGACATAGCACATGGCAACAGGGGAAATTTTTCATCATTTGCAATGAATCTCCATTCCCAAGAAGTCAAGTCAACTCCATATCGCATAGGATCATCAACAGAAATCAAATCCAGATTTAGAAGTTCTAGATTTCAGGGCATTCGATTGCATCAGTCTCATATTTTTAGCAAATTGATAGCTTATGTGGCTGATGTAATTTTATATAAAATCCATTATTTGTACAGAGTTGAAGAGAGGTTGATTGGTTGGAAACCATTGGCCATTTTCGAGAAAACTTTGTTTCAAATTGTAAGACAAAGACTTATTTCATTCTGGTACTAAATGGAAAAGGCTATCTTATGGTTAGATCTTTTTTCTTGTCTATATTTCTATCTTTTCTTACTTGGATGCATGTTAATCTTTTGCTAAGAATTTGATGTATCTTGTTTGTGAGTAAGCCAGTGAAAACTTTATTGTTTGCTTGTTCATAATCAGATTTGTATTTAAGTACATTTCTCTTGTTTCTTGAACGATATTTGGGATCAAGATTTTCATATGTGACTGGACAAATTGAAAGCTTACATATTTTCTCTGTCTTTCGTATTACAATTGCCATCTAATTTATCAGATTGGTTGCCATTCACTAAGCCATTGAGATATGAATTTGTTCTTGCATGTTTGAGATTGATATTTTTATATAATCTTTGGCCCAACCTTCAAACCAATTTCAAAACTCAATATACATTTATCTATAAAATCCATTGCAATAACTTGATGATGCCCTAGCTTTCCCTTTAACAGTCAAGTGCAACTTTAGAGACTAACAATATATATCAATGTTTCTTAAATAAAATATTTGTAAATATATAAAGAAAATAATTATTTTGTAAATGTCCAATTTATTTAATGAGAAAGCCTAGTAGAGTTTAATATTTTCTCATTAATACATTACTTAAACTAGTAGTTAATAAGTTCAATTTTATTTAAACAGAACCTTTTTGAAATAACTATTTTTCACTTCCTAAAAAATAATTAAAAAAAATCACATACTTGAATTTTTTTACAATATTTCAAATTACCATTAAGTGATGAGATATATTTATTTAAGGTAAACCTTATTGGAGACATTAATCTTTGAGCATAGTTAATCTTATTTTACAACTAGGTAATCATCCCAACCAAACTATTAACAAAGTCATTGATTCCCCCACATCATGTTGAAAATTCCAACATGGAACATTGCTATAAAAAGAGAAAGGCAATTAGTTTCATTTAAAATGGGAAACGCAAACATGTTCACCAATGGCAGTGGACCAAGGTTTGTGGTATTGGGGAAATGGGAAATGCAAACATGTCCACCAGTGCTATGGCAGTGGACCAAGGTTTGTGGTATTGGGATGACTCCATCGGAGCTATGGATGTTCACTAGCAGTGGAGCAACATCAAAAAGAAGGTTGTTGTTTAGAAAGTTTTAAATTTTCATCATTCAAAATACTATAAATTATCTTAAAGAAACATATCTTAACCCTTAGTTTATGAAATACTTTAAACAAAAATGAAATGAAACTTTCATATGACTAAGTAGTGAACATTTTATTTGAGAAAATGTTAAATTCTTAAAAGACTTAAATCTTTTAAAATATTTTACTTCGATAATTTTATATGCATTTTAAATAATTAGTTCTATAAGAATTTAGTTTTTTTCTTATAAATAACTAACACTATCATTTTCAAATAGAACAAAAACAAAATAATAAATCATTACATAGAAAACATAAAATTTGACACAGAAATAATATTTGTAAAAAACTTTAGAAGTTTATTTCAATCAAAAAAATGATAATACATAATATGTTGATGTCATATCAAAATTTTGCAATAAAGTCCCTCTCAGTCTTCACTAATCGGAATTACATTTTCAAGAAAAGGACTAGGTGAAGTTGAAGGACTAGAAGGATCATCAAAACTATTCATCCTGCATGACAGACATGACATCTCATTACATAGATATCTTGCTTGATTTTAGATATATCTTGCAAGATTACATCAAGTTTCCTTTCAATCATTGTCTGAAAATCTGGTTTTGGCCTCAAAATTGAACCTTCATTCTCCTCAGGGATTGTATCAATGGCTGATACCATACTCCTACAATACTCCTTTTACAATCGCATTTTCTCTTCTCCTTTAAATTTTTTAATTTGTTTTTTCCATCTTAATTCTGAATCACTGAAAATAGAACATTTGTTTTTTCCATCTTAATTCTGAATCACTGAAAATAGAGCGTGTAGGCATTGTAAGAAATGTACTCTTAGGAACCTTTACATTTACATGCATTGTGGAATTTGCAGTTGCTGGAGCTTCTAAATTTCCTTGCTCAAGACTCATCTTTCCAACCTCCCAATATTCTGGCCCGACTACTTCCGTAAACCAATTGTAATCCTCTGGATTAACAACTATTTCCGAAACAAGATGAATGAAATTACCTGAGCTTTTTCAATGATTATATAGAACTTTCCAATCAAGATTCAATTATGATCAAATCCACTTCCAAGATCTCAGAATTTATTAAATCACGATTACAATTATTGTAAATTTTTCGAATCATGACTATTCATTAGTTAACTAATGATTTCAAAACCTTTTTCAAGTGATTAACTGAAAGTTTTAAATGATCGATGGGGGTTTCACACGAGGGAAGATATTTTAACACGTGCCCAAAATTATGATTATTTGACTCCTTTGCCCAATGGGTGAGGAATCGATCTACAGTTGTTCTTAATGCCACAAACAGTAGCATCACTCCCAATAAGAGATAAATGTTGTAACTTGAGTGATATTTATATTCTTGACGTGGAAAATTCCTTCAATTTAAAAAAAAATAATTGAGTTAAATTGTGTAAAGGGAATGAATTATTGAAAAGGTTGGCTGAATGACTAATCAAGAGCCACCAAGTGTCTAGATAAGAGAGAGAAACTGGGCGTGGAACAATAACACATTTTAAATATGAGAAAAGTAAATTGATCGGATGCTAAATATAACAGTGGTAGATAGGGGTTGATCGATGGTTGAGGTTCATTATGGGAGTTGTAGATTGAGGTACATTAACATGATCTCAAAGTCCTGTAACTTCTTACCAACCACCATCCACGTATTAGCTCATGATAGGTTACGAGACTTTGAGATCGGGCTCCAAAACCACAATCTCAAACTCCTGTAAACCACTTCTTGTTTTCTGCATTTATACCTGCCACCTTTCACGTTTCAGGTTCTTGGAATCATTAACTACACCGATGATGAATGAAACCAACAACAAATTAGAATATGCCAGGTAGATCTTTAACTTAGAAAAACAAATAAATAGGGGAAACTAAAAACTGTCAACTTTAACTCTATTTTTCCTATTGCATGCAAAACACATCAATCGGGACAAAGGCAGGGTTTAAATGGGATTCTTAGAGACAAATAGTTCTTATCATCAAAACACAATGCACAATGGGTATTTCAGGAAACTTCATTTTTCAAAGATATTATGTAATAAAATGTTAGTAAAAACATTCTTCAATTAAAATTTGAATAAGACTTTCAGACAAGGTTTTCCTATTATGAAAACATGTCTCCTAGTAAGAAAATTTCAGTATTTTAATAGATTGAATCAATGAACTTAGATTTCATAAACCTCATTGATAGAGAGACTGAGATAGCTTTGAAACTTAGTTGTTTCCAAAAAATGTTGAAGTAATACTTAACCTAGCTTGACCTGATTTAAAGGGTTGTGAAAACATTGCTTCTACATGATAATACAGAGAAATTAGAAGAAAAGAAAATGAATTGGAAACATATTTCAACTTGGTACAATTAGAACAGAGACACAATTTCTTATTGAAATTGTTATCGACGGGTGTTAGTTTTCCTAACTTGAAGTTTCCACTAAGTTCTTCTTTATTCAAGGAGTTAGTATGGGAAATCGTAGCAATGATTTATTTGATTATGGGGTATGATAGTGACATCTCAGTGGACGAAAGTATTTTAGGGTTCATCCTTAAGATTACTCAATATGCTAAGTTTGACTATGACAAGCTTTTGTCTAACAACATTCATGATCAACTGGTTCATTTTCAATCATGTAGATGTTTCAGATACCAATCTTACTAGTATATCTTATATTGTAGATATGTCTAGCCATTTTAAACATTTAACATTAAGGACATTGGATTTTCAGAAAAAAATACATTTAGTATTTTATTGGACTCAAATAGTAAAAGATTGTGGTCACAAAGAAGGTTTTATACAAATTGTAGATAAATTCATGGCCACAACCTATGTCATGATTCACAATGAATTTCCTCCAAGGATGTTTCCATAATGTAGAAGTTTTCTTCAATTAAGCCCACAACTGAGATATGAAGATTGGTATATTATTGAAAATTATACAGTTTTGAGAACTTATGGCTCATAATTAAAACCTTACAAACTCCCAATTTTTCTCACTTGAAAGATTTTTTCCTTAGAGTATATCAGATAGAGGTTGAATTCGAATCATATTCATTTTATTTCAAATAATAAAAAAAATATTTTACATTACCAACTAAAGTTACCTCTTTCATAGTGAAAACTAGAGCAACATCTAACATTGTTGAAAATATGTTTAAGGCTTTCAATTTTGAAGAAGATAAGTTCACACCATATGATCCATTTCATTTAATTTCGAACATGACAACTATAGATGGTTATGCACCATATATTCATCATGAACATGCATGAATGAAAAGAATAGCAAATAAAGAATCATGGGCATAAGTTCAACAAATATTGCAGGGACATGGTCTAATATCAACACAGAGAGAAAATGTAAAAAAAGAAGCAACTATAACAAGTTTTGCATCTACTTCAGTTATCACAATTGAATAAGATCAACTAAATAAAAGAATGGGGATGATAATGGAGACTCCGGAGAAAACAAATTTCCAAAGAAAAATGCTATAGATAGATGATCTAATGGAGGAAGACATGGTAGAACCCTATGACAAAAAATATGAAAATAGATTCAAATTTTGAATATGAAGAAGAATGAAGTAAGAGGCAGCATTTGGGTAAATTCTTGCTTGAAAGATTAGTAATTTTAATAACCCAAACTGCGTCATCTAGTGATCCAAGACACTAAGCAGCAAGTAGAGTGATTTTAGGAGGAGAAGTTTCAAAACAAGTATCAATTGTAGAGGAAAAGATTGATATTTTGACATATATGACTTGAAAGAAAAGGATGACCAAGCAGACCAATTTTTTTTTTTTTCTCAAGTCAATCATGGACCTGCTCCATCAAGGTTGCTTTCATCAATTGATTATGAAAAGGGAACTCTACATATGGGAATTCTACAACCTAAAATTGATAAGCCTGAAAAAAGATATAAAATCCCATGAGTATGAAACAACCAAAGTCACTTTTGATTTAAATTAGATGCCACATAAGACAAAGTAGAATGGCATAAATAGATATGTAAGATGGTATCTAGGGATTTGATGCAAGCAACAATTAATTTAAAAATATTGAGAATGCAGAACAATAGGCTTGAAAATCAAGAAAAGAGCTAACAAAGCTCACCAAATTTTGATCAATCATTTGGAGAAAAAGTCGATTGCTTTAGGACATGCTCCAGGAGATAAATCTGGGATTTCATCTCTAATTGAAGAAAAGGATAAAGAGATTCAACTTCTTCGAGGAAAGTTGAATTTACCAATATCAAAGCATGTTCAAACAAAAGAAATAGTTGGATTGGAAAAAGACAAGGATTAGTTGAGAAATCAAGTGAAGATACTAATAGATCAAAACATCAAATTAGGACAAATTATTGATAGAATCAATAAATATAAATAATATGCTTTGTGATATGGATTTGACCATTATATTATTTGTTATTTATCTCAATGCTTTCAGAGTGGAAAAAATTGGAGGAATCAACTTGTAAGGTCATTTAACTGTAGGTCCCAGTTTGGAAAATTAGGGTTTGAAACCTTCCAAATCCATTTTGAGGCATCAACTATCATTTTCTAGGGTCAAAACTTTCACATCTACAGTTGAGATCCCTTGATGTTGATCTACACTTAAATACCTTTCCAATGGTGCAAAAATCACATCAATCAGAGCTCGTATGCAAAAGTTATGCCTCCCCCAAGTTGACCCACCGTGTTGATCACCATGGTACAAAAGGATGCCACGTCAACACCTATTACTCACGCATATAGGGCTAGCCACATGTGGAATTTCAAGAAGATTCTAGAAGGTACAAAACCTTATCACAATTGAGGGTTGAGGAAGTCAAAACCCTACCCCTAGATGGCTATTGGGCTATGTTAAATACCTAGTTGCTAGGAGGATAAGGGGTTCCATTATTTTGCATTGTATCTTGTTCCATAACTAAGCAAACCATCTGAGAGTGGTATTTTGTGGGCATAACAAAGGAGGAGCAGGATTTTGTAGCACTCGTTCAGGCCATAGTGTCAAAAGGTAATTCCATAGTGAGTTCTCATTCCTTTGTATGTGCATTTTATCACTAAAGCAAAGAGAGCAGAGCATAGGCATCACCTTCTAGCTAGGTTTTCTCTCGTTTTGGGTTTCCCAGGTCAAATATTGTGTTCATTTCTGTGGATGGTGTGTATTTTGTACCTGTTCTTTCATTTTTATATTTCAATTATCTCTTAAATTCAAGCCATAAGCTAGAGATAATAAATCTAGGATATAACATAAGTGGATCATAGCCCACCCCCATGTCCTTCAATTTGATAAGCCCCAGGGGTGTAGGGCAGTTGATGATGGAGTGTATTGTTAAGGCACTCCATTATGTGAAGTCCTTGGTTCGAAACCCCGACTTA
>ML776713.1:1090191-1118425 GCA_009831015.1 Picea engelmannii | reverse complement strand
TAAGTCGGGGTTTCGAACCAAGGACTTCACATAATGGAGTGCCTTAACAATACACTCCATCATCAACTGCCCTACACCCCTGGGGCTTATCAAATTGAAGGACATGGGGGTGGGCTATGATCCACTTATGTTATATCCTAGATTTATTATCTCTAGCTTATGGCTTGAATTTAAGAGATAATTGAAATATAAAAATGAAAGAACAGGTACAAAATACACACCATCCACAGAAATGAACACAATATTTGACCTGGGAAACCCAAAACGAGAGAAAACCTAGCTAGAAGGTGATGCCTATGCTCTGCTCTCTTTGCTTTAGTGATAAAATGCACATACAAAGGAATGAGAACTCACTATGGAATTACCTTTTGACACTATGGCCTGAACGAGTGCTACAAAATCCTGCTCCTCCTTTGTTATGCCCACAAAATACCACTCTCAGATGGTTTGCTTAGTTATGGAACAAGATACAATGCAAAATAATGGAACCCCTTATCCTCCTAGCAACTAGGTATTTAACATAGCCCAATAGCCATCTAGGGGTAGGGTTTTGACTTCCTCAACCCTCAATTGTGATAAGGTTTTGTACCTTCTAGAATCTTCTTGAAATTCCACATGTGGCTAGCCCTATATGCGTGAGTAATAGGTGTTGACGTGGCATCCTTTTGTACCATGGTGATCAACACGGTGGGTCAACTTGGGGGAGGCATAACTTTTGCATACGAGCTCTGATTGATGTGATTTTTGCACCATTGGAAAGGTATTTAAGTGTAGATCAACATCAAGGGATCTCAACTGTAGATGTGAAAGTTTTGACCCTAGAAAATGATAGTTGATGCCTCAAAATGGATTTGGAAGGTTTCAAACCCTAATTTTCCAAACTGGGACCTACAGTTAAATGACCTTACAAGTTGATTCCTCCAATTTTTTCCACTCTGAAAGCATTGAGATAAATAACAAATAATATAATGGTCAAATCCATATCACAAAGCATATTATTTATATTTATTGATTCTATCAATAATTTGTCCTAATTTGATGTTTTGATCTATTAGTATCTTCACTTGATTTCTCAACTAATCCTTGTCTTTTTCCAATCCAACTATTTCTTTTGTTTGAACATGCTTTGATATTGGTAAATTCAACTTTCCTCGAAGAAGTTGAATCTCTTTATCCTTTTCTTCAATTAGAGATGAAATCCCAGATTTATCTCCTGGAGCATGTCCTAAAGCAATCGACTTTTTCTCCAAATGATTGATCAAAATTTGGTGAGCTTTGTTAGCTCTTTTCTTGATTTTCAAGCCTATTGTTCTGCATTCTCAATATTTTTAAATTAATTGTTGCTTGCATCAAATCCCTAGATACCATCTTACATATCTATTTATGCCATTCTACTTTGTCTTATGTGGCATCTAATTTAAATCAAAAGTGACTTTGGTTGTTTCATACTCATGGGATTTTATATCTTTTTTCAGGCTTATCAATTTTAGGTTGTAGAATTCCCATATGTAGAGTTCCCTTTTCATAATCAATTGATGAAAGCAACCTTGATGGAGCAGGTCCATGATTGACTTGAGAAAAAAAAAAAAATTGGTCTGCTTGGTCATCCTTTTCTTTCAAGTCATATATGTCAAAATATCAATCTTTTCCTCTACAATTGATACTTGTTTTGAAACTTCTCCTCCTAAAATCACTCTACTTGCTGCTTAGTGTCTTGGATCACTAGATGACGCAGTTTGGGTTATTAAAATTACTAATCTTTCAAGCAAGAATTTACCCAAATGCTGCCTCTTACTTCATTCTTCTTCATATTCAAAATTTGAATCTATTTTCATATTTTTTGTCATAGGGTTCTACCATGTCTTCCTCCATTAGATCATCTATCTATAGCATTTTTCTTTGGAAATTTGTTTTCTCCGGAGTCTCCATTATCATCCCCATTCTTTTATTTAGTTGATCTTATTCAATTGTGATAACTGAAGTAGATGCAAAACTTGTTATAGTTGCTTCTTTTTTTACATTTTCTCTCTGTGTTGATATTAGACCATGTCCCTGCAATATTTGTTGAACTTATGCCCATGATTCTTTATTTGCTATTCTTTTCATTCATGCATGTTCATGATGAATATATGGTGCATAACCATCTATAGTTGTCATGTTCGAAATTAAATGAAATGGATCATATGGTGTGAACTTATCTTCTTCAAAATTGAAAGCCTTAAACATATTTTCAACAATGTTAGATGTTGCTCTAGTTTTCACTATGAAAGAGGTAACTTTAGTTGGTAATGTAAAATATTTTTTTTATTATTTGAAATAAAATGAATATGATTCGAATTCAACCTCTATCTGATATACTCTAAGGAAAAAATCTTTCAAGTGAGAAAAATTGGGAGTTTGTAAGGTTTTAATTATGAGCCATAAGTTCTCAAAACTGTATAATTTTCAATAATATACCAATCTTCATATCTCAGTTGTGGGCTTAATTGAAGAAAACTTCTACATTATGGAAACATCCTTGGAGGAAATTCATTGTGAATCATGACATAGGTTGTGGCCATGAATTTATCTACAATTTGTATAAAACCTTCTTTGTGACCACAATCTTTTACTATTTGAGTCCAATAAAATACTAAATGTATTTTTTTCTGAAAATCCAATGTCCTTAATGTTAAATGTTTAAAATGGCTAGACATATCTACAATATAAGATATACTAGTAAGATTGGTATCTGAAACATCTACATGATTGAAAATGAACCAGTTGATCATGAATGTTGTTAGACAAAAGCTTGTCATAGTCAAACTTAGCATATTGAGTAATCTTAAGGATGAACCCTAAAATACTTTCGTCCACTGAGATGTCACTATCATACCCCATAATCAAATAAATCATTGCTACGATTTCCCATACTAACTCCTTGAATAAAGAAGAACTTAGTGGAAACTTCAAGTTAGGAAAACTAACACCCGTCGATAACAATTTCAATAAGAAATTGTGTCTCTGTTCTAATTGTACCAAGTTGAAATATGTTTCCAATTCATTTTCTTTTCTTCTAATTTCTCTGTATTATCATGTAGAAGCAATGTTTTCACAACCCTTTAAATCAGGTCAAGCTAGGTTAAGTATTACTTCAACATTTTTTGGAAACAACTAAGTTTCAAAGCTATCTCAGTCTCTCTATCAATGAGGTTTATGAAATCTAAGTTCATTGATTCAATCTATTAAAATACTGAAATTTTCTTACTAGGAGACATGTTTTCATAATAGGAAAACCTTGTCTGAAAGTCTTATTCAAATTTTAATTGAAGAATGTTTTTACTAACATTTTATTACATAATATCTTTGAAAAATGAAGTTTCCTGAAATACCCATTGTGCATTGTGTTTTGATGATAAGAACTATTTGTCTCTAAGAATCCCATTTAAACCCTGCCTTTGTCCCGATTGATGTGTTTTGCATGCAATAGGAAAAATAGAGTTAAAGTTGACAGTTTTTAGTTTCCCCTATTTATTTGTTTTTCTAAGTTAAAGATCTACCTGGCATATTCTAATTTGTTGTTGGTTTCATTCATCATCGGTGTAGTTAATGATTCCAAGAACCTGAAACGTGAAAGGTGGCAGGTATAAATGCAGAAAACAAGAAGTGGTTTACAGGAGTTTGAGATTGTGGTTTTGGAGCCCGATCTCAAAGTCTCGTAACCTATCATGAGCTAATACGTGGATGGTGGTTGGTAAGAAGTTACAGGACTTTGAGATCATGTTAATGTACCTCAATCTACAACTCCCATAATGAACCTCAACCATCGATCAACCCCTATCTACCACTGTTATATTTAGCATCCGATCAATTTACTTTTCTCATATTTAAAATGTGTTATTGTTCCACGCCCAGTTTCTCTCTCTTATCTAGACACTTGGTGGCTCTTGATTAGTCATTCAGCCAACCTTTTCAATAATTCATTCCCTTTACACAATTTAACTCAATTATTTTTTTTTAAATTGAAGGAATTTTCCACGTCAAGAATATAAATATCACTCAAGTTACAACATTTATCTCTTATTGGGAGTGATGCTACTGTTTGTGGCATTAAGAACAACTGTAGATCGATTCCTCACCCATTGGGCAAAGGAGTCAAATAATCATAATTTTGGGCACGTGTTAAAATATCTTCCCTCGTGTGAAACCCCCATCGATCATTTAAAACTTTCAGTTAATCACTTGAAAAAGGTTTTGAAATCATTAGTTAACTAATGAATAGTCATGATTCGAAAAATTTACAATAATTGTAATCGTGATTTAATAAATTCTGAGATCTTGGAAGTGGATTTGATCATAATTGAATCTTGATTGGAAAGTTCTATATAATCATTGAAAAAGCTCAGGTAATTTCATTCATCTTGTTTCGGAAATAGTTGTTAATCCAGAGGATTACAATTGGTTTACGGAAGTAGTCGGGCCAGAATATTGGGAGGTTGGAAAGATGAGTCTTGAGCAAGGAAATTTAGAAGCTCCAGCAACTGCAAATTCCACAATGCATGTAAATGTAAAGGTTCCTAAGAGTACATTTCTTACAATGCCTACACGCTCTATTTTCAGTGATTCAGAATTAAGATGGAAAAAACAAATTAAAAAATTTAAAGGAGAAGAGAAAATGCGATTGTAAAAGGAGTATTGTAGGAGTATGGTATCAGGCATTGATACAATCCCTGAGGAGAATGAAGGTTCAATTTTGAGGCCAGATTTTCAGACAATGATTGAAAGGAAACTTGATGTAATCTTGCAAGATATATCTAAAATCAAGCAAGATATCTATGTAATGAGATGTCATGTTTGTTATGCAGGATGAATAGTTTTGATGATCCTTCTAGTCCTTCAACTTCACCTAGTCCTTCTCTTGAAAATGTAATTCCGATTAGTGAAGACTGAGAGGGACTTTATTGCAAAATTTTGATATGACATCAACATATTATGTATTACCATTTTTTTGATTGAAATAAACTTCTAAAGTTTTTTACAAATATTATTTCATGGAGTTGATCATTGTCGTTCTTCCCAGGGAAGATGTCTTCGTTCCTTCGTCCCCGACAACGACACCAAAGGATGTTAGTCCCTAAAGTTGCACTTCACTGCTAAAGGGAAAGCTAGGGCATAATCAAGTTATTGCAATGGATTTTATAGATAAATGTACATTGGGTTTTGAAATTGGTTTGAAGGTTGGGTCAAAAATAATATAAAAATATCAATCTCGAACATGCAAGAAGAAATTCATATCTCAATGGCTTAATAAATGACAGTTAATCCGATAAATCAGATGGAAAATGTAATACAAAATACAGAGGAAATATGTAAGCTTTCATTTTTTCCACTCACATATGAAAATATTGATCCCGAATATCATTCAAGAAACAAGAGAAATGTAGTTAAATACAAATCTGATTATGAACAAACAAACAATAAAATTTTCACTAGCTTACTCACAAACAAGATTCATCAAATGCTTAACAAAAGATTAACATGCATCCAAGTAAGAAAAGATAGAAATATAGACAAGACAAAAGATCTAACCATCATATATCTTTTTTCCATTTAGTACCAGAATGAAATAAGTCTTTGTCTTACAATTTGAAACAGAGTTTTCTAAAAAATGGCCAATGGTTCCCAACCAATCAACCTCTCTTCAACTCTGTACAAATAATGGATTTTATATAAAATTATATCAACCACATAAGCTATCAATTTGCTAAAATTATGGGACTGATGCAATCGAATGCCCTGAAATCTAGAACTTATAAATCAAGATTTGATTTCTGCTAATGATCCTCTGCGATTTGAAGTTGACTTGACTTCCTGGGAATGGAGATTCATTGCCAATGATGAAAATTTCCCCTTGATGCCATGTGCTATTGTTACCCATGATTTTGGTCATCATTATGGTGTATTGATGATGGTGTACTCAGGCTCCTCATAAGAACTTTCTCCTGAGAAAAGTTACATTCATCTCTTCCCAAAAAACTTACTTTTGAAGAGAGTTCGCAGGTTGCTAGTATCCTAGGGTGCGAGAATGACCCATTCTTGCAGGTTGCCTTAAGTTAGGGTGCGAACTTCTCGCACTGTGTTGCATAGCTAGGGTGCGAACTTCTCGCACTGTGTTGCATAGCTAGGGTGCGAACTCGTTCTAAAGCTTGGAAAAAGATTGATTATCGATGGTTCTAGAAGGGAATCTTCTAGAAGAATGGGTTGGCATTCGAATGGTTATCCTTGTACTGGTTTCCCTGATATTGTGGGATCATTCTTATCCAAGTAACCATCTCATTCTCTCCTATATATTGATGGAATTCTCATGGAAAAGGTTAAGCAAGATTCATTGGAGAATTGGTGAAAGAATTGTGTGAAGGACTTAACTTGAACAAGAGTTTGGAGACTCTAGTAAGTCTATCAAGAGGGATTTGATCTTCTTCATGCAAGGATTGAGCAAGTGTGTGTGTTGGAGCCAAGAGCCACCAAAAGGAAGCTTGCGACATCAAGGCGATCAGGTTGTAATCTTCTACTTTCAATTGATATGATACAGTGGCATGTCCTTTTCCCATAAAGTCATTCTCACTTTATTGTGTAATTCCTTGATCATACACATAAGTTGACAGTTGAATATATTTTGTTATCTTCACTTTGGTTGATTTGTGTTGTCTTGGTCTTGACCTCACGAGAGCACCGGAGAGAAGCGGGAGCAACAAATACCCTAGAAAGCGATACAAAGGTATGCTACTTGTTCCTCCCTACTAGCTAATTCAATGGTCAAAACTTAGGGAAAGAGTCATGTTCTGTCTTGTTTTGTTCTAGATCTAGGTGGATCTAGGGAGATCTATTAGTGTCTGCACCTACCGATTTGTCCGATAGCAAAATTGGCGACTCCACTGGGGATAACCTGTTTTCTTTATGGTTTTTGGTATTTTTCCGTGGCCATTTTCTCTTGCCTTACCTTTCTCCATTCATATCAATCTCTGAGTCTTCAGGATACCCTGATAGACCATCTGGGTCCAGAGGCCTCTTCAAATTTTGTGTCTTTTTCCAAAAATTTGATTAGTTTCAGACATTCTCGCACTGCACTCCACAGTGGCCTGCGAGAATATACTGAGTTCACACCCTTCTTTTAGGTTCAGTGCGAGGTTCTCACACTCTGCTTAAAGCTCACATGCGAGAATGACCTATTCTCGCATTGTGTAATACTCTCAGCCTGCGAACCCATTTTTTCAAAAAAATTTCTTTAAGACTTTGACATGATCAACTGCTCAGATCAGTATAGGTGCCTAATAAGAGATTCTTGGACTATTGGTTGATGTTTTCTTGTCTTCGTTCTTGTGCACGAACAGTCTTAGGAAATCAAGACTCTTCCTGTCCATTTTTCTTGACTTTCGTTTCTTGACTTCTCTCTGCAAAGATATGCTCTCTGATTTTGGAATCTGAGCGTGCTTGTTTGGTTAAGAAACGACGATCGGTTGAAAGTTGAGCTTCTTTGTCTTTATCGTTTGCTCATTATTTGAAAGATCATTTTTCTCATGCAATTGAAAATACTAGTTTGGTTTGCTTGTTATTTTTGTTTCCATTGAAAGAGTGGTTTGGGTTTTTTATCTATTGCTTGTTCATTAGTTTTTTATTTTCTGCACTCTCACCATCATGGTGTAGGTCCTTTTTGAAAAGTGAACAAACATTTTTCTTTCAAAAAACATTTTCGCCTTCGAAAGTATTGAAAATCAATTGTTGAAATTATTGAAAAAGAAACAATAGAGAATTGTTATTTTTGCGTGATTTGTTGCAATTGCATTTTAAAGGAAATTGTGTCTTGTAGTTCAAGTTTGATCCGGAAAAATTCTCTTTCCCTCCCATACATAGGATTCATTGAATGGAAATTTCTATATTTCATTCTTATCCATGCATCGTTGGGTCAGAGTCTCATACAACATCAGTTTCATCTCCGCTTCCTTTGAGTAACAACAACCCTTAATAACATTGCGCAATTGTAAAATTTAACTAGTAACTCTTTTATGAAGCTCTATTACACGAACATTTAGCTAGGCTAGCGCTTTGGAATAGGTAGAGAGATACACTCTCCAAAGCACAAAACACACAATAGCATTTTGTGTTAAGGAGTGTTAAATTCCATTTACAACATCTTGTCCTGGGAAGCCCTTCTCACAAAAGGGTCAAACACAAGGTCGCATTGATATTGATAGAGTTACTCACCCTGCTTTGTTGATATCAATGTAGAGATTGCACATATTATGGGGGTCACTCGGAGGTATACCCACAATGATGAGTGGAAGCCTTTTGAGTTGATTTCAGGCTAGATACCCTGCCCTTGCATGTGGATCGGACTGTCGACTGTCCCCCCAGGATTTATTGTTTTCAATGGTAATATCTTTCTAGGGTCTTACACAAGGTGATTGTGAAGGGGAAAGTCTTCATAGTACCTGGAATCGACGTTGACCAAACTCACTCGGGCTCCTTGGAGGGTATACCCACGATTATGTGTGGGAGCTTGCACCAGGGTGTAAGTCCGTTAAGCAGGTCGTCAGCGTAACTTTTCCACCCTAGCCCAACCCCTTCTCGTCTCGTTGTTGCAACGTTGGATTTCATCACCAACTAGTAACTTCGAAATTAGAAGGTCTTGCTTGCTTGTTGTTGCTTCCTAGATTTTGTTTACTAGCGCGTGTTGTTTGTTTACCAAAGTCGACTATACGATTTTCTTCGTAATTTTGTCACTCATTTACAATAGCTCCTCCACGTCGTTCACGTAGAATGCAGGGTTTATCTCCAGAGCATCTGGAAGGTTCTCAACCCTTGCCTACAAGTTCACCTGAGGGCTCTCCTTAGCGGAGTGAAGTCCTAGATGTCACCACACCACAAGTGGAACGAAATGAATCTCTCGAACATTTTTGAATCACCAATACTTGAGAGGACTTTCGACTTCACCCTGATTCTGAGCGACCGTTTATGCGACTGAATTCTTCTGGAGACTTAGTTGTTATGTCTTCTGGATCACCGGTTGGACCCTTTCCAAGCATAGAAGGCCAAGATCTTTTTTGGTCTATGGGTGTTTTTCGACGGGACCTTTTTGGTCCAGGCTCACCTGTGATTTCTGAAATCACCCCACCTGTGATTTCTGAAATCTCTAGTCCAGAGACAGTACCGTTTAATACCGCCTATCACTTTACCGTCCCTATCGAAATGGCCCATCACACAGATACTACGAGTGTTCCAACCGGGTTTACTGCGGTTAGTCTCACTCCCATCAGCACATCGCGTACGCCCAACGTCACTCTGAAACTACCACTCGGATACCGTGCGTTGAATGCTTCCATTCCTACTCCTATGCAAACCCCATCTGGCTCTCTTGGTGGTCCTTCTTCTTCTGGGCACTCTCTTCCCGGTTTTACTCCGACACTCCCTCAATTTCCTTTTGGAGGACCTTCCTCGTCTTCTACTGGCAGTCTTAATCCCAGTGGCACTATTCCGTTATTCACACCAAATTACCAGATTCCCGTCGGTGGACAATATCACCAAGGCGTCATGACTCAACCCCCTCTCAGCGGGCAAATTCCTATTGGAACGCAAGTCCCAATTGGAACACAACCCCCAATTAGAACACTGCCCCCAATTGGAACACCACCTTCAATAGGAGAACCGAACCCACCTTATGGACAAAACATACCTTCGTCCTTGGCCCAGTATTGGAATCATTTGATACAACTTCCTCCTCAATCGACTGGGGGGCAGCAGTTTCCAATTGCATCCGTAATACCCCCTAGTATGGGCCAACCATATACAGGTTTGTTCAATCCTATTTGGGGCTCGACTACTCAAACTCACGTCCTTGTTCCAGGATACAATCCCATGAGATATTATCCTCTCCGACCACCACCGAATCTGTCTGGGTCTTCACATTATATGCAAATTGCTTATGGTCCTACTGGTTTGCCGACGTGGCTTCCTCCCCAAAGCCACCAGTACCCGCAGGTGAATTGACAGTTACCCTTTTTGGCCACTTTGGATCTTCTGGATTTGTCAAGGATTTTAGATGATCCAATTCGTCACTCTCCCCAATGGCCTGCTATACCAGCCAAGCTACCATCGGACATTCCTAAATTCGACGACAAAGCGGGAGAGGACCCGAATAATCACGTTATGAATTTTCACCTATGGTGTTCATCCAACTCGTTGATGGATGAATCTATTCGTTTACGTATTTTTCAACGAACCCTCACAGGTTTTGTTGCGAAGTGGTATATAGAATTGCCACGAGGTTTGTTCTCTGGCTTCAACACCCTAGCTATGGTTTTCCTCACACACTACCAGTTACCAATTTGTTATGAAACGGGGACTGAGATTTTGAGTTCTTTCAAACAAAACAAATCCACTCATATATCCGATCACATTCATGAGTGGCGACGGAGACATCGTCTCATTAAACTCGAACTCGTCGATCAGTTGCTGGCAGAATGGTTCACAAAATCATTTGTGAACGACATCGGCCGTGACATTGCCATGGGTGGAGTAGTCACGGAAGAATAGGCCATAAGTCATGCTCAATATCTTGACCTCATTTACTTGCAAATGGGTACCCTCTACGGTTTACTACTTGACTTACCTCATCCTTCCACTTCCGCCACTTCAACTACTCCAGCTGCTTCGCATGCAACCGACGGTGTGATTGGCACTTTCCAGGCCCAACCACATTCCGCCTCAAGCACCAACCCCAAACCTGCTTCTTCTAATGTTCAAAATGCTCCATCTCCTGCCCCTCCCACCAGCAAGACTTCTGAGGTAAATGTCGTTCAATCTACCCCAGCCGGTAAAAACAAATCCAAAAAGGGAAGGGGTAAGAATAAGGAGGACAAAAATACTTCTCAAGCAGAGCGAACCAAAACTACACCTGTTGACGATCGGGATAAGCGCAAACCATGTTACCCTTGTCTTATATGTGGTGATGATCACTACACGAAGGATTGTCCACGACGCGCCGAGGTCACTAAGTTCCTTCAAGGATCTCCAAAACCACCTGCTCCGACCGTTTTGTCCCAACCCTTCTTGTCTCAACAACAGGCTCAGTTGGTCATTCATGACCAACCTTCATCTTCTACTACATCTTATGTATTGATGTGTACTAGTGATTCAAAGCAAAATGACATTGCCCTCACCACTCGAGCCAAAGATTATTCTCCCTCTAAAGAGAAGGTTGATGACCTACCTCCTTCATTGGTACAACCCTCTCCCGCGACTCCACCTACCAACGGTCCTCTTCATATTGAACGACTGAGCCTCGACACAATTCTTTGACCCCCCCCCCCAAAGGGCGTCATTCGTAAATCAGCTTTCAATCCTCATGCTCGTGTTGCCCAGAACTACAACATTGTTGAATAGATGGCCCAAGCACCTTTTGCGATGTCAGCCCTCGAAGTCCTTCAAAGTTGTCCCACACAATGGAAGGCACTGTTAAAAGCTATCGGTGGAATCGACCCGACAGATACGAATTTAATAATCTTTGACTTGGAAGATCACATTCCAAGGTTACCCCCTCAACACGCATTCCAGATCCAAGTGATTGTCTATGACAAAAACATTTGTTGAACTGTTATCAACGAGGGTGCCTCGACATGTGTCATGTCTCTTACTTGATGGAAAGCCATTGGATCTCCCCCTTTGAACGAATCCCAAAACACTCTCAAAGCCTTCAATGGCTCTGGTTTTAAGCCCTACGGTGTCCTTCCTTCGTTGCCCATCACGTTAGAAGGCAAAACAGTCCAAGTTGAAGTGGAAGTCTTTGACGCTCCTCTTGATTACAATCTTATGCTTGGTCGCAGCTGGATCGATTCCATTCGCGCAGTTGTGTCGACCCTTTTCCGTGTGGTACGTTTCCCACATCAAGGAAAGGTCGTCACCGTCGACCAATTAGCCTTATTTAACTCTGATACCCATAATGGAAATGTACCGTTCATCGCTAAAACCCCACCGGGTTATGAGAATGTCAGTGTAGGCCTTATCAAAGACTCTTCGTTAATGGGTACTTTCCCCATTCCACCGCTTGATGTTCCACACTCGTGTGTTGCTTCAATCAACATGATCTCCACCTCGATTCACGAACTTCCTGCGTCTCACGACCCATGGATAGTACCTGACCCTGGAGATTATCTTCGTTACGACGATGAAATGTCGTTAAGTCCGGCTGAATCCACCTATCAGGCCATTCAATAGACAACCCCTTCTACCCCCTTTCTTGGTGAATTATCTTCAGATCCTTTCCGTGTCATTTTTCCCACTGACGAGATGATAATGTCTATCATGGAGGACACCCCTTGGGACGATGGACATCATCGTTCCATCCTCTTTCTGGAGCAACATACCATTGAGAACTACCAACGGATATCGACCCCATCGACCGTTGTTGTCATCTCAACCATTCCTGGGTCCACACACGATGTGTTTTCCGAAGGGAACTTAAGCAATATCTCGCCCACTATTCCCCTTGACATATCCGTCAGACCTGGGATTTTCGAAAATGTCCATATCGGAGCTTCGTGTTCCCCTGACGAAATAGTCACCTACACATCCATTTTCAAAGAGTTTCATGACCCTAAGATTGTGATACATGAGATCAAGACATACACCGACGCTAAACCCATTCAACAACGCCTTCATCCAGTTCACCCACGTAAAGCGACTGCTATCAAACTCGAAGTCGAGAAACTTCTTAAAGCCGACTTTATTTATCCGGTGGCTCTCACTGACTGGGTTTCCAATCTTGTCCCGATCGACAAGAAACAAGGCACCATTCGTGTATGCGTTGATTATAGGGATATCAACAAAGCTTGTCCCAAAGACAACTTTCCTACCCCCTTCGTTGATTAGATTGTCGATGATTGCGCCGGAAGTGAAATCTTCTCTCTCATGGATGGTTTCTCCGGGTATAATCAAATCAACATTGTTCACGAGGATCAACATAATACTGCTTTTATTTGTCCTTGGGGTACTTTTGCCTATTGGAAACTTCCTTTCGGTCTCAAGAACACTGGTGCAAATTTTCAACACGCTATGTCTTATGCTTTCCATGATATCAAGCACATCGTTCAACCATATCTGGACGATTTACCCACTCACTCAATGCGCCGAGTCGATCACCCAACCCACCTCCGAGCCATTTTCATTCGCTGTCGGTTCTACCATATACGTTTGAATCCTCATAAGTGCATTTTTTGCATGGAATCCAGACGCCTTCTAGGTTTTATCATTTTGCGTCAAGGGATCAGGGTGGATCCTTTAAAGGTTGAGGCAATCCTTAATCTCCCTCCTCCTTCTACACTTCGTCAGTTACAAAGTTTGCAGGGGAAAACAAAATTTCTTCATCGTTTTATCCCAAATTACGCCGAGATAACTCGTGGATTTACGTGGTTATTAAAAAATGGGTCTGAGTTTGTATGGGATACCATCGCCAACAATGCTTTCGAAGCTTTGAAATTGTCCCTCACATGTGCTCCGCTTCTCTTTCCCCTCGATTACAGTCGCGATTATTTCCTCTACCTTGCTGCCTCGGATTACACCATTGGTATGGTTCTCATCTAAGAGGTTGATGCTAACGATGAACATGTTATTTATTACTTGAGTCGAAGTCTAACGCCTACCGAAATCAAGTATTTACATGTCGAAAAATTGGCCTTGGCTGTCGTCCAAGCCGTCCAACGCTTCCGGCACTATATCCTCTCGCGCAAAACTAGAGTGATTTCTAACTACAACCCTATGAAACACATTCTCACACGTCAATTGCTAAGGGGAAAATACTCCAAATGGATTGTGATACTCCAAGATTTTGACTTGGAATTCGAACGTGCCAAGTCCAAGAAGTCTTTAGTATTTGCTGAGTTGATATGCGACTTTCCCTATTCTGAAACAGAAAATGTAGCAGCTGATTCGTTACCCGATGAATCCCTTTTCCTCATCGGCACTGATGATCTTTGGTATGGTGATACCATTATATATCTCCAAACCCAAACTTTCCAGCCAACTTTGTCCAGTATTGACCGACGTCGAATACGCTACCAAGCCCGTCAATATATTATCCTCGGGGATACTCTTTATCGTCGGGGGATTGACTCTATTTTTCGACGTTGCCTCATGTTCGACGAGGCCGAGAGAGCTTTGAATGACTGCCACTCTGGAGCCTGTGGTGGTCATATGTCTGGGTATGCTACTACCTAGAAGATCTTACGAGCAGGGTATTTTTGGCCTTCTTTATTTAACGACTGCATCATCACCGTTCAAAAGTGCCATGCTTGCCAGACCTATAATAACAAGATACGGTCACATCCCGCTCCTCTTCACCCTGTGGTCTCCGTTGGTCCCTTTGCGAAATGGGGCATCGATTTCATGACATGTCACCCCCACTCGGTCGGGGGGCATGGATACATCATTATAGTCGTAGATTACTTTACGAAATGGGTCGAGGCGATGCCGACATTTGACAACACTGGAAAGACCGCAACATTATTCATTTTTAATCACATCATAGCTCGTTTTGGTGTTCCCCAGTCTATCGTCATTGATCACGATAGCCACTTTAGAAACTTCATGATGTCCTAACTTACTAAAAAGCTGGGTCTTCGCCATGAAAACTCAACGCCCTATTACCCACAAGCCAACGACCAAGTCGAAGAAATTAACAAAGTTCTCATAACTATGCTCTGACGAATGATAGGGATTCACAAAACAAGTTGGTACACAATGTTGTTTTTGGCATTGTGGGCTTACCGGACATCCTTCAAGTCCGCTAATGGTTTTACACCTTTCCGGTTAGTCTATGGTTTGGAAGCCATTCTCCCGATTGAATGCGAGATACCCTCTTTAAAACTAGTTGTTGAACTCCTACCAAACACTTCTACTGAGGAAGAATGTCTATTGTATATTATGTGATTAGATGAAACTCGACGCGATGCCACCCTAGTCATAGAAGCTCAGAAAAAATGTGTCAAAGCCCAATACGACAAACATGTCAAGCCTCGCGTTTTCTCCGAAGGAGATCTCGTTCTCCTCTATGAACAAGATCGAGATATGCTAGGAGCTGGAAAATTTGAAGCTATGTGGCGAGGTCCTTATATCGTTTGACGCATTTTGGAAAAAGGGGCTTATGAGTTAGTAGATTACGATGGTATCCCTTTGAGTGAACCCAGGAATGGGTTGTACTTGAAGAAGTACTATGCATAAAATCATCTGTGCACGAGTACTTGTATTTTTATTGTATCATACTTCTTGTGTGTTACTATAGCTTGCTTTTGTCGTTATCTGGTCTTTGCCCTTATGTGACATTGTGTTTGATTTCCAGATGTCAGAGTCTTCTCTACCCTATATTGGCTTCGCTGATGGCGCTAGCTGTAGTACTCGGAACCTTGCTTCCGCTACATGGGCAATTTACATCCCTACAAACGAACTTGTCTCATTACGAGGTGTGTGTCTCGACCGTGCGACCAACAATATTGCAGAGTATAGCACCATTATCGAATTGTTGATTGATACTATCTCGCTTGGAATCCGTCATTTGGTTGTGCGACTCAATTCGCAGCTTGTCGTACTACAGTTAAGTAATGTCTATACTATTCAAAGTCCTACTTTGTTACGGGTGTATTTGCAAATTCACCTCTTGGAACGTTATTTTGATTATATTGAATATCAACATATTCCTAGATGTCTAAATACGTTAGTTGATGCATTGGCTAACTATGTATTAGACAGACATTTGGAGCATTTATAAATCAATCACATCAATTCACACAACACAAGATAAACCGGTAGAAGCCATCTGTATATATAACGATCAAAAGAGTTTTTACAAAAAGTTATGTCTGAAGACCAAAATGTCAAAATCTGAAGCTCATGGCTTCTACAAAGTGACGTCATGGATGACGTTCACAGTAACACATGACTGCCCGGGAAACCCTACGGAGCAGTCGACCAATGGACTCTGACACTCCTACTGTGTGATGATGATAACATTGTGGAACCTCTCCAAGAGGCATGTATGGAGTATCTGCTGTCAAACCCTCTAGGTTTTGTTCCACTGCTTGATAATCCTCGACGTCCCATTGTGGCACTCACACTACCTCTCCTCGTCGTTGAATGGGAGAAGTACCAAGAGGTCGGTAAGGTCCCACATCTATGTCATCAACAACGAATTTTGTTTTTAGTCTTTGGACGAACATATAAAAAACATTTGCATATGATAAAAATTCACAAAAACATTTAAAAAGAAAAAAATGTGTACTTCTTACCAAGTTCCCCCCACTGAGCATCCTCTGGTAGGACTAAGTCCGGATCTCCTCGGAAATCCAACCCGACATAAGCATAATCGTCGACCATCAACATCTGTGGTCGCAACTAGTCCAAGAAGGTATCATCATACTTGATAATTGGTCCAGCTACGTGCTGGGCCATGAGATGACACCATCTCAACATTCTTTTATCCTTGGGAGTCGGTAAATTCCACTCAACCTGCAGCCTCAGTAATGGAACCCTCTCGAGAAAGAAGGACACTAACAAAGACCCATACCCGAATTGCTTCAGGTCGCCTCGTCTGCATTTGGTTAAACTATTTTTTCATGCTACGAAGCACAACATTTGCCCAGTTAAAAACCCGAGGTTCAGTACACTCTATGGCATACTGGAAGTAAATCTGGAGTGCCATGTGAGGAGCGGAGCTTCCAGCCATCTGAGCAATGGTGAACAAGATAGTACGGAGGGTCAAATCCCGTACTCCCCAAATAGATACTTTCCCTTTCTTCCTCTCTGCCTCGGGAACACAGTGTAAGCGACAATACTCACTCATGGGAAACCCACCACCTCTGCTACCAGTCAGGCTCACGTATGATTTACCCACGTCGTGACAATCCTGTCAAGAAGTAAATGTTCTCAATATCTAAGGACAATGTGTGGACCCCTACATGAAATACTTGCTGATCAGGATCCCACATATGCACAAGGTACTCTAATAACCTGATTTGGGCCCTCATGCCCGGGATATGAAAGTACTTCAAAAGACCATAGTTTCTCAAAGAGGCAATAGTGGGTGGATGATTTCCGGAAATGGAATTATCTTCTTCATGCTCCCTTTCGTGCCATTCCAGAACCATTTTGATGTCTAAATACCTGCATAAGAAGCACAAAAAGAAGATTAATAATTCTATTCATAAATTGGTTCTCTTTCATTGAGCAAAACTTCAAAAAAAAATTATGCTTTGTGGTTCTCGCAGGTTCCCTTTAGGCACAGTGCGAGGTTCTCGCAGGCTATTGTGGGCTCACCTGTGAGAATGATCCATTCTCACAGGTCACGTGTAGCCCACCTGTGAGAATGGTTGAGTGCTATAATAACCCCTAAAACAAACTCAAAATGATGGTTTTTACCAATGAAAATGAAAAATTAAACCATGAAAGAGTAGAGGACAAAGTGCCTACCTCACTGTCGCTGACGGTTCGTCGAATGGATGCTCGTAACTCCCGCAATCTAACGCCGAATTTCAAGGGTAAAAGAGGGGTTTTGGGGCTCAAATACTGGTAAAGTGAAAATGATATGGTAAAAAGGGTTTTTATTTCTTTATATTAACTTTTACCATGTTTGTAATTTTTTATTTATTAAAACATAAACCCTAATGCCCTTTTGAGTGTAACTTTTGTAGGCGTAACGACTTCGATGTTCATGTACAGGGATGCGGACATATTTTTTCTTCTTCATCACATGTTTTGATTGTTTTTTATGGTTTTTGTATAAAACCTCGAGCTGGGTCTTTGTCCGTTCTCACGCTCGAAAATACATGAGAATGCGATCGAGCATACTTTTATCACTTTTTCGGGCTCAACAAGGATATACGAAAAAGGAACCCCCCTGGAGTCCTCTTTAATCTCTTTTCAGACTCTCTAAACATGAAAAGATAGCCGAGCGACCTTGCTAATTTCACACTCGATAAAGTATTTGAATAAAGCGTCATGATGAGCGATAATTTATCTCTTTTTCGATCGCATCAGACTATTTTACAAAAAAGGAACTGAGAGAGTTCTCTTTTAAGTGTTTTTCTAGACTCTATAATCATGAAAAACCTTCGAGTTTTCTATCTTTGGACTCGTTAAACAAACATCGACAGACCTGTAATGGGACCAAACCACTCCTTCTTAGGGTTCGTTAAACATACTCTGAAGGATAAGCTTATATCAACAAGCATATGTTATCCTCCTCAAGCTTGCATAAAAATAAAGAGGTACTCGCCAGAAATGGTGGGGGGAAATTTGGTAAAGGGATATGTTCTCATCTTCATATTGATTGGCAGTAAGTATCGCTCTTGAACATGACACCCCCTATTCATTATTTGAAGCCGGTTTGGGAAATCCATTTGTCTCTCATTCGATTTGCTATAAGGTCATACCCTGTGTCGTCTTTGAGTCAATGTTGCCAAATCATTGGTCGTGTCGTTCATATGTTCAAGAGAAGTTCATATGAAACCTCTATTGAGTCGTCCATCTGCAGTTGTCCATTCTTTCCGTGTCAACCTTCCCTGTGTCCAGTCCAACTTACATCATACTTTGTTTCACCTTCAAAATATGTTACTCATTTCGTGTCATTGATGGGGGATACATCAAGGCCCTCCTGTGACGAGTTTTGTTCCATCGACTTCAACTCATTATCCAGAAACAAGACTTAGAAATTATTTGATACCTTGGAACTTGCATGCCTCAATGGCAGGTTTCCTCGCTTTCGACGGTGGGTTTACATCATTGACCCCTGATCAAAAGATTCCGTCGAATGTTCAACTTCAACTCATTCATTAACACTCGATGGATTGTACTAGAGTACCTTGGGATTCATTGACATCAATGGTGATTTCCCTCGCACTTGTTAACGGTTTCATCAATGACCGGTAATCAAGTGGTGTCTACCATGTTCGACTTCAACACATGTAATCACATGGTTAGATTCGTACTTTTGGGCGACGAGATTGAAGACCTTGGATATCATCTCTTTGTCCAGGTTGCAATGGAATATGTATAATCTGCGACACATAGATCCACTGTGTATGTCTCATGGCTATGTCGTTTCAATTTGAATTTTTTCACATAGATCCACAGTGTATTCTTGGTGGCTATGCTATATTTTGACGGCATGGATCCGTGGTGTATGATTGGTGGCTATGACCTATGTCTACAATGTCATCCGTCTGTGATCTGAGTATGGGAATTCCTACCTCAGAATTAATATATATGATATTTTGTAGATGCTTGGTTGTTCACAGGTTTCCGATTAGGTGTGCTCCTGGTTTCCGACACACACGTGCAACTTACAAAGTCTTTCGGTTGTCATTGATTCCGTCCTCATACTTTGGGGGGCATTCTGTTACCCATGATTTTGGTCATCATGATGGTGTATTGATGATGGTGTACTCAGGCTCCTCATAAGAACTTTCTCCTGATAAAAGTTACATTCATCTCTTCCCAGAAAATTTACTTTTGAAGAGAGTTCGCAGGTTGCTAGTATCCTAGGGTGCGAGAATGACCCATTCTCGCAGGCCACCTTAAGCTAGGGTATGAACTTCTCGCACTGTGCTGCATAGCTAGAGTGCAAACTCGTTCTAAAGCTTGAAAGATGGTTTCTCGATGGTTCTAGAAGGGAATCTTCTAGAAGAATGGGTTGGCATTCGAATGGTTATCCTTGTACTGGTTTCCCTGGTATTGTGGGATCATTCTTATCCAAGTAACCATCGCATTCTCTCCTATATATTGATGGAATTCCCATGGAAAAGGTTAAGCAAGATTCATTGGAGAATTGGTGAAAGAATTGTGTGAAGGACTTAGCTTGAACAAGAGCTTAGAGACTCTAGTAAGTCTATCAAGAGGGATTTGATCTTCTTCATGCAAGGATTGAACAAGTGTGTGTGTTGGAGCCAAGAGCCACCGAAAGGAAGCTTGCGACATCAAGGCGATCATGTTGTAATCTTCTACTTTCAATTGATATGATACAGTGGCATGTCCTTTTCCCATAAAGTCATTCTCACTTTATTGTGTAATTCCTTGACAAAAAAAAAAATATTTGGCTTTGGATAAAGAAGGCAATAATAAAGAAAATATGACTCTATTGTAAGCAAGACTTCACAAGAATTAAAATATGAGGATATGGGGGACTTGAAAAGCTTGGAGGTTTTGAGAGATTCGATAGAAAAAACGACAAAGAGGTTGACAAGATCATGTTAATGATTGCGCTACAAGAATGCATGGACTCTGGTAGTGCCCCTACTATTGGCCAAATGTCAAATTTTTAATACTTCAAATTTGAATACTAACATATACAAAAAAAGAAAAATAAATGAAAACATATAAATAAAATATCTACAAATACTCAGAGATTTATTTACAATGTTTAATTTAGATATTACTCAGTAAACAAAGAAATGTTTTAGGAAATGACCATTTACAAGTGTTCCTAAATTTTCTCCTTGCAAACTTTGTAATACAAATGTATTCTCTCCTTCAAGTGATTCAATTTTGAAAGGTGTGGTCCAAAGATTGTCAAATTTCCCATGTTTACTGACATATTCTTTTCTTTTAGCCCATTTAAATACTAAATATCCTTTTGTAAACAAACTCTCTCTCTGACACTCTCATCAAACTGTTTCTTCATTTTTTTCTGATATTCTTGTAATATGTCATCAACCTGCACTCTTTTATGTTGAACGTGGATTAATTTATTAATTTGTGTTGCATATCATTACATTCCTCTTGTATTTCTTGTAAAATTTCCATTAATGGGATTTCTAAATCAACTACTAATATAACATC
Source organism: Picea engelmannii (assembly GCA_009831015.1). NCBI lineage: Eukaryota > Viridiplantae > Streptophyta > Pinopsida > Pinales > Pinaceae > Picea > Picea engelmannii. The sequence continues at coordinate 1,097,569 of ML776713.1, read as the reverse complement.
ATTACTATAAATTAATTGAAAAAGTGGTGTTAATTGATCTTTTGGTACTGTTCCTATCTTCCCATAGTGCATATTTTAATTGTGAACCCCAATTTCTCTTTTTCTCCATTAATGTTCTTTTCAAAATCTTAATTAAATTTATAATGATGATTACAAGAACTCATGTTGTTTGCACACGTTGGCCTCATCTAAAACCCTCTCTCACTTGTCTGCATGGCCTCGGCCCCTAGCAGGGGATCTAGAACCCCACCCCCTTCCCCCTCTGAGATAGTTTCCTTCACCTCTCTAGTCACCTCCCTCCCTAAGTCGGTCAAGCAACAACCTTCATGCTTTATTAAGAAGCTTGATGAGATCCCTAACGTTCCACTCCAAGGAAACTCTAGAAACCTTGCCTTGCTATTGTTGATGTTTGTAGCATCAGATAGGTACTTCCACATAGGTCTAAGTGTCTAGACATGTGGAAGTCATCCAAATCCTTCTACCTTGATACTTTACTTTAATTAAGGTAATTACTAAAGTAAAGTGTTTGTATTAATTAGTTGAGTTTTATTTAATTAAATGTTAAAGTAATTAGCATTAGTGAATTAAATATTATCCATTTATCTCAAGTGAGGGGAGAAGTAATCTCAACCATTCATCACTTTGGAGATTAGGGTTAGGTCATAACTCAAGATTATAAAAGCATGGCTATGGTAAAGAAGGGAGATCGATTGATTTGACACAGAGAACAGAGAGGGACTTTTTCTCAAGGAGATCCTTGATAGGTGGAGAAGGGATTCCATCTAGAGATCAATACATGTCAGGGAGAAGAGAGAACAAAGGTAGTTGCAAGTGGATTTCAACAGATTGGATCCGCATCAATAGGGTCGCACCATACAAAGTTTTTTGTATAGTCTTTATGCACGTGTACACGGGTTTCATTGGAGACATGCACGTATACGTGGATTTTCTTAAGGAAAGGCACATACATCTCGATAAATGTAAAATTTCTAGATCGTACAACAAACCAAGAGTTACTAGGGTTTGCAGATACTATCTAAAGTTTTTTGTAATTCTTTGTGGACCATTTTCCCAATAATGGAGCTCTTGTAAGATTTGAAGTTATTCAAATAATAAGCATAGTTGATGGGCATAATATCTATGTGTATTTTATTTGAGATTTTGGTTTCCAGTATTATCCCTTTGAAATCTACTTTGCAGCCACAACCAAAAGAAGTTGAAGATTGTAATATTGGTTCTAAAGAAATTCCACAATTTGTAAAGTTGTCTAAATATATTCCCATTCAATAGAAGCAAAAATATACATAATTTCTTAAGGAATACAAAGATGTGTTCGCATGGTCATACAAAGATATGAAAACTTATGATACTTCAATTATAGAGCATAAGATTCCTTTAAAACCAGGTGGCAAACCTTTCAAACAAAATCTTAGACATATTAATCCTATTATTTTTCTAATACAAAGAGAGGTTAAGAAACTTCTTGATGCAAAAATTATTGTGCCTCTTAGATACTCTGAATGGGTAGCTAATCTAGTTCCAATTAGAAAGAAAAATGGGGAGATAACATTATTTGTGGATTTCATAAATCTAAATCGATCTTCGTTAAAAGATAATTACCCTCTTCTGAAAATGGATCATATTCTTGAAAGAGTAGTAGGGACAAATAAAAWWWTTATGATTGATGGTTTCTTGGGATATAATCAAATAGTTGTCCATSAGGACGATAAAGAAAAAATTGCATTTACTACTCCATTGGGGAACTTTTATGTATGATAAAAGGTCATTTGATTTGATGAATGTAGGTGCAACTTTTCAAAGAGMCATGGACATAGATTTTGTTGGTGAAAGAGATAAATTTGTTGTTATTTATTTAGATGATCTGACAKATTTTTCTAATTCTGATGYAGAACATTTAAAACACCTCAGACAAACTTTTGATAAATGCAGAAAATTTGKTTTTTTTTTAAATCCCAAGAAATCTCATTTTGCTATGCAAGAAGGGAAATTATTAGGTCATATTGTATCAAAAGATGGGATCAAAATTGATCCAAAAATTATTGAAGCCATTGATAACATTAGTTTACMCATAAATAAAAAAGAGATTCAATCTTTTTTTATTTCAATTTCTTGAGAAGATTCATTCCAAATTTTGCTGAAATTATTAAACTAATCAAAGATATGATGAAGAAATACAACTAGGTGAAATGGAAAAYGRAAGATAAGGTATATTTTCAACGAGTTAAAAAAACCATAGGAGAAGCACCAGTTTTGGTAAGTCCAGATTATTCAAAGGAATTTTTAGTCTTTTCTTTTGCATCCGAACATACAATTGCAGCAGTGCTTTTACAGAAAAATAATGATGGATTTGAACAACCTATTTCCTTTTTTAATAAAATCCTCAGAGACAGAATTTAAATAAGATATTTTAGAAAAACATGCTTATGCTATGGTTAAAGCACTTAAATATTTCAGGACATGTGTATTACATTTAAAAGTGATAGCATATGTTCCCACCAGTATTGTCAAAGAAATATTAATGCAACCCGATAGTGATGGAAGAAGAGGCAAGTGGTTGGAAAAAATCCAAGAATATGATATGGAGATCAAGCCAACCAAATTAATAAAAGGACATGGTTTAGAAAAATTGCTTGTTGAATCCAATCTTAAATATCTTGGAATTAATCGCATTGATTCTGAAAATCCTTTACCAAATATTGAAGAAATTGATGATCAAGTACCAACAACTCAAATAGATGAAAAATTCTCTTCCTCCCCTTGGTATAACAAGATAGTGTCATACCTTCTCAATCTTCAATGCCCCGATGATATGACCCTAGCAAAAGCAAGAACGTTAAAGTTACGGGAAATTAAATATTGCATTATTAATGGAAAACTATACTGGAAATATCATTTAGGTTTCTTATTAAATTTCCTAACAAAGTATGAAACCGAGAGCGGTATTGAAGAATTTCACAAAGGAATATGCGGAGGACACCATGCTAGGAGAGAAACAACCTACAAAATCCTAAGGGTGGGATATTATTGGCCAAAATTGTGTTGGACAACTGAGAGGGGCGGGTGAATCGGTTGTTATTGTGCTTAAACAATTATGCCCATTTTAAACTCTTTATAGAACACTCAATAGAGATCACAATAATGCAGGGAAGTAAGCAATAGAATATTCAACATCAACCACACACATGAAATATACAGAGACAAATATTTCATGAAGAAACCCATAAAGGGAAAACACTATTCTTCTTGATATGATAAGTAATCTTTATTATCTGTACATTATCATTCTTATGAGCTCCAACTCCTCTTGAGGCTATAACCTCTATTTTACAAGCAAAAATTTCCTGAGAGCACCAACTCTTTGGATTCTCTAGCACCCACTAGAAGGAAGCACCAACTCCCTGAGTGTTCCAACACCAAATGGATGGAAGCACCAACTTCCAGTCTCACAGGAACCAACCTGTATAACAAAGAACAATAGTTCTCCCTTGCACCACCCTACCACTCTGGTTTTTTTGGCTGCAACTAGATGGAACCTACAACTCCCTATGTTCAAGCACCCACTTGAAACCCTGAGGACAACATTACTCCCTAGAATCTCCCTACCACCCTGAAATATAAATCTTTGTTTTCTTAAATTTATCACAGTGATACAACATTTATCAATGGCTTACCAATCTCATCACTATTATGCTACATTGCTTTGCTCTGCCTGCATCAGTGTCTTTCTGCTCGCATACCTTGTGCTTTTTGTTCTCCTGTGTTTTATGCTATGTGTGCCATCTCCCTTCTATGCGCTATGCCTCTGCATGCTCTTCACTACGTCACTGTTCTACCCTACGGGTTGTTCACAATATCTCCTCCTCACGATTGGATAGTCAACAAGCAGAATCCAATCACTTCTTTGTTCTGCATCTTTTTCTCTCATCAAGTCCTCTACCTGATCATCATGGAAACTCTTCATCTTCTCTGGCGGTTAGCCCCCTGTGTTCATCATCAGTGGGCATTATGTTGAGATTCCTTAGCTTCTCTGGCAGTCGAAACTCTTCGTCTTCTTTGTTAGTTACAACCAGTCAATTATGATTTCTTTGGATTCTAAGCCCCTTCCTTCACGTGATCATTGGCAGTTACCATACGCCTGGGATTAACGAGCTCTTGAGCGCTTATCAATTCAACGACCATGATTCATTATCCTGAAATGGACAACTGTCGTAACTTCGACACTTTTCCCTTCGGGTCTTCATGACTTCAAACCTTTCAAATCTTCTGAATAGAATATCGCCGAATAGATCGGACGGTTCACATGTATATCTCTGAACCAGATCAATGGTTATATTCGATCCTTGCATCTATCCTTCATTTCTTAATCTTGTAGCTGATACTTAATCAAGCAATGAGATGGATGACCACCATTTACTCCGCGACTTCGTCAATTATGCTTACATTATCCTTCCACTGTATTTTGATCAACGGTTGAGAATGCAGTCGAACATCAGATCGACGGTCGATATCTCCTAAGGGTCTCCGGACTTCAGAGATTTCAAATCTCAACCCGTTCTTTTCTCCATACGTCAATCATCTGAAGTTGTCAATCCATTTACGCATGTCCCTTTCAGATCAACAGTCGAGATCTCCTTCGATTCTCTGAACTTTGAAGATTTCAAATCTCAAACCCCTTCTTTCCTTTGGAGTGATGTCACTTACTTACATCACTTGATGATGTGTCATGAGCCTAGTAGTTGCCACGTGTCACTTAGATTTTTTATTTCCACGTACCTAAAATGTCGAATCAACTTGACACTTGTGATTATCTGATTGCGCCACGTGTCCTTGCTGACGTAGTCTTGCTGACGTGGATCCTCATGTGGCACATGTTCTTATCCTAGATCTAACGATTGTCCTAACTCCCAGTGTATCTTATATATATGGCTGAGAGTGACTTCGGACCTTCATCCTTCAGGACTTTGGGACTTTTGACATTTCTTGGTGGTGAAACTCTCGAAGCAATTCTCCCAGAGTCACGTAACTTGCTTACGTCAATTGTTGACATGGCATGAGCCAATTTCTTCTTGACACTTGTCATCATCTGATTATGCCATGTGTATTTGTTGACGTGGTCTACTGACATGATCTACCACATATCATTGTTGACGTGGTCTGTTGACGTGATCTGTCAATGTGGTATTCTTACGTGGTCTGTTGACCAACAACATTGATCCAACGGTCCTCGTATGTCCTCCAAATCTGATGGTCCTAATTCATTTCGGATTTTCGGGCTTCGAATTTTTCCAATCTCAAACTTTCCAGAGCATAACCTCCTCATATCTTTATATCCAACGTGAATCATGTTCATTGATCGGGATCTTAGATTGACGACTCGATATTTCTACGATGTAGCTCTTCTGGCATATCCTTTCCTTCCACTTGGAATGATCCAACGACTGACGAAAATTCACATTTTGGGAATTTCAAATCTCAAGTTCTCCAGAGTGTAACCTCCTTGCGTCTTTAGATCCGAAGTGAATGTTGTTCGTCGATCATGAACTTAGATCGACGGCTCGATATTTCTGCGATGCGGCTTTGATGGCTTATCCTATCCTTCCACTCAAAAGTGATCTGACGGCTAACGAAAATTTGCATAATCGAATTCTCAATTGTTTTTCCCCACTTATCATGTCCTTCCACTCAAAAATGATCCAACGATCGTGAGGAAACTCGAAGTAGATCAACGGTCGATGATGATTGTGGAACCACAAATTGCGCGTGATTTAAGTCAACACCCGAACTCCACAATTTGAAGTTGTGTGTTGTTGGTGAGTCAACCACAATCGTCGATCTTTGAAGCTATAATATTGGACGGTCCTGACTAATTGCGGGATTGGAACAAGTGAGATGTTTAATTCTCCTTTCAATCTTCGCAATTCATCCCTGCTGTAGATTTGGCGATTACACATCTTACGGTCACGATTTAATCTGACTTAAACTCATTGTTTGTTGGATTAACCGCAATCGTATATATTTGAAGCTATGAGATCTAATGATCTCGACAGATTGTGGGATTGTAATATTTTAATTCAGCTTTCACTCCCTGCAATTCATCCTTGTCGTTGATCTGGCTTGCAGATCCGACGGTCTTGATTTGATCTGAGTTTTATCGTGCCATCTCTTCTAAGATTTTGATCTTAATTTGTTAACTCTCCTGAGCTTTAATCTCCATTTGCTTATGTATTGTGCTTTCATTTCTAAGCTGTGATCTATGCTTGTTGTTTTCTCTTCCTCCTGATCTTACACTTCCTTCTGCTCCACCTTTTGTTCTTTCCATCAATGAAAAGCACACTCTTTCCTACAAAACATGCCAACAATATCCCCCTTTGGCATTGATGGCAACCCTCAAAGGTTGCACTAGACTGCTTGGACCTCCAACTGTAGCATCTAGACCACTCCTTTTCTCCCCCTTTGACATCAATGTCAAAGAAAACATGCTCCCCTTGATCTGTTGTAGTAATTTTCAGAGGTATCAGATATTCAACCAACACATACTCCCCCTAACAGGATGGACTTTCTTAGGTGGGAGTAGGGATGACACCCAACTTTTGATGAAGATACTCAAACTGAGCTTTTGCAAGCAGTTTAGTGAAGATATCAGCAATCTGATCTTTGGATGGAATATAATGCAAAGAAACAACAGTGTTGGTCACTTTTTCCCTCAAGAAGTAATACTTGATGGGTATATGCTTGGTCTTGGAGTGAAATACAGGGTTCTTTGACACACTGATTGCACTGGTATTATCACAATGAATTGGGATCGGTGTAGTATATTTTACCTCCAAGTCTGCAAGTGTCTGAATCATCCACAATACTTGGGTACAACAAGTGGCAGCTGCAATGTATTCAACTTCTGTAGTTGATAAGGAAATGGAACATTTCTTCTTGTTCAACCATGATACAAGGGAATCTCCTAAGAAGAATGCACCTCCACTCGTGCTTTTCCTTTCATCCAAGCAGTTAGCCCAATCAGCATCTGAATAGACCGATAGTTGAAAATTATGATTCCTAGGATACCATAGGCCATAGGCCATAGTCCATTGTTCCTTTCAGGTATCTGAATATTCTTTTAACAACTAACAAATGATTATGTTTAGGTGCAACCTGATACCTTCCTACCATTCCAACAACATGCATTATGTCTGGACGGGATGTTGTGATGTACAATAGGCTTCCTATCATAGACCTATATGAACTCTGATCAACATCATGTGAGTCATCATCCTTTCTTAACTTGCATCTAGTGACCATAGGTGTGCTCATAGGTGTGGAATCTTCCATTTTAAACCTTTTCAACATTTCTCTTAGATATTTC